>WBMW01000061.1:50960-191927 GCA_013396635.1 Penelope pileata
AGGCCAGGCTGGATGGGGCTTTGGGCAACCTGGTCTAGTGGGAGGTGTCCTTGCCCATGGCAGGGGGGTTGGAACAAGATGATCTCTAAGGTCCCTTCCAACCTGAACCATTCTATGATTCTATGATTCTATTTCACATGGCTGAAATTCATGGAAATGAAAGAATCCTGAGCAGCTTGCATCTTCAAGAGGTGTTTCTACTTGGAAAGAACAGTGAAGATGATACCGTTTTTTTCCCACAAAATTTAGTAACGTGCATGTGGTTGTTCCGTGTGAAGACACCTTTAGGACTTATACAGAGTACTAAATAAATTGTAACTTGCTGTGGGCAGTGAAGCACATTTTTGGCTTCATTGGGATAGAAAACAAGAGAAGTCATTGAATCGGAATTAATCCTGGACAATGATGTCTGGAGCTAGGGTGTCCCTGCTGCGCCACAGAGGAAAGGAAAACTCAAACATCCATTGCAGTAGAGCACAAACCTGAGCAGGATACTTGGACAGTGCTCCAAAAACACTTATAGTGTTGGGTTTGTATATGCTAGTACTATCCAGCATCAGGTCTGGTAATACGATACTTGACTAATTGTTCTGCATTAAAAACAATGCACCCTATGCTATTTATATTTTATTCTAATGGAGACAAATCTTTGTCCCAGCACAAGGTTGTAAAATGAAGTTTGAGTAACTAAATTTGCTGGGGCAGAATGTTCTACATTTCTATAAAGTGTTCATTCAATTTTGTATAAGCAACATATTTTCTCACAGATGTGACACAAGCAATTTTGTTTTCAATATTTATATATTGTGCTCTTTTGACAAGTAACAGACTGTATAGTAAGCTATGATATTATGCTGTAAAAAAGTTGCCAACTACATATTTAAAAAGACAAAAAATGTCTTAATTAGGTGGCATTTTCTATTTCACAAGAATTTCTCAGAATGGAGCTGTGAGGCATTCATTGCAATGGGGATTAAAGTAGCGCCAATTTGCTGTTTCCTGAGACGGACAGAAGCTGTTCGCATAGAACAAGTGCAGTAGGTTAATAACCGGGACAGTACCATGTTCACGTAACTTTTTTCTGTCTGAGGAGAAGCTTTGTGCAGAGAGAATGACTGCAAAGGAAAAAATGCTAGGCTGTGTGTTTACTGTTTTACAATGAGTTCAGTAGATGTTGAAGCTTTTCTAATTGACATGCCTGCAAACTTCCCTGAAGTTATCTATTTCTCGCATATTATAAACTGTAATAACAGTCCTGTTGATCAATAAATGCCTTCAGGCACAGTCTCATATATTTTAAATGCTGATACAATGGACACGTGTGAAACCTTTGCTTGCTTATCTGTAACTGCCTGAAGCATAAAATAGCAGTTCTTTTGAAGATTCATAAGGATGTAGAATCCAATTCAGTTTCTTATTGCTATGTTTTAATTTCAAAGTCTAATAGCAGCAAGCTTAGCTTTTCTCTGGAGCAGACAGGAGAGAGAACAGATCTGAGAAGGAAGAAAGCACAATTTTCAAACAGTTTCTGTAGAAGCAGTACAGTTTAATATATGTACCTGGGATGTAAGTGGCTGTTTGATGTCTGGATTGCATTCAGATACAGCAAGTTTCAAAGTCTGATTCCTTCTCACGGCATACAAAGAACTCCTTTTCCACAGTGCTTTGGTTAACCTATGTACAAGGCCTCAGTTTTATGGAATAACACGGAGTCTTTTAAATTGCAGTTTTGTTCTTATTTCTTAACATTCTTAGCATTTCTTCTTCAGACATATAATGATATCACAGATACTCTTTGACCAAAATCTTTTTTTTTGATGCCAGTACAGTTCAATTTCTGAATTCTAGTGGTCTTTGAAGTTACAACAGGAGTGGTCTATATTCTTTTATCTAGCAAAATTTTAATAAACGTGAACGTGTAAGAGTGGCAAAATCTCCTATATGATGCGAAGGAAAGCGCTTTAAGTGATAGAAATCTCAGAAAAGAAGAGAGAAGAGAGAAAGAATAAGGAGAAAATATATGCAGAAAGACTGAGATGGAGATAATAGAGGAAAATTTAGAAAACAAATGCAGATTCCAATATTTTGGAGAAGGAAAAACAAAAACAATAAAACAGAAAATTACTGAATTGCCTCAAACAACACTAGGCTACACTGATCTGAAAATAAAAAGCAAAACCCTGAGCTAACCTTGAAAAGTAGTAGGTGGGAAAGAAAAATGGGAGAGACTCATATGACAAAGTAGTAGTCTAAGCTGCCTACCCATAGGGAATAGTACATATGATGCCCATTCATACACCGTGCTGCAGTTCACAGACTGCTGGGGAGTTATTATTTGTGTGGATCAGGCTAAGAAGTGAACTGTTCAGACTTATTAAATATATTTAGGTGGTTTTCAAATGTCATAAGAACCTTTCAAGATGGCCAGGGATAGTATCACTATGGATAAGCAGAAGGAAGAAGAAAGGAACATTTCAGCAAAGACGTGGTGCATATGATACAACAAGTTTAGAAAGGGGAATTAAAAGGAAAGGCCACAGGAGCAAACTCCATTCAATCTGGTTTGCAAAAGATGTAAAAAATGTAGGATATATTTCTTTAATGGACTCCTGCTTTAAGAAAGGATTGAAGGAATACTCCATTCTTTTAAAAAACAGGAAAACAAATGAACAAACAAACCAACCAAACACATAAACAACTATTTGACTAGGAAATTGCATTCCAGTCTGGTGAATTGTGGGCTGTTATCACTTCTTTATCACTTCTCAACTGTATTGTATTAATGGGTGCTCAGTGCTTGGGAGATTCATATAATCTGCAGTAGGGTGCCCAACAGCAAACTACATCCGTATGTAGAATTGGTTGAGATAATTAAAAGAGCAGGTACAACATCCAAAGGAAGGTATGGCAAAGGATAACATGACGGAGGAGGGAGATGCTCATTGGTTTCAGATAGAATATTGCTAGGGTTGATTTAAGGCTGAAGAATTAAACCCTAGAATGAACTCCCAGCGTGCACTTCTTTGATGTTGTTTCCTCTCTGGTAAATGAATAACAAGCATATTAAAAAATAGAGGTAAAAACAAATCAGCAAACAAGCAAATCCACTATTTTGTAGTAAGTCAGTCTGCAGAGAAAATTGAATAGAAATAACTCCTGCAAAACGGGTACTTGTTACATGATTTAGTTCTCTGCCACAAAGTGCTTAAATACTCCAGCAAGTTTATGGCTTTTACCTCACCCTTGGGGAATGAAAAACAGCTAGAGTTCATGCCTCTGTATGTAGGGCGTAAGAACATGTATCATAACAAGCATGTGTGTCAAACCTCCCTATGCTCCTTGTTTACAGGGCCAGTCACACACTAGGGGCAGCTAGAATGCACAATTAGAAAAGTGATATTTTTCTGGAAACTATAAAGCAAATATCTGCAAGGAAGAGGTATGTCAAAATGCCCTTCAAGCAGATATTTGATTTTACTGATGTTGGCATTCACCACACACAAATACTGTTGCTTTTTCACATTATACGGGTGGAATATCACCACTAATAAGGAAATGTATTTTGTTTCCTGCATAATGACTTAAGTATGATATAGATCATAGATTTTTTTGTCAGTCTCTTCTAGACAAACCTAAATCATGTCGTAATTCTTAGCCTATTAAAACCCTTGCTACTGTGTACTGGTCTATACTGTTCATCAGTAAGATGTTCTGATTGAACGAAACTAGTGATCTATTTATGCTGTCTCAGTACTAAAAGCCAGATCAAAATTTATGTTCCCTCACAGTTTCTTGTGGGCCAGTATTTGATAAAATGTATCAGTAGTTTAACTTCTAAATTAGAGGATTTGAATGAATTGTGTAAATGAATCTTGTTCTCTTCCTTGTCTTTCCCTTACTTTTTTGTTCTTTAGCAGAAGGAATATATCATACTGTTTTAACAATAAAAGTATTTTACGTTGTGCAGGATTGACTTCATGCTGAGTAGGTTTTATTCTTTTACATTAGGTTTTGGAAACTAAAGCAAACACATCAGTGATTTTATGTCATTCTCTGCAAGACAGGAGAGAAATGCACAATTAACACTTAAAGCAGCTTTAAAAGCTTCTCTCCTAACAAGAAAAAACAAGTAATAAAACCCAAAACTCATTTTTTTTTTCAAACTAAAGCATTTTCAGTTTACATATTTGCTCACATAATTTTAATAATTAAAATAATTCTGGTATTGTTACCACGACCAGAATGTGTTACTGGGATACAACTGTACTTCTCTTGCTTCATGCAGTAATGAAAATAGAGAGCCCAGATTTTTTTTCAGTCACAGGGTATCTTACTTGCTTTGTCTTCCCTCCTTCAATATTCAGTATATTCCTGTCACATGTGAATAGGACAATGAAGACTTGATCAGAATTTCTGCATTGTCCAGTTACTGAACTTTCACTCAGCGAGGTTTTCAGAATGTTTAGTGAAGACTTGAGATATGAAATAATCATTGCATGATGGAAAAATTGCAACTTAATAAATAGAAAACACCAAAACCAAACACTTCAGCAGAAATATTTCTTTCATTGTTGTTATGCATAAATACAATGTTTAAAATGAATACTAAAATTCAAGGTGGCTCATTATAGAGATGTCCTCTTGTAAGAACATCAGGAAAGTGAAAGGTTCTCTTTTGTTCCTAACTGGGTTCCAATTACAAATGTTTCACTGAAACATAGTGATATGTTTCATACATACAAGGGGAACAGTGCGATGAAAATGCAGATATTATCTTCTGAAAAGGGGAAAATATATCAATACTTGTCAGTAAAAACAACAGTGATGCTGTTACAGCAGACAGAAAACAAGTTCTAACCATCAAAGTTTTACTGGCACCAAGGCTCTGCGCAGAAAGGAGGAGAAGAGTAGACTTTCAGAAAATGATCAGGAAGGTTTGAACATCAGGTACCCTTTATGAGAAGCAGATTGAGAAAAAGTTTTGAAAAAAGAGATCTGCTTGTTCTTAAATATTTAAGGTTTGTATGCTGAGGCTTAGTTACGCAGTCCTCTGTATTTTAGAAGCCAAATATACCCCTTTATCATTTCAACCAGCTAAGCTTTCAGCTGAGCTAAAGCAATAGCTGAAAAATTTATGAACAAAATGATCTCATTTAAAAACGGTGCAATAAAATCCTCTATAAGTAGATTGACTGTTCCTGTTTTGTTACCTAACAATAAGGAATAAACAGAAAAGGAAATAAAACTACTGGCTTAAGTCTGTACAAAAAATACTTCAGGGGTTCCTTTGAGAAATGAAAATGCAAGCATTCTGGCCTTTTCATATATAAAAAGAATTTAATTATTTTCATGAATCACACTGTAATAATTAGATTCGTTATGAATACAGGGGACACAAACATTTCAGTTCAAAATTATTCAAACTCTATACATTTTTCACTTTCCTCCTCAATACATCAGAAAGGTGGTATGTTCTGTTTCTTTCTTCAGTCCTTTTTAAAAGTCAGTCTAGACTGCCAATATCTTTTTTAAATTCTTGAAACTTTCTGTTTGTATAAATTTGTTACTTATTTTCTGTGGAAAAATATCTAACTTGCTGTAGCAAAATTCTGATTGGAATGACACCTCACTGATTGACCTCAGATCCAAATGTAAGAAGTGACTGATTAGGGCCTGTGTGATCTATCACTGCAATTCACCACGATGAAGTGGTGATGTCTTATGGAAAAAGTAGTCCAGACAGGAACTTCATGTTGTGTAGTAGGTAAATTATCACAATCATAAGTGCACAGTGTGCTGGAACTGCTTTTTGTAGTTGCTTGTAAGTTTTGTTTAACATTTTAATTTTTAGGGGCTACTTACTTATTCTGCAACCATCTCTACTGCATATAAATATTCCTGTGAATAGCTGATCAGTAAAATAACGTCATTTCAGATCAAAGTAAATACGTCTTTTCACCCAAAAGAGACAACTTCCACATTTTTTTAAATAATTATTACTTTGGAATAAACTTTGAATCACTTAAATATTAATTAAAATGTTAACTAAATGTGAGAGCACAATGATTTTTCATAATTATTTCAAGTGTTTTGCTCTACTGAAGCAATTTACTGAGGTCAACACAAATTTGGTAAGCAGACCAGAGCTGTTCTTCGCTGATGCAAAGAGTTCAGGCTAAAACATTTATTTCTAAGCATATGCCATTGCTGCTCCATGGTGTGCAGCCAGCCTAGACTGCTGGCTCACTCTCAAACATTGGTCCTGTTGGCAGCAAGGAAATCCAGAAGGGCTCACGTCGAACTGGCTTGGCTTTGCAAAAACCAATGTGAGACCTGACTTTGAAGGAAGGTGGAGCAACACTACACAAACTGGCAGATGCACAGACTGCTGCTAGGCCTAGGGTTCTCCTGATTAGGCAAGAAATGTGCCACTTTGTGTATTGTATGCTTAGAGCATTGTGGGGGGATAGCTGCATTGTGTTGCTATGTTTCAGATTGTTTCAGATTAGTCCACCACAGAGTGCTATGTCTAGATGAGTTTGGTTACAAAGAAGTGACCTGGAGTGCCATGCCCACACTCAACGCTGTGGTAGGATGCTTGAGGTTATAGCTGGAACAGCTATAGCCATTCAGTCCTAGCTCTAAGGACAGCAGAGATTTAACCAACCAGTGAAGCTAGGGTGAATAGTTACCAAACTTGGGTGTCCATACACTGATGCATCAAAGCATGTCTCAAATACCACCTTTGCAGTGATTAGAAGCAAATCTTCCCAAGAACAGTGCAAGCTTCACGAGGAATTAACAGCCTAAACAAAGCTGTTAATGCCATCTAGGAAAGGAACAGCTAGAAAGAATCATAAAAATGATCAAGTAAGCAGCTTAGAAAAATTTCAGTTGTCGATTTTACAGTAGCTATACCTTGTACTGCTTTGTCAGGCTGGTTACTTGAATAGCTTCAGGCATTTGTATGAAAAAAACTATGAGTATTAATCAAATATGCAGAGAAGAATAAAGATGTGCACAAAAAACTTTCAATTTTATAGCCTCTTCTTTAAAACCAGTGCTTTCCTCGTCATCTGCAGATAGTACTTTTTGTTGGATAAAAGGCATGAGAAATTGAAAGCATTGCAATTTCCAGATTCTAAACTGCATATCAGAAGAAACTAATTTCTACTCAAATGATAGTAGTTACCACTACTTATTTCCTTTCAACACTTTTTCCAAAATCTCTTTGAAATTTTGGCATATAAACGGACACCATAATTTTAAATTTGCTATGTTAGTCTCATAATTGTATTTCATGGAGAGAACTTTGTCCGTACAGAAAATCAAGAAAGTTGTTTGAGGTATATCTTTACTAGAACATTGTCTTTTTCAAAGATAGAAAACTTATGAATGCAGGTTACCAGAAACTGCAGTGTACCAAGAGCAGGCAATGTATATTTATTTCATGGAAATTGGAATAATCTAAAGTTCAGTATTTCATTGAACAAAATGCTCAGTTAATTTAAACTGTCTGCCTATGATTTCCCTTTTTCTCTCTTTCTCCTTCTTCCTCCCTCCATACATCACAGGACAGTACTTTCTTCATATTCTTTCTACATATTCCCTGATACTATTCATGTATCCTTACGTAAGAATCCATCCCCTTAGACTGTTATTCTCCCTCACAGAATACTGTATAGCAGAGTGGAGATGCGCTCTCTATTTGTTTTAGTTGTTTCAGCCATCAGTGCTAAAATACAATGGCTTCTAGTTGTCTGTAAATAGCTTTGTCCTCAGGCCTTAGAGAGCAGTTTGTTTTTCCCAAAGCACAGCAGAAATTTGATGCAGTTGAATAGATATTGTAATATACCAGAAATGCTTTTGGGCATTCAGTATGCCAAAATGAGGACCATGAAATTTTCCTATTTCTTTCCTGTATAAACTGAGCTGATTTTTAATCTTCAGAAGAAAAACTGATTAGAGCAAAGGGAATTATATTGATATTTTCAAAAGAATGAAAAATAGCAGCTTTGAGGAATAACATCACTATCCATAGCTGTTTATGAAGCTGTCTTCCATAATCAGACAGGTAGACATTTCAATAGTGAACCTACAGCTATGTAAGTGCAGCTTTTAAATGTAACAAAGAAACTGAAAGCAGTCCCTTTCTTAAATATAATTAAGTTGCTAAATTCTTGATGTGTGGACAAATAATTTTCAGAGGTGCATGTTACTTTCACTTTGTGAAATTATTAATTATTCTTCACGCTTATATCAGCTAGTATCGTCATGCTTACCCTGTTCCCTTGTGATTTTCTTCATAAAATAATTTAGTTTTGCAATTTTAAGTGACATTTGAGTATGCGTTTAATAAGAAGCTTTTAGCCTCTGAAGGCATGCTTCACAGAAATGTTCTGAGTAAATAATCAGGGATGTAATGTAGATTCATACTTTAAGCTGAGCAATGTTCTGTTGCTTGTTGTGGTGTAGGTATCTTGTTTTACATTATACTCTCATTCATCACATGTGAACAACTTCACAGCTGTTACTTCATTTCAGCTTAAGCAAATTATGCTTGTGGTAGCCAAGGACAAAATTAGCAAAATAAAATCATAGAATCATAGAATGGTTCAGGTTGGAAGGGACCTTAGAGATCATCTTGTTCCAACCCCCCTGCCATGGGCAAGGACACCTCCCACTAGACCAGGTTGCCCAAAGCCCCATCCAGCCTGGCCTTGAACACTTCCAGGGAGGGGGCATCAACGACTTCTCCGGGCAACCTGTTCCAGTGTCTCACCACCCTCACAGTGAAGAATTTCTTCCTTATATCTAGTCTAAATCTACCCTCTTCCAGTTTATAACCATTCCCCCTTGTCCTGTCATGATCTATCCTTGTAAAAAGCCCTTCCCCAGCTTTCCTGTAGGCCCCCTTCAGGTACTGGAAGGCTGAAATGCAGAAGTTATTTTTTAAAGATAGTATTATGTTGCTAAATAAAATTTTTACGTACAACTAGTGTATTTTTGCCATAATTTCAGAAACAAATTTCTCTCAGAAATACATTTCCCTCTGCAGATAATCCAAACTAGCTGTTTGTTGCTATGCTGTTAGCCTGAAATATTCCACATATGATTTTGTATAGGAGAATTTGTATTCTTTTATATCGTTTTGTTCTCTAAGATATTTTTGAGTTATTCAGGTGTTGTTCTCATGTTTTTGTTTTGTTTTGTTTTTTTTTAACTGTTATTTCTGGAATTTTATGTCTCTTTTGAATAAAAAAGAAATAAAACTCCAAAATTTATTATAAATGGGATATGATTTTTGCAAATTAAAGCATTAAACGCTCGAAATGATTGCTTTTTAGTAACTCATTATAAGAATAATTTATATTTTTGTAGTGCTCTCCATCATAGTATCTTAAACCACTTTACAAATAATTAGCTAAACATCTCAGTTCCTGAAGGCAAACACACTTCTGAAACGTGAAGCGCTAGAGAATACCTCAAGATTGTATATGATCAGACTATGAAAATATCTTGGATGTAAGTGAAGAACGAAATAGGAAAAATGTTATTTTAAGACTTTTGCAAAATTTAAAGGTCAAAGTTAACATTTATGATTTTCTTCCTTTAAAGACCATAGAGTCTTAGCTTCTTTATTTATGGCTTTGTATATCTCAAACACAGTAGAAACTTCAACCATGTGAACTATCTATTTATACATCTGCAAATGAAAACATCATTACGTTCAATCAATAAGTTGTTATAGAGTAATGTACTACCATCTAGGAATAAACACCTCTATCTTTGTGTTTGTGAATGTAAGAAATCATGCTTTCATTTTTTTTTTTTTTCCACGGCTGTGTGCACAGTTTTTGCTCATTGATGATGATACGTGGATATTCCTAAGTACAAACAGTGGTGGGAAGCCATACAAAAGCTTTTTTTGTGAACTTGTCCCGAGACGGTGCTGATGCTGTGTTTAGCCCTTGCACCTGTGCAACAGTTTTCAACAGACTTCCTGACTCTTTTCCCAGCCTTTCAGGTAAACACTGTTAAAGTATTTCCTCTGAGTTGTTGTTATGGTAGATCCCACCCA
This sequence comes from Penelope pileata, assembly GCA_013396635.1. Lineage (NCBI taxonomy): Eukaryota > Metazoa > Chordata > Aves > Galliformes > Cracidae > Penelope > Penelope pileata. The sequence goes on from WBMW01000061.1 coordinate 61,042, forward strand.
TAGATCTCGCTGCCTAACATGCTGCGGGACATTTGGATGGCTGATAGGATACAAAATTTAGTGAAGTGTGATTTAAGAATATTACCACTGTAAGTCCTGGATGGCACAGTCCTATGATGAGTATATAATTCTGCTCTTAACAATGTCGTGAAAATTTTTTCCTGCCCTAGCTAGAGCCATCAACTCAGAACCTCTTGTATGGTAGCTCTATGCACTCCTTCACATACATCTCTGACTGCAGGAACCCGAGTACTCTGGTGTGAAAATACTGAGCTGCCACAATACTGTGGCGCCTGTATGCTTTATGTTTCCATGCTCAAGCATAATGCTCAGAGAAACAATCTTTTCTTAAAAATTGTAAAACACTAGTTAATTGATCAAGTATGACTTATCAAAGAAACACTCTTTAATATTTATTTTACAGTATTCTTTCTTCTCTAATTTCAGAAAATAAAAATGGTAGAGCTATACAAACAGCAAGGCATCCTTGCGTCCAAGGATGAATTTAAAAATAATTATGTCCGCCATAAATCTTGCAGTCCATATGGATAAAATACAATACTGGCACTGATATCTACAGGTCCATCTGCACAGAGCCTCATTTTACTGCATAAGGTAGAGCTTTCAAAATCCAGCCATCTGTTTTCAGTGCTGTTTATTTCCCCAAACCTCCACGTAAGGCTGAGCAGTGAAGATAAAATATAAATAATTCCTCTGTAATATAAGATTGAATTAAAAAAATGATATGAATGGATTTAAAATCATATTTGAATATTTCATGTGATCATTTCTGTCCCTAAAACTATTTAAAATAACAGCTACATCATTTTACTATTGTAATGGCATCTGCTATATACTATACAATCGTAAAGACCTAATTCTGCTTCAAATATTATCCCTCCTTCCTTTGTTGGGGAACACAGGATTATAAATGATGATACACCCGAACAATTTCGTTTCACAATTTGAAAGAAAACTTACAATCATCCATTTCCATTTTACCAGAGAAGACAGATGACTCCATAAAGAAAAGTGTTTTATCTCATAGGTTCATGTTCTGACCTTTTCCAGTCTTGGAAAGTGCCTTCTATATCTTCATTTCACAAAAGATTCTTCATGAGATGAGTACCCATCTAAGTTAGTGCAAAATTTAGGATCCTCAAAATCAAATTAAGACATTTGGAGTAAAGTTTGGAATAATTTAATCCTCAAAGTGCTTTCATGCCAGAAGCTATTTTTGTGTAAATAAATGGGTATCCATGCTGAGCAGCTAAGTGCTTGGTTTTATTATTCCTAATGATTGTTTGCAACATGTTTGCATAAATATTCATAAATGTAGCATCTATTACCCTTTGATTAAAAAAATGCTTTTTTAAAATACATTTATTAATAAACACTGTTAGATAATCAGCAAACTATTGAGGACCTAATCAGTCCTTCTGAGTTAGCCTTATCTGGCAATCTCATCTAAACAGCTAACAGTACAGTCAGACTATAAGCAGTCTCCTAAAGCAAAAAAAAAAGTGTGAATTATATCAAGAAACTAAATGAAGTGTTTTATATTGGAAGATGACGAATGACAAATCCCATTATAGGTAAATATTGTTATTACACCTTTTGTCAGTACATTCCCAAAGCATAAAAAAATTGAGTATGACAGAACTGGAAAAAGTATGTAAGTATGTGGATTGAAAATTGGCTGAGCAGACTAGCCGAGATGGCAATGATCAGTGGTGTGAAGTCTAGTGCAGTGTACCCTAGCAATCAGTACTGGGTATGGTCCAGTTCAACATCTTAATTAATGCTCAGGTTGAAGGGGCAGAGTTATACCCGCAGCAATTTTGCAGATGACAAAAAAACTGGGAGAAATGGCTGATCCACAAGAATGTCATGCTGCCATCCAGAGGGACCTCAACATGCTTGAGAAAGAGAGCTGACAGGAGCCTCATGAAGTTCAACAAACGGAAGTGCAAAGTCCTTTGCCTGGGGAGGAACAATTTTCCCTGGGGCAACCCAGGTGGAAAGCAGCTTGGCAGAGGATCTGGGGGTCTTTATGGGCACCGAGTTAAACATGAACCAGAAACATGCCCTTGTTATAAGGAAGGCTAATGGTATCTTGGGCTGCAGCAGGCAAGCAATTGCCTACAGGTAAAGGGATGCGATCCTCTGCTTCTACTCAGTGCTGGTGAGTCCATACCTGGAAAGTTCTATCCGGTTCTGGGCTCCTCAGTGGCAGTGAGTTATGGAGCTCCAGAGCTCTCTTCCAACCTCAGCCTCAGCCATTCTGAGATTCTGTGAATGAAGGACTGACGTTTAGAGTACAAAGGACATTCTGCCATTCAACAAGTTGCCAGCAAAAAGACATAAACATTACTTGTAATGTCGAAGTTGTTAGTTTAAAGTAGAAGCTATCACAAACTCAGAATCTACAACTGTTCATTAATCACTAGGCACTGAGGTGTAATTTCCATAAAAGGACCTACGACATCTGTCCGCTCATCTGCTCTATATATGAGTTACTGGATTTTCAGATTTACAAAATGAAGAAAATCCACCAATGTTCTGTAGTCAGATAAAATATTAGTGCTAAATTCCTTTAAAACTGATCTCTAATACCAGAGATATTCCCATTATCCACAGGTTATTTAAGCAAAGCTGCTATAGGAAACTCTATAAAGGAAACTCTGCTATAGGAAATCAAAATTCTGTCAACTAAAAAACAATTGTTATGTCAGTGAAAAGTGATGACATTTCCCTGAAGGACTACGACAATTTAGATAGAAATAGAGTTGCAATAAGTACCATGAGTGATAAATGAGACTAAATGTCTTGGTAAATACCTATGGGTAGTAGTATCCCAGAATCAAAGTTACATTTAACAAATCAGCACAAATTTTGTCACTGAGTTAAGAAGAAAATGGGATCTCCTAAAGCTTTATGTACTGAAAGTGCCATTATAAAGTCGTTGTATTTTAAATCAACATTGATGCATGTAGTACCCTGCATTATACTTATAAATAGAAACATATCCTAGGTTTTACGTAATGATTACATATTTTTTAATAAGAAAATATTTCTTTTATGTATCTTTTTGTTATTGTTAAATTTGCAAGCCAAAATTCCTTAAAATATTTGAAGATACATTTTCTAGAACCATGGTAAAGTGAGTAAAATTTTAAGAATGCTTCAGCACAATTACTGACATGTTCATGCAAATGTATTATATCTAATCACTCCTGCCACCAAAATTATGTGAATGTTTCAAACTACTTTATTTTAGATAGATCTTGTTAGCAGTCTTAAAACATCCACATGCAACTAAAATAAAGTAGAAGTATACAATGAAAATATTAAAAAAATCCGTTTATCTTCTCACCTTTCTTCAAAGCATAGGATTTTTAAACTAGTTATTTCTTGTTGTATCTCTATATATTGCCTATTGGTATGTTGAAGAGTAGGAATTGGACTTAAAACTTTGATAACCTTTTTTGGTTCAGAAATGCTTATAATCAAACCAATCAAACCTTTTAGTCCTTGGAATATATAAGTTATGATAGTTTTACTACATCTGTATATAAATTGAAGATACTTGTATATATTTTTAAATTACCAATATTAAAAAGGAAAAATGTGTTATGCATTTATTTTGGCTCATCTATAAAGAGATATCTTTCTAATGTAGAATGCATCTATTCCTTTTATCTATCTAATATTTGATATAAAATATCTGATCTCATACCTGAGTGATATCTAACACAAGGATGTAAAAATGGCAGCATCTCTGCAACAGTAAACCCACTAAACACTTGCTGATGCTGCTGTATGTGTGAAGGAAAAAGGTCAGAAGGACGGAATGGTTGAGGTTGCAAGAGAACTCTGGAAGTCATTTGGTCCTGCCCTTGTTTAAGCAGGGTGACCTAGCCCCCCCCCCCAAAAAAANTCTGTGTTTTCAGGTCAGAGACTGTCAAGTAATTCTCCAGCTTTGTGAGAACCCATGAGAGGGATGTCAGCAGGTTATGGATGAAGGTATGTCTCTGCGCCTGAGGGGCTTGCAGGAGGACATGCTGTCATGGTTTAGAGTACAAACCGTTGGAGCGGTGCTGAGAACTGCAAAACATGAGGGGACCAGACCTGGTGCCGTCTCTATTCCATGCTCTCCCTATGGAAATAATAGCACTTGTGCAATTGCTCAGTGTGTCCAGGCTTTGGAGAGCTCTAGCTGGCAGTAGGTGAAAACATGCCATGAAGATGTGAACAAAAAGAAGTATTTGTGACAAGGGCTGCATTGGTCAATGCTTAAGTCCCTGTCACAATCTCATTTTATTCAGTTTTAGGAATACATATTTAGACATTAATGATAATATTAGTCACACATTAATAATATGTCTAATTATAGAAGTGCCTTTAGACACATCTTTGCTTTCACTCCAAATTTTTTTTCACATGCTTAGCTTTAAGTTTGTGCTTCAATATCTATGATAATGAGGAATTTGCCTAAAATCAAGGATGCATATGATTGCCTTTTGAAGGGAGCACTCTCCTAACCTGGGCTTGTTATTATTTATGTTGTGATGGCAGCAACCAAGCACACTTGGGGTGCTCAGTTAATGGAAATGAATCTTTCTGCAAAACAATTATAAGATAGAAGGCTGATAGCTTTTTAAGGCAGCATCGTTAGATCAAGGGTATAAGAACGGGTATTTTCAAAATTCTGTTGAAGGAGACTGTTTCTCAAAGCATCTAATCTCAGCCAAGATAAAGATGACTTGTATCAATCAGAGCGCTTTTTGTAACAGCATGCGATCTGACCACTTGACTAAGAAAACATTTTTGCTTCAGTCTCTAAGCTCTTATAAGATAAAATCTGCCCATCTCTACATGTGTGAGAGGAGAAACCTCCTGGAAAAGGCAGCAGCAGCTGCTGGGTGACAACAGAGGTGATTTGAACTGTGGGCTGGTACATCTGCAAGCATGCTGGCATGTGCCCAGCCCATGTGCTGTTTACTGGACTCCAGGAGGTTGCTCTCTAGCTTACATGAAAAATGGAACAAAATCTGAATTGTAGACTTCCACCTCTTGTCTTGTAGGCATTTAAAAATAATCAGCACCCAATGAAAAAAGTTGATTAATTTCTTTAAAATATTTATTGCAGGACTAAGCCGTGCTATGAAATTTGTAAATAACATGCTTTACTGTTATACTGGCTTATGTTTCTTCTTCTACACTCTTCCATATCAATCAAAAATAAAACAAAAGCTTCAGCCCTTAGAATGGCACAGCAAAACATGTGACACAGATCTAAAATTTACAAGGTTGTTGTGCCAAGGTACTGCAAAAATGTTTTTCTAATAACTCAGAACTTCTGAATTATTCTATAGTCCGTCATTGCATAGTCCCGCAAATCGCACATTCCTGTTAGGCACTTTAGCTGCGAATGTCAGTAAAAATGAAAACAAAAGAACAGGCATTTCATCAGTACTTTATTCTATTCCAACGGTTTTCACATATTTTCATGGGTGGCACTACTATTCATCCCTTTGAATTGATCATGGTAATGCCTCTGTGCTCCGACTATTGATACAAATGAGATGTAAAGGAACATTTAGTCATTGGATTATAACTTTTCAGTTTAAAATTATTTTCCAAATTAAATGGGACAATCACTGTCAGGAATTGATACTGAAAGGGACTAAATCTGTATCTGCCATTTGGTGTGAAAAATACTTTCCCACTGACATTTAGACTGTATATGTCAACTAAATCCATAATTAGTTTTGAGGAATGATCTGGCATATGAATGGGACACACTATTAGGAAACACACACACAGATGTGCCTCATTATGGAAATACACAATAAAATAAAATAACTTAAAGTAAAATAAGATACTATAATGGAAAATGTAACAAAATATAAGGTGTCTACATCATTTAGAGCTTTCTGCAGAGCTTTAAATCTGCAAAAAAGTGTAGGAGTAGACTCTGCCTCTCACAAACTGAAAACACTCTCTCCTCAGACTTTTGCCATGTAGTCACTCACTATTTGGGCAATATACTGATATCAATGAGACTGGTGATTAACTGCATTTCCTAGGGAAATACAGCAATTTAATTTGGGAGATACATCTTCTGGAGTTGGATATTATATTTGCATTTCTTGCATTTTGAGTGTATAATACCATTTACTTATTTTTTAAATATGAATTTAGTTATTTTTTGGTTACACAACGAAGAATATTGAGTTTTCTGTGAGATAGTCTCTATTTCCAGTGGCATGTTGTTACAGATGTTCTCTGCTATATTTACACTGTGTTTCACTGAGGACTTTTACCCAGATACTGAATGAAGATATTGCTCAAATATGTGTGTTCATTCCTTCTTTCTTGTCTAGTCATTAGTTCTGGGGTTGGTCTCCATGCAGCAGAACTAGGCCAATTAACTAGGCCAGGAATGGATCTAAGTTAAACTAATACAGCAGAAAAGGGAAAAAAAGGTTAATTTAACACCGTCTGCTTTGTTGCATTGCTCCGTAAGCGCTTGTGCTGGCTTAAGGGAGAGGGAGCAAGGGACTACTGAGAAATGAAGAGCGAAGGTAAGGTCAGAGGACTACACAAGTTTATACCATCTTGAAGTGTTCATAGAGCCCTAGTGCTTGTCTTGGTAATCTGTTCTGAGTCCATCACTGCTATGCAATTTCAGAACCAAAAACAGCTTTTAAAAACTCCAAACTTTAATTAGAAAATTGCCAGAATACAGCATAGAATGAATCATATTGTGATGTTTTGTGTAGTTACTTGTATTCCCTTGTTCATATTTATTAGCTTATATTATCTAACTACATCTTTCTCATAAAGCAAATTATTGTATGCATGCCATCTCAGGAAAAAAGGCAATCACGAGTAAAAGGAAATTTATTTCTCTCAGTGCAAAGTATTTCTGTTTTATGATAACAGCTATAGTGTTTAGCTCACTATATTATAGAACTCAGAAATAAAATGGTGGCTTTCTTATTTAGATAGACTGTTCACATATAATTTAAAATATAAATGACTGGGTAATACTGAAAGATGAATCAAAGACAAAAACTGTTCCTACTACTTAAGGCTATATTCATACTCAAGGGGGAGACTGAGCATTTTTTTGTACAAGGAAATACAAGTATATTTTTAAAAGCAGGCAGAAAGAACACGCGTTTGGGAGGGATCTCTTTGATCCTGAAGTCCCAATGCCTTGTTACAGCAGGAAGCATAATCATACATGTAATCCTATCTGAAAAGGTATCGTGTTCCTACATTAGCTCCATGCTTCCCTACTTGAAAGCCTTTATCAGAATCTCACTCCTTTAATAGTGAAAAACTTCCAAGTCTTCAACTCAGGTTAATTCAAATGATCAATTAACTTAGATGACTGAAGAAGTCATATTTGTTCGTTGAAGTCTAGATTACCTTGGATCTCAGAAATCTCATTTCATCCCTATTTTGTCACCTCCAAGACAGTCGTAATAAAGAAAGCTAATACAATATGTCATAATGGATTTAATTACTAATTCTGTCTTTCCAAAACCAGGTTTTTCATGGGAAGTTGAACTAGCAGTCTAAAATGACTGAAGGTTCCCTTCCTTTAATTCAGAATTTCTCAAATAAAGCTGTTACAGCAATTGTTATATATCACAGAATTGTCATGTAAAACAAATGATTTTCCCAACTATCACTGCTAGACTTTTCCTTGTAAACACAATTTATCATTCTTTCCATTTTAGACAAAGGAAAGCAGAAATGTTCTCCATTTCATTAACGTTTAAAAAGCAGATGAGTCAGATGTACATCCCATTGACTTTGCGACTGTAGGCTGCAGCTGCGTGAAGGAGAGTTACAAGAATGGTGGAACCGAACTCTTCTTAGTAATGACACCAGCAGATAGTGCAGCAGCCACAAACTGTAGTTTGGGAGGTTCAAGATGCAATTTAATAAAATAATAATAAATAATAATAAAAAAGTCATCACCAGGAGAGTAGTTTAGGTTTGAAAAATGTCATTGAGAGAGACCAGGAGTCTCTGTCCATCAGATGATATAAAGCCATTGTTGAACTAATCTAGTGCTGTCGATATTCCTGCTTCAAGCAGGAGAAGCAGACGAGCTTTTGCTTGATTATGGTCCAAAGTAGGTCCTACTAGCGTTACTATTGTTTTACACAGTAACTGAAATTCATAGCATGATATGCAATACATAACATATTTTGTCAGTCCTATCAAATGCCCATCTAATCCTTTCCAACTTGGTCAATCCAACAGCATATTTTTTCAATTTCAGAGTAAAATATTAGTATGGATCTTACTTGACTGTTTCAGGCATGTACTAGTTCTTGATTGTTGTTTTATCTAACTACATTTAAATCTATTTTAGCAGATACATTACCAAGTACTTTATATGTTTCAGAGAGCTACACAGAGAGGATAATTTATCATATTGAGAACAGACTGGGTGGGTATTTGTTTTCATCTAATTTTAGACTGTCAAGAGCTAGACTTTCATGTTTAAGATAGCCAGAAACATGTTAAGAGACGAGAGCAGTTGTGAAGGAATATTGGTTTTCCTAAGACAGCTATTTAATCTAGGGTATATTAATCCTCTTCTGAAAATGCTGATTTCTTTTCATTATGGAGTTTCCAAAATGACTCAGACATCAAGCTTATAAATGCTTAAACTAGGGTACATGAGCACAGAGCTTGACACTGTTCAATTAAAATATTTTTATTTTATATAACAGAGAATTAGAGGAAAGCAAACAAGCTTGTGGTTTACAGCTTTAGTATCCTAATTCCAATCTTCATAACCTTGACATTACATTTCAGGATTTCTGATGTCAGTGCATTACTTTTAAACACATCAAATAGGATCTTTAAATTATTACTGTGTTTGGAGGTAGAAACTCTTCAAATCATTTCACTTCCTTTGATCTTAGGGTTTTTTTTTTGTTTGTTTGTTTTTTTGCCTATGATGTATATAACAAATTCTAAAGAAAAAACGGGGAAAAATCATGGCTTAAGCTGGCATTACAATATATAAACATATATAATAACAGAAGCAATGAAGAAGAGTAAAGCTGACAATAACTTTGTTCTTTGATAAAACATCCTGCATGTTTCCTTGGCTAAATCCAAGTTAAAATTTCCCTTGATCAATTATTCAACAGATTTCATAAAAGGAAGAATTCCTCACATATTCATCTGTAATGTAAGTAACCTTGATCTTCATAGTTCTCATTTTGTGAGTTGGTCATAGGCATGTCAATGCATTTAGATTTTGATGATGTCAAAAGGAGCAGTTCAGTCTTGCAATTTCCGTTGTTGTCATGCCCATCAGACCTCTGAAGTACAAAAGGTAACAATATGATATCTACGTTGAAGTATACGTCACGGAGGCGTCATTAAGTAATATGAGAAACACTGAACACTTGTTGTTCAAAGGCAAAAAAACTGACAGGTCAGGAAGAACTGTGAAAATGAGACTCATCCAACCATTTACCCTATGCTCTAATATCCATTCACTGCTCTGGTATCAGTCACTCTCTTTAAATCATTGACCCGAGTCTTTGTCCTCAGGCGAGACACATCTATAATCCAACTAGAGAATAGTCAATCTTGGTCTAGCTATTTTCACCTTACAAGTGAATAACAAGTTTAAATATTTTCTGCTGGTTTCTGTGGAGATAAAATTAATCTTGCTATAGTAGTGAGGGCATAAGTGAATCTGAAATAAGTTTCTAGGTATTTCTGTTTGGTTGGTTCTGAAATTAGTGGTTTAAATTCAAGAGGGTCATACTATAGTTTCAGTCTATGGCTATCATACCAGTCTATTGGAAGTTTTCAGGAAGTGCTTCAGGGCTATAAATCCACCTGTGAAGGCCCCCCTGCTGTCTAATGAAATCTGCTTTCACGCTGTGAGGCAGGCAATTTTATTGCAAATCTCAGTGTATTCTGCTGGCATATCTCACATGTGTTTGATAGACATTTGGCACATGCATATGCAAGCATTGCAAAGTAGGCAGCAGACAGAGAAAAACCGCCATAAGAAGGCAGCTTGTTTTGATTTGTTGTGTCTTAGCCATCTGGGAAGTGAGGTACTACTAAGAGAAGAAATACAACTAAGGCTATTTAAAGAAACTTACAGTGACTAGTGTAAAAGTATAAACCTGCAAGACACAGCTTTTACTATTTATTGATTTCTTCTTACAGAAAGATTTACTCCCAGTGCTTCTGAATTTAACTTCTGATTAGTCTAAAAGGCCTTGGTCACATTTACTGAACATATTCTCATTTCCTCTTGAAGAATTTGGCTCTCATAGTTTTGGCATTTGGGTCCATAAAGATAGATTTGAAGACAATGGATTTATTATTGTAGGGAGCACGTTACTATGTTGTTGTAATGTGATGTATGCATATTGTTCAAATAGTATTAATTTGGACTTAATAATGTATGCAGAATCCAACCTAGGTGAGCAGCTCACTCTAAGAGGGACAGCAGGGGATGCTCATAAGCAAATAAGAAATCCCAGTGGAGTTACAGCATCACAAATATAAGAAGAAGCAGAACTTCCTATACTAGTTCATTCAGGAACATAACCTAAATTTGTTATAAAACGAGAATGAAGTGAGAGTAGGGAAATAAAGATAGACTTAATGCGTCTAGTCTGTCTGTAACAAAGACTTTTGTCAAAGTCTACAGTATTTCCAAGGTGGGATCAGAATTGCATTGCACAAAGCAGTGCATAGAAGTACACAAAAATGTAGATTAATAGCTCTGAGTCTCAGAAGTCTGACATTACCTTCTCTGTCAGAACAGCACACTCACAGAATGTGAATATTCTAAGGTANAAGGTGAGGAATGGGATGAAATAAAAGGAAATCCAGTCAGAAGTCTGGGAGTCTAAAAGAAGTGGCAACTGGTTAACTGGTACTCTTCAAGAGGCAATGTTGCACATGCCTAGCAGCCTTTTTATGAAGAGTGAAACAACCTGTGACTTTCTTGGGGCACAAGCAGATGAATTTTACCCAAGAAAAGAAAACTTTCCACATAGAGGAGACTGCTTCTAAGCACTTTCACATAAAACAAAATGAAGACATCAAAGCCTGCTGGAAGACACAGATTGAATAGTTTCATGAAAATAGGCTAGTTCATTTCCCGTGGGAAAAAATGTGACTAAGGACCATATCTTCCTGAATAAAATGAAGTTTTTGTATCCTTGTTTCATTAAATCAGTTGTAGAAACACTTAATTAAATTGGAATTACATTTTCTTTTTCTGTTCTCTAGCTTGCCCAAAATAAAAGATGTCATGTACCTCAACTGCAGCACTTTTTAGTATATATGACTGCCCATATAAGATGCAGCTATATGCAAAGATGAGAAAGGTTAATCCACCAATTTTAGCAAGTGAGAACATTTTCCTTTCTGCCTTGCAGCTAGTAGAAAGATTTCCTTTAAGAAACTTCCTCAGCCTCTAAGCTTGTGACGGTGAAGTTCCAATCTATTTCTAGTGATTTTATCAGTTACTCTAAATTAAAAATATAAAGGATTTTTCTTTCACAATGCCTAGTGGGGGTTACTTGCAAGGACTAGTTTTCCCTTATTTTACTACTTAATATTATTTTAGCAATTAACCAGTGCAAAAAGGAGAGCAAAGAGATAGATGTGTCACTGATGATGTCTGGCTGATTAAATGGGTAAGTGCTGTTGGAATGCACTGTGTTAACTTCATGAATGAATTGAGGAAATACAAATTGTCAAATCACTTAACATTTCCTTTTTCCATAGCTCTGACTTCAGCCATGACAAATACATTCACTGAATTGGCACGCCTTTACCTTTCTGATGAAAACATATTATGTAATTTACTCTTGCTTGCTTGCTCTGTTATAGAATCATAGAATCATAGAATCATAGAATGGTTCAGGTTGGAAGGGACCTTAGAGATCATCTTGGTCCAACCCCCCTGCCATGGGCAAGGACACCTCCCACTAGACCAGGTTGCCCAAAGCCCCATCCAGCCTGGCTTTGAATACTTCCAGGGAGGGGGCATCAATGACTTCTCTGGGCAACCTGTTCCAGTGTCTTACCACCCTCACAGTGAAGAATTTCTTCCTTATATCTAGTCTAAATCTACCCTCTTCCAGTTTATAACCATTACCCCTTGTCCTGTCATGTTCTATCCCTGTAAAAAGCCCCTCCCCAGCTTTCCTGTAGGCCCCCTTCAGGTACTGGAAAGCTGCTATCAGGTCCCCCCGCAGCCTTCTCTTCAGGCTGAAGAGTCCTAACTCTCTCAGCCTGTCCTCGTAGGGGAGGTGCTCCAGGCCTCTGATCGTCCTCGTGGCCCTCCTCTGGACCTGCTCCAACAGCTCCACATCCTTCTTGTGTTGGGGGCCCCAGAACTGGACACAATACTCCAGGTGAGGTCTCACGAGAGCAGAGTAGAGGGGCAGAATCACCTCCCTCGACCTGCTGGCCACGCTTCTCTTGATGCAGCCCAGGATGCAGTTGGCCTTCTGGGCTGCAAGCGCACACTGCCGGCTCATGTTGAGTTTCTCATCAACACACACCCCCAAGTCCCTCTCCTCAGGGCTACTCTCAAGCCATTCTCCGCCCAGCCTGTATGTGTACTTGGGATTGCCCCGACCCAGGTGCAGGACCTTGCACTTGGCTTTGTTGAACTTCATGTGGTTGGCATGGGCCCACCTCTCAAGCCTGCCTGTTATGGATCCTGTTATGGATCCTTGGTATGTTTGAGACGTACTGGTGGTGGCAAAAAACACATTGAATCTCTATGATGGGATAGGAGCCTCATTGCTAATTAACTTCTGAATAAAACTATAAGTTGCTGTCTATCTGCACAGTGAAAGTGAAGAACCTGAAGATCTTCTGCTTGCATTTAGCACAGGAGTGTCCTGTCACACTGCTTCAAAGATCTTGATTTTAAAGAAAGGCTGGATGACAGCTGCTTTTACCTTCTTCAGAACTTGCTTAACTTCTTGTGTAATCAAAGCTTCATTTCCTTAATGATATTGAAGGAAGCGCATTTACAGAAATACTGGGACATTTTAAGCTTTCTGGTATCGTGATTAGTCTGTATTTTCCTGAATGTTAGTGCCCTGAAGGGACAGTTTTAGCATCAGTGTGTTGAAGGTGATTAAACCATGTTGTCAGTAAATAGTTCTCGCAAGAACTTGAACTCAGGTATTTAATCATAGGTACTTGTAAAGATAAGTTTGATCAGAAATTGGTATATCTTGAAAATGAATCAAATCAGAATGTAGAAAAAATTTACTATGATTTACATTTACAATACTATTTATGTTACTATTTTATGTCAATCTATTTTCACGTTAAAAAGTTTATTTATCAACCTACAAAGAGGTAATTTAATTTTATCTAACAAGTTTCCTTCTTAGAAAGTAGCTTTGATAGAGTTCCCTTGATAAAACTAATAGTCATCCTGGAGTGAAGCTGAAGAGTCATGTTTAGTAAAGACAGGCTGTGCAATAAGTAGAGAAAATAACAGAATATAGATTTCACAGTTAAAAATCATCTCTTTAATTAGGAAGACTTAACACTGTTAGAAAACAAGTGGCAAAGAGAAAGTGAACAAACCACATCTTACTTAGAAGTAGCCTATAAATCTGTACACCAAAGTCATTGGGCTGATTCATTTCTTCTCCAGCACCCTGTCGTATGTTAAGAAACTCACAGACTTCTTGGAAAATTTTTTTGGTACTGTAATACATTTTTACTTTAGGATTACTTCTCAGAAATCCTTTAAAAAATTGACTATATAACATATGTATTCTAATTATCATCAGAAAGGTGAGAGGAGTTAAATTACTCACACTCTGAACCACCACTAGGCTACTCTAATCACAAGTTACCTGGTATTTCAGTACCATCATATTCATTTGGCATCCAGAAGAAAATGTAAATTCCTTAAGACTATATTTACAGAAGCAGGAGATGATTAAGTTGTTGAACAACCTTGCATCTCAGATCCCATAAATTGTGGTGTATTTAGAGAATAGCAAAGTATACTCAGTATACTGTAAATGATGATCACTGAGGGGAAGCTCGAAGAGGGTAGTGAGTTTATACTCTTTTGGCATCATTAATTTTAATTTGAAACTTGGGTCTGAAAGGCAAATTTAAATGACAGCGTAGGACTTCGCAAAAAGTTCCCCTAGAGCCTGAACCTACTCAGAACAATGATGAAAGATGAAATGCTGGATATTAAATACTTTGGAGACTTAAGCTAATACAGTCCCCTGTCAATCAGATGTATCCTGGCCTCCCCCTTCCATTAAGCACTTGGGAACACCATTGCTTGACACGGTGTTTTGTGAGAAATGATAGATGTTCTATGCCATGTGAGCAGGAGGCTCCAGGGCCAGGAATGTCATCACCCCTTTTTTTTTGAAACACTGCATGAGTAGATGAGTGTATTAGCATGTAAATTCAATTACCTGACTGCTGGGTGCAGCCCACACAGCTGACGAAGCAGTTCCTAGGGGTTCCTAAACAGCTGCTGCTTGCTTTTGACACTCAATTGTTTTACACTGCTTGCATGGAGAGGAGCAAAGCGTTTGTAGGAAAAAGGGTGTAGGACAGGAAAAAAAAGTGTTTGTAAAACAGCATCTAAAGTTCAAGTGGATTAAATGGTCAGTTACCAGCTTCTGTGGACAGTAAAGATCCAACAGCTTTTTCAGTCCTATAATAATCCATGTGAAAATCTTCATGTATCTGGACATTACCAGATGCATTAGTTCAATCACTAGCATATGACACTGATGTAATTTATATACCAACACTTTTATAACAAGAATTTTCCTGTCCTGTGGAAGGAAAAATATCAATCTTGACAGTTTTGACAGATGAGTCAAATAACTGTAATGAATCAAAGTACATTTGTAGCTGCCAGAAATAATATGCTAGCCGAAGTGTTACTGGATAATACTATTTTGGTAAAACACCAGCATTTACAGGAACTGGATCCACTCCTTATACCTCTTTGGGCTTACCATTGGTGAGGAAAGAAAAGCCTAATATGCTTATATTCACACTATTGTTAGCATCTTGTTTTGTTTCTCTGTATGTTATATAGATGTTTTTTGACTATTCATAAAAATATTAATCCAAGAGGAGGCACCTAATTTACCTCTTATCTCATTGCGAACTGCTGGCTAAACAATTTTCAGTTTTGAACAATGCTTTGTTATGAAATTCATTCAAGTTTGTAATAGATGAGAATAAAATCACTTACACGGTATGATAAGAACTTGTTTAGTGTGACATAGTATTTAGTGCTTAATTTTTCCTGAAGAAAGAGTATTTAAATTTATAACAGAATGAGTTTACTTTTCCTGGTTTTAATAATTTATTTATTTTGTTTGGTGCATGAATGAAATAAATAGTTATTCATATATCTCTGCTTCAATTGTGTTTTGATTTTGTATTTTGCCGTAAAGCATGGAGAGGGAAGAGCGTTCTGAACCATTGAAAGTGTTGTGTGTCCTTATTGCCTGTGGTGCTGAGGCAGATGTGTAGATGTATAGGTAATTCTGAGCCTTAATTATGTTCTTTGTTGATTCACAATTATTGAATATATTATTAACACTATATGCTGTCATGGTTGACAGATATTTCCCTGTAAATTATTATTCTGCAAAAGTAACACAAAGGCATCTTCACCATTGTATGTAGATCCTAATCCCTCTCATTGCTTCTCATGAAATGAGACTTCATATTCTGGTCCAACATACAGTATGGAAAATAGAAATATCTAATGAGGTATTAACAGGTGTGGGGGTGTAATGCTGGGTGCAAGTGTTCGTTATCATGCGTGTATGAAAGACACTCAAACTCTCCAAGGTTTTGTTGCGTGTCCATGCCCACATGGTGGCAGGGAGCTGCGGGGCTGTTCCATGAGGAGAGACCAGGGCTGCCCAGTGTTGTTCCAGCCAGCTCCAACGACCCTGCCACAGGGCACGGCTGGGCCCAGCAGCCAACGTGGCAGCACCTCTGGAAAGCAAATTTAGGAAAGGAGATAAAATGCCGGACAGAGGTAGGAGAAGAGAACGAAAAAGACTGAGAAACAGCAAAGGGAACAGCAAGCTCAGTGAAGGAAAGGGGATGCTCCATGCACCAGAGCGGAGAATCTCCTGCAGGCCGTGGAGTTCAGTGCTAAAGCAGAGGGAAAGCATGAGGATAAAGGAGCGGCAGGGAGAAACTGCTACATACTGACCATAATCCGCATTCCCCAACTTCCTCTGTGCTGCCCAGGGTAGGGAGAGGAGTTGAAAGCAGAGCTAGGTCTCAAAAGGGAGTAGGAAATGTGTTGGTTTAATGTTTGCCTTTTTGTGTCCTGCTACCTGAATAAATAATTGCATTTTTTATTTTAATTGGCAACAAATTAATTTTCCCCAAGGTGAGTCTTTTTTTTTCCTGTAATGGTAATTGTTCTCCCTGTCTTTATCTTGGCCCATCACCTTTCTCATTCCTGCCCATTTTCTCCCTCCATCAGCCTGAGGAAGGGTGGGTGAGCGGCTGTGTAGGCATTTGGATGTTAGCCAAGGCGAACGCACCACAATGTGTTCTCTAAAATATTATTTATTAGAGATAACAAAAAATTGAGAAAAAAGATAGATAATCTTATGTCCCTTAAGATGCTGGGAATTCCAAATTGAGCAGCATCAGACAGACTTCCCATCAGGGCATGGCACACAGCGTAGGGCCCAATCCATGGAGAAGTTCACCAGAATTTAGAACTCCAATAGGATTTTCTTAGAAGAAAATATCTTCATCATTTCTACTTTCAAGCAAAAGGATATTCATATAAGAACATGCTGCTTCACTTTTAGAGATAGCCAAGGACAGGCAGATGTTGTAATCGCTGGTGCCAAAGAAGAGCTGTCTATGCGTTCCTGTTATATTTAACCTTTAGAGTTCATCTCCTGCAGCCAAAGGATTTGTGCAGCATAGCACAGGCCTGAAGGCATATCTTTGTGCGCAGGACAGTGCAGCGCAGCACAGTCCTGCCTCCACTCAGATTAGCCGCTACTGGATCACAAACTCTAGAGTGTAAAATGGTCAGGATCATTGTCCCTGGTCACACAAAAGAAGCAGGTGTAAATGAAGGATGTGTTTGGATGATGGAGTGTGTGTGTCAGCTCTGGCTGAAAGCTGAACACCTATTCAGCCCCACCTCACAGGAAATGAGGAGAAAGTTCATGAGTCAAGATAAAGACAGAAAGATTGCTTACTAATTACTATTTCAGGCAAAACAGACATGAATTTGATAAGATTAATTTATTGCCAATTAAAATATATTTGGGTAGTGAGAAACAAAGGCAAACGTTAAAACAATATCTTCCCTCTTCCCTCTCTCAGGCTCAACCCTGCTCCCTCACTATCCTTGCTCCTCTCCTGTCATGAGTGATTCAGGAGGGCTGGGAATGGGTGCATCAACACAGTGGCTTCTCACACTTTTCAGCTGCTCCAGCATGAGTTTCAAATGGTGTGGGTTCTCTCCTTACAAGAAAACTCTTCTCTGATGTGAGTTCTCTGTGAGCCACGGGTCCTGCAGGACACACCCATCTCCTGGGGTGTGCATCCTTCCTGGACTGCAGTGGGTATCTGCTCTGGTGGATTTTCTCCTGTAGGCAGCAAGGACTACCTTCTCTGGCTCCTGGAGCACGTTTTCTCTCTCCTTCTCTGATGCTGGTTCTTCCTCTGCTGCTTCTCACACACTTTCTTCCCTTCTTTTCTCTGTCTGGCATTTTTTGACCTTAACTATGAGATGCCACCAGCTTGGCTGAGGAGCTCAGCTGCGCTGGGGCTGTTAGATTCAGCTGAAGCTGGCCGTGTCCAGTGCAGGGCAGACCCTGGTCTCTGCTCACAGAGGCCACTCTAGCAATGACCTCCAGAATACCTGGGCAGTGGACACAGATTCCAAATATACATCTGAGTGTGTCCTACTGCAGGAGTCTGGCTTCTCCATCATGCTGTAGAACGTTTTTCCTTTTCTTCTGTGTGACTGCATCTGGACAGTCAGCTGTTTCTAGTGCATGGGATCACAGCAAGGAAGAAAGGCTTTAGCTCAAATTTACCAATGGTGAAATGCTGCCACATAGGTGATTGGTTGTTTTTCTGTTACTGCTTATTATAGCAGTGAGATTATATTTCGGCTCTGAATTTCTCTTTGCACTTCTTATTCAGAACATTTTTTCTCTCAACTTGTCAAAAGTTTAGAACAAAATAAGTTACGATCCTAACCCTTCTCCATACACTATGTCTGCCTATAATCTTATTTATTTTTTGAGAAAACATGTGAACACACTAGATTGTTTTCTGAAACAAAAAGCTTTTCTCAGTCCACATCATGCATAGACAATGTACTCTCCAGCAATAAAGTAGCTGCTGGTTATTGCCCTGCACAACTGTGGCAGCCTCATTAGTTTCACTAGGTAGCTTGCAGTAGTATCTTTGCAAATTAAAAATACAGGTCATTCAAAGGACTAATGTTGTGAGATCAGCATGCAGAAATTCGAAGCTCACCTGAATTCAGTAATTTAAAAAGATAAAATGCCACTTCATACTCCATCCAAAAGCAAAACTTGCTAAGGCTATCATTAGGAGTGTAGTTCTGTCTTAGCATTTAGGCTGTGGCTGATGTATACACAACTATGAAAATGAGAAATATGCTTTATGTTGTTTGCAATCTATTTAAATGTTGAGTGCTTGTCAGTGATTTTCAGTCAGTGTTAAACCATGGAAACAACTTGTCCTTTTTTAATGTTACTTAGTGTGCAATGAGCCTGATTTTAAGACCACTAAAACTGAGATGTTCTTTTCATTATGTGGAATATATTACTGGCCATGCTCAAGTGTTCAGCTTTGAGTGTTGTAGAACAAGCACTTTTACCATGGCGATGCTTTGGGTCTATCTTATACCCTGGCCATGTTAGGACAGCATTAACAGTATGGTATCAGATGCTGATAAGCCTACCTTTGAAGGAGTACGGTAATGAGGAATAGAGAGGAGGACCTTGTTCAAGCAGGACTGTGGCTTTCTTAGTCTAGCAAAGGATTTCAGAAAACATGGTTCTTCTGTACTGGTAAACCAAAAATCAGGTAAGAGATGCCACTTGTAAGTAGTGTCGAAGTCTCCTTTCTAAGAGACACTAAGCCCCA
This sequence comes from Penelope pileata, assembly GCA_013396635.1. Taxonomy (NCBI): domain Eukaryota; kingdom Metazoa; phylum Chordata; class Aves; order Galliformes; family Cracidae; genus Penelope; species Penelope pileata. The sequence continues at coordinate 80,269 of WBMW01000061.1, forward strand.
TCTCCTCCTTTCTTTACTTGAGAGAGTTCCCTGCTTGTCAGTACAACAATTCTTAAGAGTTTGTAAACCTGGCATATGGGATTAGGGAGACAAGAACAGTGTCCTGGAGACAGGAGCTAATGGAAAGCTAAAATTACCATAATCTGGCCTGATAAATCATCACCTGGGTAAACATCAAGGAGGGAGACCATCTGCTTATGTGTGAGAACAGATGAGAAATGCTGAAAATCAGAATAAGGTTGCTAGTAAGCAGAAAAGAAAGGTTTCTGAGCACTCTGATATTACCAGTTTTATGTTTAACCGGTTTAAGGAGGGAACTTAATGAAATTATGGATAGGATTGTATTGTATGATTTGGCTTCAGGAAACTGATTTCAGTTGCCCAAGATGCTCTTTCCAAGCTTTTGCAATCTGTTTCTAAGTAATTTTTCTTCTGATAATTGAAGATTGCCAGTTTTCAAAATTTTACGCTGGCTGATGTAACTACAGAAACTGTTTTAGTTTAACTGTTTACAAATTTCTTCTCAATGTTATTCTATTTACTCTTTAGCTTTTCTCTGATCGCCTCTCTTTATTTTCCTGTCTTTTATATGAAAAATTTTCTCTAGCATGCAGACACCTATCATCTAAAGCATGGCTGTCCAAACTTTTGGTTTGCCTGAGCTGCATTGAGTAAAGAGGAATTGTCTTGGGCTGCATATAAAATTTATAATATAGTTGATGTCTATAACTAACAGAACTTTTTTAAAAGTATTTTTATTAAAAGAAGAGAGCAACAAAAACATAAAACTGGCGGGGTATTTGACCTTGTTTTTGTGAAAACAATGCATCAGTCTGGTTCAATGGAAGCGGTTGCAATTCTTAGTGAGTTCTCCAGGTGCTCATCAGATTATTGATGAAATTTTACTCTTCCTGTTCTTTGTCCTTGAAAAAAAATGTTGTTCACAAATGTAAATACTGCCAAAAAGCGATAACATGAATAAGGCATGACTGTGAAGTGAGGGATATTTTTCTCTGGTAAGATGGGTCCCATAAAAGTCTGGTAGAGAGACATGATCAAATTTTCTTTGAGTTGAATGTCTGATTGCAACTCTATACATTCCATGCTAAAATTCTCAGGTAATCCATCTATGTCAACCGAAAACGAAATAACAAATATACAATAAATGGATGATTTTTTAGGCAATTGTGAAACCTTTTCTCAAATTTCCTTATTAAAATGGAAAATAAGGCTGCATATTAATTGCTAGTCACCTGTCTGTGTAAAGCCTGTGTATCAAAATGCATAAAATTATTTGTCATGACTTGATACAGCTCAGACAGTGTCAAATAGCGCACTGATGGTTTGGTTATTACTGAGTGATGGGCGCGGGCCTGAGGCAGGCCAGGCCGCTTGGTAATGAAGAGCCTCTGGCAGCTGGGGTGGACTGCAGTATGAGCTGTGCTGGGCCGCATGCAGCCCATGGACTGTGGGTTGGACATGCCTGTCTAAAGTCCTAAATGGGCTGTTTTTCCAGAATTTCTCTATAGATGTCAAAACTTTGAGGACCATCAAATCTTTTAAACTGTTGAAATTAAATAATGTGTTAGTAATGTCTTAATAATAGTTTAATTTAATGAAAAATTAATGCCATGTATTCTTTTTCTGTCTGCAGACAATAACAGGTTTTTAAGTCTTTCACAAGTCTTCAAACTCCTGTGAGTTTGATCTTACTTGATGTCCTTAAAAAAAAGTGTTTTTTTCCCTATTTGAAATCCATGCATAAATATCTGTTCCACCAAACAACTAAAATAAAGGTATATTTGCATCAAACATGTGGAATAAACTGTAAACAATAGTTGCAATGTAGTTAATTAGTAGGTTCACAATAAAGAGTTTTAATGGACACTATATTTCTGAAGCTTTATGAAATAGAAAGTACTTACCAGAGGTAGTAACTAGTTTAATTACTTTTCATAAGTGTAACAGCTATTCTTAGCAAATTATTATGCTTAGGAGCTGTGAACAGAGACCATCAAGAGGAATTCTCTTCAGTTTGGAAAGCACGTATATGAAGATGTAATTCTATCCAGGTGTGACCCCATATTGCTGAAATTAACAAGGATATCATCATTGACTTTAGTTGCAATGATGTTCTCCATGAATATATGTAGTGTTTAAATATAGTAAAGATATAGAACAATATTAAAAAAAGGTAATAATGCTTATTACCATCATTGTAAAATAGTACAGAAGTAAAGCAGTATAAGACTTCATTAAAAAATCCAAGTGTATACTTTAATAAAATGATCATATTCATATACAACAATCAGTTATCTTCACTAGCATTCATAGAATCATAAAACCATGGAATGGCTTGGGTTGGAAGGGACATTAAAGATCATCTAATTCTAATGCCCCTGCCATGGGCATGGTTGCCTCCTGCAATATCAAATTGCCCAGGACCCCATCTAAACTGGTGCTGAACGCCTTCAGGGATGGGGCATCCACAAGTTCTCTGGGCAGCCTATTCCTGTGCCTCACCACCCTCTGTGTAGAGAATCTCCTCCTAACATCTAATCTAAATCTCCCCTCTTTTAGTTTTAAAACGTTTCCCCTTGTTTCATTACTGTCAGACCATTTAAAAGTCAGTCTCCACCTTTTTTATAAGCTCTCTGAATGACCTGAAAAGCCACAATGATGTCTGCCTGGAGCCTTCTCTTCTCGAGACTGAACAAGCCCAGCTCCCTCGGCCTTTCTTCGTAGGTGAGGTGCTCCAGCCCTCCGATCATCCTTGTGGCCCTCCTCTGGATCCGCACCAACAGCTCCTCATCTTTCTTGTACTGGAGGCCCAGATCTAGATGCAGTACTCTAGGTGGGCCTCATGAGGACAGAGAAGAGTTTAGTGTCATCTGCAAACTTGCTGAGGGTAACTCAATCCCACTGTTTAGGTTGTTGATAAAGATGCTAAAGAGCATCAGTCTCAATATGGACCCCTGGAGAACACCACTCATCACCAGCCTCCACCTGGACATAGAGACATTGACCTCCACATCTCTATGGCTGGCCATCCAGCCAATTCCTTATTCACTAAACGCTCCACCCTTCAAGCCCATATTACTCAAATTTAGGGTATGTTGTGTGGGACTGTGTCAAAAGCCTTACAGAATTCCATGTAGATGACATTGGTCAATCTTCCCTTGTTGACTGATGCAGTCATTTCATCAAAGAAGGACACCAGACTGGTCAGGCATGATTTGCCCTTGGCGAAGCCATGCTGGCTGTCTCGGATCACATCCTTGTCTTGCATGAACCTTTACATAGCTTTCAGGAGGAACTGTTTCATGATTTTCCCATTGCTGAAGAGTGCCCACAGTGTCATAAGACAGAAACATGTCATTTCCTAAAGCTTATTTTTTATCACCTTCTAGAGGATATGATTTTAGAAGTATTAAGTATTTTAACATAATAGCACAAATTAGCTTGAGATCATTACACGTTGAAACCTCTGGTAATGGAAAACGTATTGTTAATTACTGGATCAAAATAGAAAAAACTTTGTAAATCCACTTTAGTAAGCTTTAAACAAATGTATATAATAAGCATATATTCATGAGATTAAGTATACTACACATTAGCTAGAAATATTGCCTCCTTTAATTAGAGAAAAATGACTAATTTCTACATCAGTGTACACATTTGAGTTCCATATAATCTCAATATATACAAGACATTAAAACTGGAATAAAACACACAGCACACGTATATTATAAATGAAAATCAAATGGAAAAACAAATGCATTCTAAAAGTTACGTTACAAGGCCAGGCAACAGTTTGAGCCAGATATTTGAAGTTTTGTTCTAGTGAAGAAAGTTCAGCAAAGAATTTGAATCGAAGTGTAAAGAAAAAAGTAGAAAAGGAAACATCAGGAAAGAAAAAATATGTATCTAAAATGACATTTTCGTGAGTAAAAGGCGTTATTCAAACCATTGTAAACACGATTTCCTTCCTCAAGTAATAGATAACTAACTGTCTCAACATGTAGACAATACGTAATATCAGAGGATTTAGCAGATTTGATTATTTGCTTCTACACTGAAGGAAGATGATAAATGGGTTTGAAAAGATACAGCTGAGCAGACTGCTTACAACAATCCCAATGTTAGATAATGGGAAATCAAGAAATCTGCCAGGGTCTGAAACAATAGGGCAGACATTAACTTGAATGGAAGGGATGGGTGAAGGAACCTTGGAAGATCATTCAGTCTAAAACACACTGCTGCCACTCAGCTTCATGAGAAAGAGTACGTCAATGTACAGATAAACAAACAAAAAACCCAAACCCCACAGCCTTCCAAACATTCTTCACTCATGCCACTTCTCCACATCTCATTAAGGTGAATACTAGACCATTTCTCTCTTACATTGTCAATTGAGAAGCTGAGATGGTAATTTTTTGTTGAGAAGCAGCTTGAATATTAAGAGGCAAGAGGCTGATGAGAACTGAAATGTTATGTTCGAGAGAATGAACTGTTTGGGATGCAGCAGAATGGCTAGTGAGAGCTGTCTTCATCATAAATTTCTTATTCCTCTACTATTACTAATGAACTGTTCACAAATCCTGAGCAAATTCCATTCCATCAGGGTATTAAAAAATATGTAAATGAGATATGGAGACCTAATTAGAGTGCAGGAATTGCATGGTTCAACGAAAATTCAGTTACGTATCAGTAATTACACAACAGCCGTTTTTGCTAACAGGCTAAAACAATTCAATTTCAGCATAATAAGTATTATAATTCAAACAACTTTTCAAACTAATGATGCATGAAATATATAATAAAAAATGTAAAGTCCAAGCAACTGTAGTATTTGTTTTAAGACCTGGGGAGCATGGAAAATTGGCACTTTTTATTTTTTAATTTAGATGGAGATAATGCAATAGCCTGTTATTTTTAGAAATAGAATGTTAATGTTAAGTGCATAGTATTCCATGTCAAGGAAGATTCATACTCAGATACAGCATGAATTTAAAATTTTAACTTTGTTCTTGTTCTTAGAAGTAAAACAGAATGAATTACATAGATACGGATGCTGGAGGAGGCGCCCAGGTAGTTGCGATGAATGTTCAACCTGAAGGGTTTGCGATGGTGAATTAAATTTAATGGGCGAATTCCATCTTTTCAATCATGCTATTAAGGCTAAGTATTAAAATGCACATTCTCCTTGGAATTATTGTTCATTTTGTTATCTCCATGACTTTTTCTTCACATATCGAAAGACTTTTTCCTTCTCTAAAAGATGAAATTGGAGGCAGCTTAACAAATTTTAGCAAGGCAAAAAGAATTGTGCTTCCTAAGAAAGAAAGATGATTAAGCAGCAGGTATATAAACTTCTGAGTATTGAGTTATTTTTTCATATACTTAAATGATGCTTTTGGATCACATCCAAGTTAGGCCATTTTTTAATTTATTTACTTTATCCTTGGATATCTCACTGCAGAATCAGAAAACGCTGATCTTTTCCATACAAGGGGGGGTCTAAGAATCAAAACTGTAGAGAAATTTAGTAATTTTCTTTTAAATATTACTAATCTATGAATGAAATCAGCTGCTCACTTTGTTAAATGTCTGAGCATGTCTTGATCTTGATTATTAAATTTGTAACTCCTAAGTCATTATTACTTTAAATTCTGAAGTTACAAAGAAGTAATAGTTATGGGGAGGTACCAGTTTTAATAAGCTATGTTATTTGGATCACTTCTGAGCTTTTGGTTGATAAAAAGACCACTTCTATAGACTCACACAATTTTAGTCCTTAGTCAAGTCCCTGTGAGTAGGAGCATTCTATAGGAGATGGTTGAGGGTTGTGCTGCTGCTCCACTGGGGGCAGCTGCAGCCTCTGTGAAGTTCACCAATGCAAGGAATATGATGCTTCCCAAAAGAACTGCTTCAGAAACTGTCTTCACTTCAGAAATGATTTTGATGAATAACCAGGTAAATGAAAGACTGTGTGACAGGTACCACACTCAGGTCAATTGTGTGACTTTTGTACTAATGACACAGGAGTTCAGTGTCCTTCATCAGAATCTAATCAAACCTTGGTTCTGGGATGTTTAAAAATGAAGATTTTTCTTAGCTTGCAAAGCACCTGGCTGGACTAGACCCTCAAGTTATACTGAAGTTTCTTTCTGTTTTCTGTCTTGTAAAGCTCTTAGTGGTCTCATTAGACAACTGATACCAATAAGCTAAAATGTGTTATGCTGTACTACTTTTTTTTTCTCATAGAGGAGAATGCCCTCTGACACAAGAAAAGCTGAAGGAAAAAAAATACTGGAAAATATACAGACACAATTCTTTTTCTGCATGCTGGTACATGCTGCAGAAGAAGAAAGGGAAAGTAGTTAACAGTCCAAGATAACACGTATACTGCAGACTTCCTTGGAATTTTCACAACAATTCTGACCACAAATTCAGACCATCTGTAAGACATACAAAATACATTTTTTGTGGGGAATAATAGCATTAGTGTTCAAGATAAATTTTTGCTCTCAAATGGTGTAAATAATGCACCCAACACTTTTTTGAGCTTTTTTGAGCTTTTTGTACCTCTGAGATATCTTCAGGATTACTGTGCTGAGCAGTTATTGGAATTAGAGTTCGTCAATTATTCCACTGTCTAGGATTATGCATATGCGCTGCAAAGGAGGGAAAAAGCCTATTTTCTTCCTCTATTGCCAATTTAATGCGCTGATGTTGAGGATATGCACAATTGAATTATATTTAGTATGAGGAGATAAACTTGTAAACCAACTTACTTATGGATCGCCAAATAATTATGTACTTAATTAACTTCCCCTCCACCCCCAAGTCATTTATCCTGGGAACAGAATCTTACTGTTAAATATTGTTAAATATTCCACAGCTTTTCATTTTATTCATATTCTAAAGAATATTGTACTTTGAATTTTCAGGATTACACTAGCTTTGTAATGCAACACATACATCTGCAGTCTTATGACTGCAGATCTTTAGAGCACATAAACAAGAAAATCTAGCCCAAGATATCTTAAAAAATTAGTACTTTCGGGATACTATATGATGATAATTTCCACTCCTCAAATGACTGTGAACTCAAGGCTTAGGATAGCAGATGACAAAGTTTATTTCAGTGATTTACTGGCGCCAAGAGTAATGTTTGAGACAATGCCATTTCCCTAATATTTCTGACATAAAAGGTCAGTTTTGCTCCAAGAGTGTTACAAAACTTGGCATAGCTGTTTGTTTTTCCAAGATTATTTACTCACCAGCTACCAGATTTTTTTTTTAAAAATAACAATCTAGACTCTATTACACATTTCGTGCAAGCTTACTTGTATTTCAGTCATCAAAATATAACAGTAAAATTCCCTTTGAGATATTTTCAAAGAAAATGTTATACATTACAAATAACATCACTAGAAAAATTGCTTTTTAGGTGTGAATGTTAAATTTTCAGGTGCAAGTAAATTAGACTACTTTTGAGGAAGTAAAGTATATGTGAAATGATTTTAGAGCAAGTTATACTTTTGCACAAATAAAAAATGGCGTATTCCATGCTGTTAATTATTCTGTTTCTCAGATATTGACTCTCGTTTACTACTCACAAATCTTTAATCCAGTTCAGCCTTTTGACATTAATGGATTTATTATTAATCCTTCTATTTGACTGCATCAGTTCATTGAAATTGGTGGTTATTTACACATTTTTCAGTATATTTATGCAAGAAAGTGTCAAAGACCTTTTTAGAGAAAGAAGCTGAAGACATAGAAGCTGTTGCTCAATGCATATGATAGGCCATCTATAAAAATTGTTTCTATTCCTGTTTTCCATTGTTCTCTGTTCTCTGCTGGTTTACTTTTGTCTGTATTAAGAGCCTCACTGAAACATGATATGCAGAGTAAATTTCTCAAACTTCTTGTTTCTCTCTTTCTGATCTTTCCTGGTCATCCATGAGATTAAGACAGTACAATTTTCTTTCTCCTACTCTCCAGCTAGCTTGTCTTTTTAGGTCAAAGGGGCTGTCTTACACTTTAAATCTTGTAGTAACTTCTATATAGCTTTACATTTAACCCCCTCACCTCCAGCTTTAACGAATTTACTTCAGTTACATAGCTCTCAAAATATTCTTCAAGGGGAAGAGTATCTTTAGATACTTCGTAATCTCCTGTGCTTTCTTTCTCAAATAAAAACTTTTTTTTTGATAGTATGGTATAATCTTTTAAAAGATTGTTCTCTACAATTTCTATTAAGAAGTATGAAATTATTTTGTCCAGCATGTACATTGTTCCAACTTTCCTCTTTTTTATCACCATTTTTGTCTCTTCTCATTATGTTCTTTCCACATTCTAATATTTTGTTTTCAGCAGATGAATATTACAGGTGAAAATTTTGTAAGTAAAAATACGCAACTGGCAATTGTTTACAAAATAAAGACCCATTCTAAAATGCGTTATTCGATTTTTTAAATTCTTATATGATTGCTTGTTCTTCTACTCTTGTACACTTCTATCTTTATTTCTTCTTTCCATTTGTTGCCACTAGTCTTCTCAGACACACAGCGACGTCAGCACATTGCTCAGATGCACCTTCCTAAATGTGCTGGGATATGGAGGAAAATCCAGCTTATGAATGGTCGCCATGGGTCAGTACTGGGGCCAGTCCTGTTTAATACATTTATTGGCGATCTAGACAGGAAGATTGGGTGCACCCTCAGTAAGTTTGCAGATGACACCAAATTGGGAGGAACTTATCAATCGGCCCATGGTCTGCTTGAGAGATGTGCAGAAAATAAAGCTAAATCACATTTAATATTGGCTTCACTGAAATTGTACTGACCAAGCCAAGCAGAGACTTTATCGTACTGTGTTCAACCATAAAGATATATCAGAAAATGTCATATACAAGCAGAGGAAAAATGTTTGTCTGAGAAGTGACTGTTTTCTTTGAAAACTCTTTAATGAATGCTTTTAGTGATTTTCATCGAATATGGCATTGAGATTATAACCCGAAGTGCATCATAAGAAAGGCACAGAACATAGTTGGGTTAGTCTAAGAGCAAGGCAGGAGCCTGAATGAGACTTTAGATCACAGCATGGACCCAGCTCTTGTCTTGCCCATGGTGGAAAAGCTCTAGCTGCAGACCTTGCATCTAGTCCAGGTAACATTTTTGTCCCTATGTCTTAATTATAAAGGCTGGTGGCTACTCCAGAGTGACTATTTCAGTATGGATTTGAGGTCTGGACTATTTGATGGATAAGGATTTGGCTGGAAGACCTCATCCAAAGAGTTGCCATCAACAGCTCAAAAACTCTCAGGGGTTTGTATTGGGACCATTACTATTCAATATTCAGTGGGATTGAGTGCACCCTTAGCAAGTTTGTGGATGACACCAAGCTGAATGGTGCAGTTGATATGCCAGAGGGAAGGGATGGCGTCTGGAGGAACCTAGTCAGTCATAAGAAGTGGGCCCATATGAACCTCATGAAGCTCAACAAGAATGTGACTGGAAGTAGTCAGTGCTGAGCTTGGTAAAGGGTAAAAAATTGCTTAACCAGTCTGATATTCTCTTACAATGAAATGACTAGCTTGGTAAATTGGGGAAGAGTTGTGGCTGTTGTGTGAGTTGTGTCTTAGTCAATTTCCCATAGTGTCTTCATAGACAATCTCACGAAGTTCAGACAAGGTAAGCGGTGGATCAAAAAGTGAACTTCTCGACTCAAAGGGTTTGTTATCAGCAGCACACAATTCAGTTGGAGGAGTCCAGCTGGAAGCCAGCGTACCTTGTAGGGTTGATGCTGAGGCCAATATTGCTTAACATCTTCATTAATGATTTGGATGATGGGGCAGAACGCAGCCTCAGCAAGTTTGTAAACAATACAAACAGGAGAAGTGGTCGATACACCTGGCTGGAGAAACAGGCAAATGGAAATCTCATGAAGTTCAACAAACAGAAAAGTCAAGTCCTGCATCTGTGAAAGAGTTACTGCATGCTTTGGTACAGGCTAGAGGCTGACTGTCTGGGAAGAAGCTTTGTAGGGAAAGATCTGGAGATCCTGCTGAACAAGAAGTTGCACTTGAGCCAGCAATGTGCACTAGAGAAAAAGAAAATTAACAATATCCTGGGTTGTATTAGAAGGAATATTACCAGCATGTCAAGGGTGGTGATCCTTCCCCTCTCCTCAGCACTGGAGAGGCCACAGCTGGAGTGCTGGGTACTGTCCTGGGCTCCCTGGTGCAAGAGGAACACAGACATAATGAAGAGAGTCCAGCAAAGGGCCAAGAAGATGATGGATGGCTTAGAGCCTGTGAGAAGTCTCAGGGAGATCTTATCCATTTGTTTAAATACATGCTGGGGTGGGATGGGGAATAAAGGAAGTGGAGCCACACTCTTCTCAATGGTGTCCAATGACAGGCCAAGAGGCAATGGGCACGAATTGAAATAATAGACGCAATTTCATTTAAACAGAAGAAAAATCTTTTACTGTGAGGGTGATCCCAAATTGAAACAGGATACCCAGAAAGTCTGTAGACTCTCAATTCTTAGAGATACCTAAAAGCTGACTGGATTCAGCTGTCTTTGTGTCCCCTCCCTTGAGCACGAGAGTTAGACTAGATGATCTCCAGAGGTCCTTTCCAGGTGCAATGGCTCTGCGATTTTCTGGTAAAACCTCAAGTCCTGATAAAACACTAACATGAGTTTTGTACATATGTGTGTGTTTTCAATGGGAAAGAGTGAGAAAGCATATGTGTGTGTGTATGCAAGCAAAAGCAAAACACTTTATTAAATATTACCTAATTCTTCCAGAGATGTTCTTTCCTGCTTTGGGAAGTACCAGCAACCACTAGTTAAGTGTCAAATTTCCAATTCTGTACCATACTTGTGGATAACAGAATAAAAGAACTCTGTGCAAAGCAAAACAGAATAAATCTGTGCAGGATATTTTAGCATGCTGATCAGCTGCTATATAAAAAATAGAACAGAACTTTTTCTTTTGGGAGAGTACTCAGTGATGGTTTTCCAGAAACACAAGCAATATGTTTACAAATCTCTCCTGGCTAGCAGCAGTATGCTTAGCTTCCATAAGCCTGGAGGCCAGTAGTCCTGTGAGAACCTACAGCTGCAACATTTCAAGCATGATAATTTTGACTTCGAATGACACAGTAATTCCTCAGCTTGTATACAGTTTCAGCCACAGGGTTCAGCTCTAAGAGGAATATAAAAGAACTGACATCATGACTACCTATGTACTATCCTTAGCTCATGACACAACCTAACACTGCTAAGGGACTAAAAAAAGAAACCAACAGCTAAATCCTTCAAAACATCAGGCATGCAGCAATCACATCTGCAGTGTCTCATTAAATTACGCTGGATTTAATGAAATTTCAGAGGGCACTAGTGTATCTTACAGTCTTTTTTTCTTAACAGCTACTGACTATAAGGAATTCAAGCACCAGGAGGAAAAAAAAAAAGATGCTTAAAAATCTTTGAAGACAAGGAGTTTCAGCTCCTTTTGCCGTTTAAAATCAAGGCAGTATATTTTCTGGCAGTTTCTTTTTTTTTTGACCAGTTTCATTTGACTGTGGCTTTTTTGTTTATCTTGAATACAATATTACTGTGGACAAAATGCATGCACATGTGTTATATATTCATAAATACAAATACACACTTTCCTATACACACAATTGTATCACATATTTCTGCATTTGTGTTGATTGTCTGTGCCCAAGTGTTGGCAGCGTAGGGCTGTGGGAGTGATCTATGGGAGAAGCAATGGGCTGCGCTGTGGTGCATACAGCCTGCTCCAGCTGCCTCCAACTGGCTCAGCACAGGTGTGGCTCATCTCTCACCAGCCCCATCATGCAAATGAGTAGCGCAAGGAAGCTGCAGTTAAGAAGGGTGAGAAAAGGGATGAGTAGACAAGGGAGAAAAAAGAGTGAGAAAAAGAAGAGGGAACACCAAGGTTGGTCCCTAAGTATGTTTTCCCTAGAAGGTTTTGTTTGGTTTTGTTTCCCAATGCCTGAATCAGTAATTAAATATATATATACAAATTCACAAAACAATAATTTCCACAAGTGAAGTCTGTTTTGCCTGTGACATTAATTGGTAATTGATAGAACCATAGAATGGTTTGAGTTGGAAGAGGCATTAAAGATCACCTACAGTATGTAGTTCTTCGTTCTCTCTGTCCTTGCCTTTTCCTTCTGTCACTTGGATGGTGTACCTAGAGCACTTGCCAGTGAAGACTGAACTTCATTCTCTGCTGTCAGATGAGTGCCTACCTTTCTGATTTGACTGATCATTTTTGATTAAAGGGAGATCTTTTTTGATCTCTCTTTCTTTATCTATCCTTGAGCTTTCTTATTCCTTCTCATGAGGTTCAACAAAGCCAAGTGCAAGGTCTTGCACCTGGGCCATGGGAAACCCTGCTATCAATACAAGCTGGGGGATGAAAGCATAGAGCACAGCCCTGCCAAAAAGGACCCGGGGGTACTGGTGGATGGCAAGCTGGACATGGGCCAGCAATGTGCCCTCACAGCCCGCAAAGCCAACAGAATTCTGGGCTGCATCAAAAGAAGCATGGCCAGCAGGGCAAGGGAGGTGATCCTTCCCCTCTACTCTGCGCTGGTGAGACTTCACCTGGAGTACTGCATCCAGATGTGGAGTCCTCAGCAGAGGAGAGACATGGACCTGTTGGAATGTGTCCAGAGGAGGGCCACAAAAATGATCCAGGGGATACAACACCTCCCCTATGAGGACAGGCTTAGAGAGCTGGAGCTATTCAGCCTGGAGAAGGCAAGGCTCCGAGGTAACCTGACAGCTGCCTTTCAATATCTAAAGGGGAGCTATAAGAAAGAGGGGGGACAGACTCTTTATCAGGGTCTGTGGGGATAGAAAAAGGGGGAATGGCTTTAAACTGAAAGAGAGGAAATTTAGGTAAGATTTAAGGGAAACGTTTTTTACAGTAAGGGTAATGAAGCACTGGAACAGGTTGCCCAGAGAGGTTGTGGAAGCCCCGTCCCTGGAGACATTCAAGGTCAGGCTGGACCAAGCTCTGAGCAACCTGATCAGTCTGTAGATGTTCCTGTACATTGCATGGGCGTTGGACTAGATGACCTTTAAAAGTCCCTTCCAACTCTAAGGATTCTATGATTCTTATTGTTTTCTCCCCAGCTGTGGGGGGGTGACAAGTAAGTGAGCAGTGGAAGTTTGGTTGCTAGCTGGGGCCAATGCAGCACAAAATTTTCTATTAATACACGCACATATTTATTTTTGGAATTTGGCCAGCAGTTAGATGGAGTTTCTTTGACTACTTTAGAGAAATTTGATTAACATGCATACTGTCCTAGAAGAGCAATCCCCATAAATAAATTACCCAAAATGTTACAATTTTTTTTTTGATGTGGGTGTAATTGACTTAACAGTGTTTCATGTAGTAGAGTTAATGTGCATTCACCAGACTGATTTCCAAATTTATTTTGTTCTAGCCAGGCCTCTCCAGTCACCCTCCCAGTCCTTAGCCATCTCACTCCTTACTTTTCTCTGTTTCAGTACAGCCCTCAGCAGTAATCCCTGACCACAGTTCTAGCTACGAATTTCAAATTTTTTTGCCTTTTCTGACCTCCTCTCACATACCTCATTTGATTTTCATTCTAAACATTTTTTTTTTTAGTTCTTGTCAGTCTAGCCACCATCTTTTTTTAGCTTATGCACGTCTAATCTAATGGCTGATGACCAGAAGTAATATTTTTTTGGCTCTAACAGTTTATTTGTGGTATCACTGTGAAAGAATATTGACAATTTGTTTTCTGGATCTGGTCAAGATGCTTTTGCTGGCTGAGAAACTCATGGGGCTTTTTTATTATTATTATTTTTTTTGACTGAGAAGTCGCAGAGTTTTTCCTACACATCTTTCAAGTTATAATTTTACATAGCTCCGTCTTTTCTCTGTGTTTTTTACATAGTCCAGGACTATTGAAAAAGGCAGTAAGATAGTAAAATATAGTGGTATCAACCACTTGATATCCAACTGTGACATTGAATGTCCTCGTAAAGACTGAGGCACCTATTAAAACTTGAGTTTAACTTGGATAATATTTGCCTGAACATAATGGGCTGTGATACAGACTTGGAGAGCTGTGTTGTCCTTCTGAAAATAGTATGTCATTTGAGTTTCAACCTAAATTTCAAGTAGTTTATTAAAGTTGGTCAACAACTGACAGTAAAATCAGCAAAAACTGATTTCATTTTGTTACTGATCTGAACACAATACAGAAGGCACCTGAGTAAAGCTATGACAAAACTGATTTGTAGAGAAGAAGATTGTATCTTATCTGTTGATATTTTTTTTCCCTGAATTACATTTTGGAAAAAATATCGTGATTATTTATCATTAAAATATTTACAATTAAATCCTCAGTCCTTGTGATGTCTCAGATATGCCAAAACCAGTAATTGGGAGCTGTAAGCATGTTATTTTTAACATCAACATATCTTATACAATTTCAACATTAATAGGAAAAACAACTTGCTGCTACGCAGAAATCAGAAAAGTCACAAATGATCTTTTCAACTTCTCTCCAGAGAGGAAAACTTGCTTATGCAAAACTATTGGTGGCTTTTTAAGTTACCCCTTCCACTGATGCATTTTACTTTAACAGTTCTGATTCTGTTAAATGATCGAGCCTACTTTAATTGAGGGAAAATAAAAATTCTCCTTTCAAGTACTAAGTTGAGATTCTGTAGCCTGTAGCTCTTAGGAGTGGAGAAGCACTCCCACTCAAGGCAGAGTTTTAATACAGAAATCTCCGAAGTGAATAGAAAGCTGGCCACACAGTGTGGCTTGGGAGTTTCCTCTGTGGGTTATTAAGGTTAAAATGATTAGGATACTGACTGTGTGCTAGGAACAGTTGTTCATTTAACAATGCATAAATTGTTTTTAAGATGTGAGTAGGTCTTGTTACTGAATCAAACATTTTCCATAAAAATGTAATTAGAAAAGCATCCTGGTGTGGTGTTATGGGATAATAATTTCGGTAACAGAAATATGAACTCTTCTGTATATAAAATAAAAGCTCGTTATTCTGTAGAGTACACAGTAAGACTGCTGCAACTCCCTTGTATATTGTTACCTTTTTATTGCTGGAGAAGTGCTGCAGGTAGAGTCAGATACTAAATGATTCTGTTAGCTCTGCCCCATTGTCTTGTGTACTTCCTTAAAATACCTTGAAATATAAATTTATAAAGTAACATTAAAAAAACTCAAACTCAATGTGTTTCTTCAAGGATGAACTAACTGTTCATATGTATTTTGTATTTAATAGTCCGCACAAATATACTACAATCCAAAAGTGAAGTCTAGACCATTTATAGCTCCTGCATTCAAAATGAATGTTTTTAGAACTGGAAAAGTTCTATTAAATGCACCGCATTTTATGATCTTATTTGTTGCAAACTGTATTGATCAAAACTATTCTGTCAGCAGAAATGAAACAACACAGTAATAGGAAAGTACCTTCATGCAACCAAGCAATTGAATGGAATAGTATATGGAAAGCAGGACAAAGAGGACCAGAGAGATCACATAAAGTGTGGTATTGCAGAATATTAAATCCTCTGCAGATAACCAGTGGCATACGTACAAAAATTAAAATAGAAGTTGCAAACTGTGGAACATAATTTTATTTCTCACTAATGTTTCTCTAACGGATAGCTCCAGTGCATGGTGGAGATTTATTTTTAAATAATCTTTGAATAAGTTTCACTGCTTACTATCCTTCCTGTCGAGTTCAATTTACATAAGGAATGAAGATGCTTAGAAGGTATGATTTTTGGAAGAAAGAATTTTTGCTAGGTCACTCTGGAAGCAGAAGCAGAATGAGATCTGTTTTGTTTTGATTTAGAGAAATATTACAACAAACAAAATTCTTTAAATAGAAACACCAATTATGTTTAAATGTAATTCCAAGACCATATTATATCATCAAGCTTGGAGTAAGCTGCGTTTCTTTTGAATCTTTTGCTCCTGTGAAGTTTTAGAGGCTTTAATAAGGCTTTGGGCAAATGTAGGCATCCAACCACATGGAACTTATTTCAAGTCAGGGAGCTAACACTAGATTAATTATATTGGACCATAAATAATAAGCTGGTCCATTCTGCAAAACAGAACTGAAGAACAGATGTTTTTTGGCGTAAGTGGTGTGGGGCAATGTGCTAGTAGTACCAAGGATCTGGACAGTAGTTGTGGGATTACAACAAGCAGAGTCAGTAAACTTCATGAATGAAGCTTCTGGATCGAGATACCATTGTACTTATTGGGAGGAAGCCCTGGGAGCTGTAAAGGAGCATAAGGAATGCGGGACAAGAGCTCCGGGTGTTGACTGTTTTCTGTGTAAGATAATGACTATGTTTATCCCGTGATCCTCAAGACAAGGATGTCTCTGCCCTTCAAGATAAGGAAGATAATGAAGGAGCTACTCAAGTCTTGTTGTTAGATAAATTGTTAGCCAATGATTTTTGAGTAGAAAAATACTGTTTGTAGAATTATCGGTTTTGCATGTTGCTGCATCAGCCAGAAAGGCCTATAAAAGGCCCAGCTAGCTTTACAATAAAGGAGATTTCATAGAAGTAATCTTTGAACCCACCACGGAGTCTGTGTGGTAAACATGCCACGGTAGTGAAGATAGACCCAGCTTTTGCTTAGGTGTGGATAGGCACATTGAAAGTAATTATTAATGTAATTACTTCTTCCTGTTCATTCATAGTAGCTCTTACTTCTCATGGATGTAGTGCAGGACCTTCTTATTGCTACTGTACAAGTGTGTTTATAAGACTAGGACATATCTCTGCAGTGTGTGACCTGGGTGTGGTGGTTGGTTCTTGTTAATATGAAAAGCTCTTCATACATCTGACATATTAATGTAAATTAAATCATTCTGTACAGTCACGCTATAGTTATACTAGTAAATTAAACATTGTTAGGCAACAATTGCAGTACGGGTGTTCAGTTGTCTACACAGTTGAATTTTTAGTACCATCCTATTTTCAATTTTGGCTTGGGAAAACTATCTGTCTCCTAAATAATTCTTGGTTACAGTTTAGAAGTTATCACAGTCCAATGACTTTTCCCAGTAGTCATTTTGGATATAGTTACTGTGTTCCACATAGAAAGATTGTTTAACAGTATGAGTGCCAGCCTTTCTAGGTTAGCTGGCTTCAGTGTTGGGGAATGCTCAGAAGCATGTTTAATTTATTAGCATTGAAATTGCTTCACCGTCTGGTAGTACATTGCAGATGAAACTTAGCAATTAGCTCCCAGGCTGAGGAAGGAAAGTGCTTCAAAGAAAGCTTTGGAGCAGTAAATGATCATGCGAGCAGATGCTATTCTTTTAGGCAACTAAAACTAAACTAAAACTAAGTTACTCAGAAATGGCTTACTTGTGCCATATACTTTGCTTTGCAATAGACTAAAACATCTTACAGTCTCTAAGAGCTGAAAAGTATGTAGGCCATTGCTGTATGTCTTGTTTTTGCTGTTAGTTAACATATTGGGAGACATCTGCTAGCTTCGAGACTTCAGCTTAGAGCTCTGAACTTTCATTCTGACAGTGTGAAGTGCAGGCTGTCAGGCCCTACTCTGCTGCTACTACCATGACAACTTACTCATCCTCAATTTATGACCTGAGAGCACTAGATTTATTGCCCCAGTGACACAAAGTGCAGATAATGAAAGCATTGACATATGTTATGATTCATCTTGGTAGGTAGGTAGGTAAGCGCCATGCAGTCATTCTTTCACCATCCCCTGCCCCCTAAAGTGGGATGAGGGAGAAAAAAACAAAAACAAAAACCCAACAAAATACAACTCATGGGTTGACATAAAAAATATTTACTAAGATAGAAAAAGGAGATTAAAAAAGGTAATAGTAATGATAATTATAAAATTATGTGCTTGTATATGTATATATAAATCAAGTGATGCACAAGTAATTGCTCAGTTTTTTTTGCATGATGTCAAATGGTATAGAATATCTCTTTGGCCAGTATACGTCAGATGTCCTGGTTCTGTCCTCTCCCAACTCCCTCAGTCCCCTTTGCTGGTAGGACAGTATGAGAAGCTGAGAAACTGAAATGTCTGGCTCAGTGCAGCTGTGCTCAGCAACTACTAAAACATGTGTTGTCAACATTGTTTCTCTCAAAAAGTAAAAGCATAGCATACCAGATGCTATGAAATAAAAATCAACTCTTTCCTAGCTGAAACTGGGACAGCCTGCTGTATAGATATTTCAAAATTCAGGTTTGTGCTAAACCCTAGATGGATTAACATGAAACAGTAATACGGGGTGACAGTAGTAATAAAGGATGTAGGGAATGAGCTTTCCCAACTTGGAAAGTACCTGACAGTGTCCTTAATGAGGCTTCACACAAGGGAAGGCTCCAACATCCTTGTGAATTCTCTGATTCTCTTCTGCCATATCATTGCCAACAGGTGTCCTGGGCGGGAGAGAAAAAATTCCTTCCAATGTGGAGTCTATCCAGAGGGCTGAAGGAGAACTATACTGGGAGACATCAGCACAGCTTGGGAAAGTATAACCAGATATTTCCTTTGAAATCCACACTTGAGCTGCCTTTCAAGTTTCATAATTATGAGGGCAGCTCCCAAAATAATGCCTCCTATTTTATTCTGTTGGCCCATGACATCAGAGGCGGATGTTGATGGTATGTCAGTAGAGGTTGAACCTTCCTGCCAGTATTCCATTCCATTTTGTTGCCGTGTGACAGATGGCAGCAGAGGGGCAATCTGACACAATGGCATCTGACATGGGAGTGTGGATGAAGCAAAGGTGAGGAATTGAATTCCTCTGTGTGGAAAAAATGGCACCCATTGACATTCATTGACACCTGCTGAATGTTTCCAGAGACCAAACAGTGGATGTGAACACACTGAGGCGTTTCAGCAGTGGGTGGTGCGTTTCAGCAGTGATGACAGCAATGTGAAAGACAAGTCACATTTCTGATGGCCATGCAGAGTTTTATGAGCACGGCATGCAGGATCTTGTTTATCACTGGCAAAAATGCATAGCTGCTGCTGGTGGCTATGCTGAAAAACAGTGTTTTGTAGCTGAGAATTTGCTCTATCAAATGGTGTTATTGTGCTCTTGTCTGTTGTAGTTTCTATGAAATAAAGAGGAGGCTTTACTTTCAGAGACCCGTTCGTACTCGTTTTGCCTCTGTTCTTTTGGCTTTACCTTTATGGAGTTTAGTTTTTTTTAGAATGTGGCTAGCAAAAATCTCAATGGATATTGTTTGATGGGGAAAAAAAGATAAGTCTTTGTGCTTAGGGTAATTTTCAGCCCAGTTACCTATCTCTTTTTATATGGCTCCTGTATCTCACTGTGAAATTGCTGTTATATAAGGCATTGTGTTTCTTTCCCCATTAAACAAGAATAAATGGGGAAATATTTTCACAAGAGTGGCTTACTGATTACCAATCTGAATCGTAGGGTCCACGTATGTTTTCTAGATTTATTATTTTCTGCCAAAATTGATTTGGACAAAAAACATTGTAACCACCTAATATGTGGTTAGCAATTTTCCATCTCATTACACAACTCTTGTATCTTATTACCCATTTAAATGAATACCTGTTAAAAGAACAGACCTGTACAATGCAAACAATTTTTCGATCCATCAAGTCAAAACAAATAGAGGACTCTGATAAAGTCTTTACAACAGTTTATCACACTAGAGAATGCAGTAAAAATGGGATTTATCAGTGTAGAACATCATTTAATTAAATATACAACGTTGTAACAGAATCAGAATTACTTTTTCTGGGATGTCCCGTGACTCTACTATAACCCTATACATTTAAAATCCTAAGGAGCTCTGAGGAAGCATTCTGCACCACTCAAATAATATCTTTGAATATTTGTCACTATAGTGCTTATAAAACTGACACTATTAACACTGGCTACAAATGAGATTGATACCAAGTATACAACCATCTATCCTACTGACTTCTGCCACTACATGTCTGTCATAAATTCCAGTGCTGTGAATCTGCATACTTGAAATTCTGTAAAATAAAGAGAGAACCATAGTAAGCTACAGAGAATCTGAAGATTACAGTGGACTAGTTTCAAACTGTGATTTAGAACAAGATTCCCAGAGGTAGCAGGAAACATGCTTACTCTTGGTTCTCTTTATGACAAATTTTGCATCCAAAGCTGCATACTTTGGGAACATTTTAATGTATGTAAGTAGAGTTGACTAGAAAAGCTACTGGCAGAATGAGAACGATAAAACTGGCTGATCATCTCAGAAGCATTTTAAAGGAATTTGTTGATTTTTACAAGGATTAGAAGAGGGAAGAGAGGCAATGTGTATTTTTATTAGGAATCAAGCAAACAGGAAGAAAGATAAAAAAGAAATGGGAAGACAAAACTTCAGAAAACAGTATTTTAGAATGACTGAGAACTTAGAATTCCTTAATTACTGGCCAGCTCCTTACAGGATGTGTGTGAGTTCTGATAGCAGCAATTTTAACACATCTCTGTCCCAGTGAAAAACTACTAAATTGAAGTTATGGAGAATGAAAGGTGCTTTGCAGAAACAAACCAGGGAGAAGTAATGATTTGCAAACATCTCAGCAGTTGAGTTGCACTCAAAACAGTTTCAGCTTTTAAGAGGGTTGCCAACTTGAACTCTTCAAGAGGAGGATCTGTATTTGGTAATCAGAGGATTTCCCTCCTTACGTGAAGTACTGGAAATTTTAAGTATAGGAGAGATTTTCTATTATGATGACATTGACACTGTGCTCATCCTTGTGGTTAGCCTCTGATGACCCTCTCTTCTTACAAAGTCTGCTCTCTTGAGGGTGCATGCATGTTCTCCAGTGGATGGATTTCAGTCATGAATGGCTGAAAGAGATGTTTTAGTTCAGAAGGAAAATCTCTGTAGAAACACAGATAACGGTTTTCCCTTGTGCTGTTTCTCATTGCAGTACTTACATAGCAGATACAAAATTAAGAACTCCTACTATGTCAGTTTCTTAGTGATCAAACAAACTAAGTGAGAACACAGTCAACAGAGAGATGGAAAATGTAGATTTATATCCCGGAAGCAATAAGTCCTTAATTGAAAATACAGAGTAGCACAGTTCTAACTGAAAAGCCTGAAGAAGTTCATCTCATTATAGGCAATTATTCACAATAACCACTTCCTTCTGTGCTATCTATGCATCTTGGATTTGTGGTCCACTTAAAGTTCTCAGATAGGACATAATGTCACTAGGCTATCTGTTATGCAAAGTGACTATTGATCTGTTCACAACTGAAAAGAACACTCCTTTTAAAGTTTGAGTATCCTCAGCTTCATATTGATACAGAAAACAATTTCAAAATACGATATTCTTGTTGGTCTTTTTTCCCCCCTGTATTTAAGCTTTCCAAACTCTTGACTCCTGAAAGTTTTAGTAGCCACTATTTTTGACACAAAGCAATAGTACCATGCAATAATATCTTGGAAAAAACAGGGACATAGAACACAGTTCAGAGAAACTTTAAGCCAAAAGATACAACTTCTGTAACAAGACAAAAGTACATAATATCTAACCTGAATATACAAGGATGTTATCCTGATTTAAAGGAAAGACAGAAATGACATTGTTGTGTGAGAATTAGGAGTGTGTATTGTATATGTTATGAGCCGTCTAAAGTTAATTTTGTCTTAGAAATATCTAGACATTAATGTCCTTTGATAGTAAGCAATGTTCCGAAAAATTCACTTTAAAAAGACAAAAGCATTGCAGGCCATTGTTCTTTCTTTCTTTCTTTCTTTCTCCATTTCCTTATAATTTTGTTACTAAAACTGATTTTTTTTTTTCTGAATGGAATAAAATGCATTAAAGCACAGAAGCCTTGTTTTCAGAGTTGACTGAATTTTTATTGCCTTGTGATAAATCTCAAGGAGCAAGAAATTGTGATGGAAACACTGAGATTTTCCTGGCTTTGTGAGATGGTTACTAGGCACTGAGCCATGCTTGTATGCTTACCCCTACTTTAAAATATATGTAGTCAAAAGTAGTAAAATAAATTTTCTAAGAGCAAAAGCTGAGCTAAGCTTTTTAATACAAAAAAGCAATCTTCATTACAGAATCAGACCACCCACTGCTTGAAGAAAAATGCTTCTACCATATATTATGCATCTATTGATGCATACAGGCTGATATGAAGCATTGCAAGGTGGAAATCTACTGATGGAATAATGAAAAGAGATGTATTAAGACAATAAAAGGATGCAAAAATATTTATTAATTTGTGAATTTACCTTCTGCATAGCCAAAAATTAATTTTTCCTGTGCAGAATTCATCAGCATATTCACATTAAAGGCTCAAATCATCAAGTTACTTGCACATACGCTTAACCACCCGTATTTATTAAAATAATCTAAACACAGGCATTTACAGATGCTTAAGATCCTTGCTGAATGAAAGCCTACATACCTGATCCTAAGCCCCTTCTCATCAATGTGATTCTTTCTACTAACCAGAAAGACCTTTGAGTTTATGCTGAGGTAACGCTTAGCCAGAACATTAAAACATGTTCCTACATACCCATTGCACCATAAAGTTAACATTAATATTAACATAATAAATACATTGCTTTGGGATTTTTTGCTATGTTTTGCATTTCTTCGCTACTAATAGCATTACTGTAAGCCAAGATTAGTTTCTGATATAAAATTGAAGCGCTTTACTTGTAGAATGCTAAAATACTAAATTTGCATGTTTGCATGTTTGGTTGCATAGAGGAAACTGATTTGTCTGATTAGTGAATAGTTCCAGTAATGTCACATGAAATCAGCACAACTTGAACAAATATTCCTCCCCCCAAGGAGAAGGGGTATGTTTGTACTGTATTGTTGCAAAATCTCACTCACTCTGTTTCATCATAAAGGTTGCTTGTAAAACAATAGGTATTTTCTGAAAAGAAATGCCTAAATTTACGATAGCTTTTTCAGTGAAATGCCACCTTATTTGAACATAGTTTTCTTTAAGAGAAAGATCCTTTCTCTTTCCTAGACTCTTTCAACTTCCTCCTCAGCTACAGGTAAGGACAGTCTGCATCTCTTCAAGGATGTGTTTAATACGAATGATTTTCCCTATGAGAATTATATATGAAAAGTATACAGAATAAAGTTCTTTTACCACTGGGTTAGCAGTTACAGGTCCCCTCGTCTTCAAACTCTGCTGGGAGAGGAAAATTATTGGGTGATTTGGAAGCTACTCTGCAGCTTTGAAAACCTAAGGTTGGTTCCCTTCTATGTCATGGACTTCTGTCACCGAAGTCATTACTCTCCGAGTTGGCCTTTTGGAGAATGTATTTACTTAATTGGATCACAATTATCAAACCAAGATAGCAGTAGGAGAGGTGCTAAAACCTGACAGATAAATGTCATTGTTATCTAAATAAAGGAAGTTTTATGCCGGTTATCAGTCTGGATCATTTATCAAACAGCAATCCTCCTTCTTTCAAATTTTATTAAAATAGAAATTAGTATAATATCAATATAATGAAATAACGTAAATGAAAAGATCTTGTAGAAATTTAAGTGGCCTTTTGCAAAACCAAAGAGGTTACAGAGACACTGTGCATTATGTAGGCAATGCTGTCCTAGCATGGACAATACTTAGATCACTTAGTCACTTATTGAAAGTTCTGAGGAAGAATCTTGGCTATTTGCTAAAACAAGCAAATTTTCCTTATCCTAGTTGCATAGCACCATCACTGTTTTATTCCTGAACCTCTGTGCAGCACGCCTCCCTCAAATGCAGACTCTCCTTCTCATGATTCACAGGTTGCCCAGAGATGTGGTGGAAGCTGGACCAGGCTCTGAGGAACCTGATTTAGCTGTAGACGTCCCTGCTCATTGCAGGAGTGTTGGACCAGATGACCTTTAAAGGTCCCTTCCAGCTCTAAGAATTTTATGATTCTATTATTATAAACTAGATCCCCCACTCCATGCTTTCTATTTTGTGAGCTTTCTGCACAGGAATTTCTTCAGAACAAGTTTTGAGGGCGCTGCTGATGTATATGCAACAGAAAAGCTCATCATCATCTCTTCCTGTCTAGTTGCTATGAGAAAACTGTTGAGGCGCACACAGACTCACACCAAGTCACCTGCACTTTAATAGATGACTGAGAGGAGAGGTCCATTTTTTACTGAACAGCTCCTTCAGAGCAGTTGGTAAGTGGTAACTTGACAGAGTGTTGGATTAGATGCTCCTCTGAGGTTACTTCAAAGCCTGGGACTTCAAGCAGTCATTTGGACTAATTGTGCCAGAAACTGTTACCCACACGGAGCAAAATGATCTATACTAACCAAATCACCCCATCTTATTACAGGAGAGTTACTGGCATAGTAGTCAATCAAAGGCAACATCATGCCTCTGGCTGATTTGTCAGTATTAGTTTTTTTGTTTGAAAGTAGCCAAAGTGTTAAAAGACAAAATGGCATAGGGGTGTTCATTAGAGACCCAATTAAAATTGTGTTTAAATATGTGCAATTTTGTTATATAACAAATAGAACTATTCTAAATTTTAAAAATATATAATTTCTCTAAGTAGAAAATTTAGAGTTCTTCTTATGTTACCTCTTCAGGCCATCTTTAAATTAACAGTAAACAATTATCTTCTGAACCTCTCTTTCAGTCCTTAGAGGAGTATATTTCTTCAAGTGTCAGATCTCCTTTTTTCCTTTCTCTTTGATACATTTTCCATTTATGAATTCAATTTCATATTTATAGAACATCATTCTAAAATAAGAAAGCCTCGTGAAACTTTTCAAACAGAATACAAAACAAACTGTCACATTCTGCACCGTGGACCTGAATACCAAGCAAGTTTAATATCCTAATAAGATACAGGAGATTCTTTTTGACAGGTAATGTATACTAGCAGCACTTCTGGAAAATATATAGCAAGTAGTCCAAATCTCAGATAAAGAATTTGTCTAAGCCTTTTAAGAGAGCACATCTTTTGTATGTCAAACAGTGATGTTACTCTAACATGCTCCCACCAAGTGATCTTCTGTGCTTCCAAGTATACTCATAGGTATCCTACTTATTTGATCTGCTTATTTTATGAAAGAAACGTATGATAGCATGGGCTATGAAGGTCAGAGAATAGTTTTGGAGACTCCTGAGACTCCTTGCCTGGAGTCCTTATTCACCACTATCCAAAATTTAAAAATTCCTTTGAGGAAAAGTGGTGGCATCCTGTGCGAGGTTAGATAAATTGCAAAAAATATGACAACTATTGCCCTGTAGAAATTTTTACATCAAAAATTCTCTTATTGTAACTCTTCTTACCCTACAGTAGAATGGTAAAGTAATTTAGTGCAAAATACTATAACAGATAACTTCTGGTCTGTGAAAAGTGAAGGTGCAACTTCTGCAATTTTTTTTTTTTTTTAAGTTTTCTTTGAAATGTTTACTTTGTAATCTATCTCAAAGAAGCTGGATGTCGTGTTAAGGTTCCCACAGAACATTGAAATTGCAGCCTAACAGTTTACGTGAAAAATACTACACACATGAAGGAACAGAAATTATTTTTATTTCTTCCTTAAAGTGAGAATGGTTTATACAAGGCCCAAATCCGAAGCAAATTGAATCAAATGGAAGA
Source organism: Penelope pileata (assembly GCA_013396635.1). Classification (NCBI taxonomy): domain Eukaryota; kingdom Metazoa; phylum Chordata; class Aves; order Galliformes; family Cracidae; genus Penelope; species Penelope pileata. The sequence continues at coordinate 105,978 of WBMW01000061.1, forward strand.
TTTTTCAATGAATTCAATGGTTCTTGGATCTAGCTCTTTTGAAAACATCCAGGTTATCCACTACAGTAATATTGGTAGGAAAATATTATTCCTTCTCTCAGCAGCTAGAACAAAGAAGCAACTGCAATAACAGATACTTAATATAACAGTTATTTTCAAATAGTATCTATTTTTTTGCAGTATACTCAGAGCCTGAAATGTTACAAATGAAAGTTCAGCCTTGCAGTATGAATTTGGAAAGTTTAAAATATTAAGATGCAGAATGACCGCTCGTTAAGAAGACATTTCTCTACTTAAGACAGTTTCTCGAACTGCAGTAATGTTATTATTCTGTCTGTGCAAATGACACTGTTATTTCTATCATTTATGTATGATTGTTGTGTTCATAATGTACTTAGGTAACAATAAATAAAAGGACAGCTCCTTCACCAAAAAATCTTGGAGTTAGATCTTAGAGTTTATCAGACAGATGTATAGACAGATGCATATTGCTGGACAATGAGAGTCTTATTCATATTTAATACTGGCTAGTTTTCAGCTGAGATATTTTTAACACAAAGGACAAAATCAGTTTTGTAATAAGTGTAGGAAGCAAAAATTATAGTTTGACATTATTTATGGTGTTGCTCTCTCTTTTAATTACTTGTGGCTATATGGAAGGTACAAATCCTTTTTTCCTTTTTCCTTTTTTTTTTTTTTAAATTTTAATTTAATCTCTCAGAAACTTATGTATCTGTGCTAGCTGTACATGTCTCCATTGGTCTTCCCCTAAGACTTCTAAAGCTATGAGTTTATTTCAGTCATATTTGGCAGGGACGGTTTCAAAAGGGTGGGATCATTTCAGAGATTACTACAGTTCCACCAGTTCTACAAATAAGTAAGGGATGAAGGGCTGTTGAAGTGCCATGCCACTTAGGGCTGCTTCGTGAGTTCAGCTCCTTAGAAGACATAGGGGTGTACACTTTGCAGACAAACTCTGTAAATGATCCAGCTTCAGAGCTGGGAAAAACTCAGTTGGAACTCATGCCTCCTTGGCCATCAAAGTCAGTTCTTCATAAATCATATATTGAGTAGAATTTATCACCTACCTGTAAATGTCTACAGTGTAGACTTGTACATCTGAGCTAGTCATGCTTTTTATGGTCAGTGGGGAGTAAAAGGCACTGCAAGGGCACAATTTGTCTGATCTGCTTTAGACGTCTATTTTAAGATGAGATAGATTGTGCCCTAGAAAGGCGAACTTCTCTCCATTGACTACAAAAGCAGTCTAAGGCAACTTAAATATAAACGGTGATTTAAATCCCAATCAAAATGCAAGGGAAAATGCATCAGGCTACTTATTCCTTATGTACTTAGTGTAATTTAACTCTGAAAAAATGTTTCCCATGCTCGTAACTTTCATGAAAATTAATGTGACTTTTTTTTATTAACTGAAGGTTTTAGTAAAGCTGAGTCAATTGCATCTTTCTCACATGGGAATAAGTACATTGTCCGTTCATTATGTGTTTAGATGTTTGTTATATGTGTGCATATGCACATCCATGAACAGTGCAAAGTTTTCTTACTGCCTTGTGCTTTGGCTGTATGACTCATAGGCCTGGGACATAAGTGACCTAATGCGGCCAAAGCATGGGGGTAAAGACCATAGGTCACACCGGCAGATAAGAATTATTTCCTTTAACAAAGACTCTGGAAAGACTGAAACCTTGCCAGGAGACTAGCCTTCCCTAAAGGTGGTGAAACTCTCTAGCAATGAGTCCTCTCCCATATGGGCTCAATAGTGCCAAATTAATCTAACCAGAATATTAAAGGATCTTGCAGAAAAGAAGAGACACTCTGGCCTTACATTGCGTTTATGTGAACTATAGCTCTCATTTCAAGGTAATGTAAGGAGGTTCTAAATCTCAGTGTATACAACTGAAATTTCAATTCCACAAAGACTATGAGTGTGCAAATAAGTGTATGCAATATTTATGCATTATATACAAATGTTTAGCTCCATAGCATTTTGCATATACATCTTCCTAAGTCTAGAAAGTGCGTAGCTGTGAGTTGCATTCTAGTGATATCAGACAGAATCAGACTAGGGAAATAATTCAAAAGCAGGATAGAAGATCAATCTATTATGTTCTACTTCCCAATAAATTCAGTGTACGATCAATCACCTTTCCTTGCCTGTATCCTGTCCCCAAAAGAAAGCAATGGAATATCTGTGTCCTGGTTTTAGCTGGGATGATTTTCTTTATAGTCTCTGGTATGGTTCTCTGTTTTGGCTTTAGGAGAAAATCAGTGTGGATAAGACACTGATGTTTTAGTTGTTGCTGAAAAGTGCTATACAAAGCCAAGGACATTTCAGCTTTTCAGCTTCTTGTACTATTCTGCCAGCAAGGGAACTGGAGTGGGGTGGGGGTGGAGAGCTGGGGCAGAAGGAGCTAGGAGGGAACAGAACCAGAACGGGTGACCTAAACTGTCCAAAGAGATATTCCATACCATATGACATCATGTGAAAAAACTATAAAACTGAGGGAAGTTGGCTGGGGAGCTGCTACTCCTTGAGGACTGGGCTGGTCATCAGTTGGTGGGTGGTGAGAAACTGTTTTGTGCATCACTTGTTTTGTGTATATATATGTATGTAGTAAATAGTCTTAGTAAATAGTTTTTTTTTCTCAGCCCATGAATTCTACTTCTCAGGTGGTTTCAGTTTGCTTTTAGTTCTCACTGCTCTAGTCTATTGTCACAGGCAAAATGCTATGCTGAGTCTGTTTTGCCTGGATGTGATAATTGGTGAGTCCTTATCTCAACCCATAAGCCTTTTTTTCATCATATTTTCTTCTCCTGGTCTTTTGAGGAGGGGGAGTTAGACAGTGGTGGAGTTTAGCTGCCCATCAGTGTGAAACCACCACACGTGTTCATTTGAATTAGAGGGAATACATATCATTTGGGGCTCTAAAAGTGCTTTATTTCATTGAATGAGTCTATCTTTATATTGTGTTGTCCTCTACACATTGAAGTAATAGATATGACCGATAATACTAATGGTAATAGACACTTTCGGAAGTCCAAGGAGAAACCTGGAGAAAAAAAAAAAAAGGATTGAAAGGATTTTAAGTTCTTACTACACCTGAGCAATTCCTTTTTTTCACTGACATTTGTCTTTATGCATGTGGAACGCCATGCTTGGCAATTAATTACATGGTCTAGTTTCTAGCTGAGGTGGGTCAGAATATTTATCACCAGGAGCTAGGCAGAGAATGATAACATTTCAGAGCCAGAATTAGAGAGTTTACAACAGAGATGAGAAGTAAGATTTTGTTAAATGGCTATGAACTACTTAGGAATATTCCAAGATCTTAGTTAAGTTTCCTCTGCACGTCCGAGTCATTTTTTTCAACATTGTCAATTTCTATATAGATCCTCCTACCAAAATAATTTTGTTGGGGGTAATTAGCAAGTTAAGAAGAAAGAAAATTTGAAAGAGGCTGTGATAACACTTCAAAATTTCTGGAAGGCAAACTTCAATTACTTTGGTAATTTACATATGTGACAAAGGTCACTGATTAGTGGATTTTGTTACTTTGTTGTTTCACGTTATACATGACAAAGAACCTAAACTTCAAAATCTAATACAAACTTTTAAGAACTTAAAGTGCTCTGCTTCAAGGCAATTATTTATTTTCTATTTTAATTATAGTTATATATATATCCGCAAATAATAAGTAAGTCTCAACACAAAAGAACAGAAGTTTACTGAAAACACAGGGAAGAATATTTCAGCTACATCTGAATCTTCTAAAGTTTGGAGAGCAGAATTTTTTTGAATAGTTTCAATACAACAAAGAGACAAGTTTTATAGGAAAGAAATGGATAGGATAGGATATGAGCAATGTTAAACCATGATATTTGTTACATCCATGCTATTTCCCTTACTTCCTATATTCATTTAGAACTGAAAGTACTTTTCTCAAGGCTCTTGTAGAAAGGAGAGAAGGGAAAAGCAGTATAAGAAATCAAGATAATTTTTTTTTTTTAAAGCACTGATTAGATATTTTATTTACTGTAATACAAAAGAAAAGGTCTCTTCACAGTAGGGAGCTGACTCTCTTTTATACATAAACACTATTTCTTTGACTACTTTGCTGTACTTTAGGAACAAATGAAATGATGAATATAGTTTCTATTAGGGAGAAACCGCAGGAAATTGGTAGTTACCAATTCCAGCATCTAGACTGGTGGAGAGTTAATGATTAGTTACTTTTTACTGTGCATTACCCTGATAAAAAACATGTTCTCCAGGATTAAGGGCTGAAGTAAGCATCTGTCTTTTTTCTTTTCAAAGTGTTATTGAAATTATAAAAACAAACTCCAGGAGAACTGCAAATTTAGTGGCTTTTCACTGTTGTAATTATATGTTGTAATTCTCAAGCAAATGGTTGTAGATAATTGCTGTATTTGTGCTTTTACAGGTGGGCTGAAAATGAAATATAGAGTACTATTGCTGAAGAAGTTATAACAAAAGATACGAGCAAGAAATTACTGTGTTTGCTTCAAGTATGTAAAACCTAATGCCTTTTTTCCAATCACTTTGTTCATTCAGCAGTTCTTCTGTGGACAAAAGATGTTTTTACACAATCAAAAGATAGCCATCAATCTGTTAGATATATTCGGTGGTTACGTGCAGTCTTGACCCTTATGTCTCATGGAATGGGAGTATTCCTCTCATTTAGGAAAAATAAAAGGTTTTCTTAGTCTGTTATTTATTTTTGGAAAAAGCATGTTGCAGTTTTTGAATCTCCAGTTCAGTTTCAGATTTATATTCGGGGAATGAGGAATGGCTTGCCATTTCTGCAGCTCTAATTTGCTGTCTCAGCAAGTTCTTGAGCATCCACCAGCAGCATCATATTATCAGAGGTCACTGAAGAGGCTGCTTCTGACAGTTTGTATTACAACAGAGAGTCATCATTGTCGCAGCTGTAATTTTTATTAACATTACTCACAACCTGTAAATGCCAAGAGTAATTCAAGCCCAAACCCTTTTCTCACTGTCATCCTCACAACTGCTTCCCTCATTTTCCTGCCAGCTTGTTTATCTCCAAGGTTTCTTTGAAATACTGACCTACTAAATTAGAGCAGCAAACACAAGTAGATTTATTTAACTTTGAAAGCCTTGTTGGCAGAGTCTTTTCACTTTGGTGTGAAACAACTTTTGCATTGGAAGAACAACTTAATGTGATATTATTCTGTTCATTACTTTTCATCACAAGTGCAGCTTTCTATCCCATAAACTATGGAGCATTATTTCATTAATCGTCAACGTGATAACTTACTCTAGAGCATAATGAACATGATGTGAAGCATTGGGTGTGCTTTTCTTCCTGGTTTTAAAACTATGCTAGTGTAAGCTCTGAAAAAAGTTTTGTATGTTAGTATTTTAATCCAAGTTATACAAGAAAGTCTTGCTTTGCTAAGTGGGCTTGCACTTGTTGGGAACGGCAAGGAGTAGGCTCCTAGCTGTGATGTAGATGGTTTGCTCACATGGATGAGACAAGAGATGTCATTAACCTTCCCATGACAACGTGAATTTCAATATTTTCTTTTCATGATAGCAAATGTGCATTCAATAAGAGCAAGCACATCTATACTAAAAAACTGAAATCATCCTTGAGATGAAAGCAGACAGAATAATCCAATTCTAATAGCTAGTTGTTAACTGACAGATTTTGGCATGAATGATTTTAGTTTTAAAATGAAAGCATTTTTCTTAACTCTACTGCTACTGCTGAAACTATAAATATCTACAGACATTTCACATCCTCTGCTTTTGAACATCAATGATTCCACCACTCAAGATGGCACAACTTCAAGTTTATCAGGTACATTAAGCTCCTGATGATGGGTTTTATATATTATAAATTACAACACAATGTAACTTTTGACCTGAAGGGATTATAGTAATTAAAGCCTGATCCTTTGACCACATTATAGCATTAAATTTTCTACGGCACAAAAATATTTATTGAGGGCATAAAAAGCAAAGACAAACACTCATTCTTTTTACCATTATTATTTAACTACTGTAGTCACTGAACCTGTCTGGTTCCATTTCCGTAAATGCTACAGTATATGACCTACCTTGACCAATACATTTTACAAGCTGGAGCCATCCATTAAACCTGTGAAATTACTTTGCCGATACAGATTGTACAAAAAGCCAATCAGTAAAAAATGGTACTCCTATGAGATGTCTTAGCATTTCTTGCTGTGATTAATATATGTGATCGCCTCTGTTTGACTCTTTAAGGAATTGATAACTAAACAGAAATAATGATGCTAATGGAAGGCAAAGAATTACTTCTAGTTTACACCATGGCCTGGAGTTTACATGCAAAATATGTCTAATACATTCCAAATTTACTGGTTTACTAAAAGACATGGGAAGGTTATTGTGAAGGTACAAATATAAACGTCACTTAGTGAAAGTGCCAAACGCAGTTTGTTGGCAATACATGATACAGCAATGATGAATTTTCTGTGCCAAATATGATAAATAACTGTAGCTTAACCTTTTCCTGTTCATGTTCTAGTAGCCACGCTTCTACATATGAGAAGTAACTCAAACTGATAAGACGATGAAACTCCTAATTTCACTGTTTCCAGAGTTAACTTAGCGATGAAAACACTCACTAGTTATCCATAACAGACCAATACGAATACCACAGACTCTGAAGTTCTCTGAACAATTGTCTACTGTGTTATTCTACGTTTTGAGCAGCCTCCCACTAGTCCCTCACAGCCTCAAAACATTTTGAAAGGACACCTTTCATTAGTATTCAGATGATGTGCTGCTTGTACAACGCTGCCGGCCAGCATTCAGCTTCATTTAAACCTGCTATTAGAGAGAGATTATTTCTTCTTAAAAAAGAAAAAAATAGGATCATAAGAGGAAAAAGGAGTACAATAATTAAAAATCTCTATCAGAAGATCATGCCTACTCTCTGCTAAAAATACATTCTGTTATTAAATGCAAACTGTTCTGTCTTTCTAATCTAGAATTAATTTGTGCAATGTTTCTATTATTTATAATTTTCTGTGTCATCAGCTGCTCAGCAGATTAGCAATATTTCTTTCTGAGAGTAATTATAATGGGAGAGATTTTGTATTCATCAGACTTTTTAATGAGGTTATTAATACTTATATCTCATTACATCTGTTGAATCATAATTTAATTTTTAATTACTACATACATTTCTGCGTTTTGTATCTATATATGTACATGCTGACTATTGGATTTGTTTATGTCACAGAAGCTTAATATAATTCATTTTAGACAAGAAAACAGTTATTGTGTCATTGTTTTCAGTAGAATTAATTTATTATAGACATTCTGATCTTTTGACTATTGATCAGAGAAATCTTTAACTACTTTTTACTAAATTTAACATTGTAGAGCTCAATAGAAAACCTGTTGAATTCGGTGGAGTAACTCATTGATTTCAATGGTTGTTATTGCAGGTCATTATCATGCTTTATTAATACATCCTTTTATCTCTGAAGAAAAAAAGAAAATGTCTTTTAATACTATCAGAAATGAAGGACAAATAGAAACAGTGGATGGTAGGTAGGATGCATACTACTTCAAGTAATGTACTATCTGAAGATCCATAATTTTTTATTTTATGGAGAGAAATGAAATTTTTGACATTTTTTCCCCCTAACATGGGGATAAAGCTGGGATAAAGGAGCCGCCTTGAAACCTGGAGAGTACTTTACCCTTGAACCAGCAAAGAACTTGGAGAAGCGCTTATCTTCAAGCCTGTGAATATTCCCACTTGAGCCAATGAGCAATTCTACCCCATATCTGGCTATTTGCAGCCTGTGTAGATGAAGAAGATAGGGACATAATAGTCGCTTCACGAATATGGTTACGATTAGGATCATCAAGGTCAATTTCTGATCACATGTACGGATTAATATTGATATGTACGCTCATATCAATTGATCTGTACATTCATATCAACTATAAATGTTCATAGCCTAAATTTAGCCTGACACTTCAATTCTTACAACACTATGCTGAGCCACTGAAAAACCGAAATTTTGTGCTGTGAAATTGGAGAGGTGTGGATGGGATTTATTTTCACTAAATTCAGCCTTCTGACTGTGTTAGTCATGTGAGAGAAGCTCTTCTACAGGGATTTGTATCACCTGTAATTACTTTACTTTTGAATGAGATTATCCTTTCAGATTTCCTAATTCCCTCCATAACTTTTCAAGGGAACTTAGAGAACTAGCTTACTATGGCATAATCATTTTTTAGATATCTAAAATTAGCCTAGAAGATCACGCTGAACATAAATTTATACATTCAACAGGTGTTCCACCGGCCCACCTGAACCTGTAGTGATCTAAAAATGCATATAAGCAATGATTTGCCTGCTATGTGTATATAATGAATCCCTTTTATCTGTATTTATACACATAAACCCAAACGATTGTTCAGTTAAATGCCTTCATTTGCATTACATTACAGAATTCCTATCTCAGTGAAACCAAGTATCAATGAATGCAGAAATAGCCAATGAATCTATTTGCAAGCATGGTTTTTAGCTCATGTGTAAATTGGTACCGTCTGAAATATATGGAGATAGACAATCAATTATTCAGTGACAGGAGAGGACAAGTTGTTGATTATAGGTCTATGGTAACTCAAATGGCCATGAATGAGCACAGCCTGAAAGCAGACAAAGCCTCCTGTTGAAGTCAATGCCATGAGAAAGCATAAAGAAGCAAAACAATTAACAACATAAAACTAAATGAAAATTCACAAGTTGCCAAAGAATTATAATACCAAAATAAGTTGCTTCCTAAATAACTCAATCATGTGATTGTCATGCCTCTGTTCAAAGTATAATACTTAAACTACTTAAGCTACAGATCTCAAAACCTAATCATGTATTTTTTGAGTCATTGAATTAAGACTTCAGAAATTACTGAATTTTCCATTTACCAACAGTTACCTTGTCTTTAAGACAGGTTATGTCATTCTTAGGCTTAGATTCTCTCAGTTTTTATCATGCATAAAATCATCAAGTATCAGCCATCTGTCCTGACTGTCCCCTCTTGCCCACCAGCAGCCTACTCACTGAGGGAGGGAAGTGAGAAATAGAGAAGTCTCTGGTACTGTGCAAGCAGCGTTCAGCCATAGCTAAAATGTTGCTATGCTATTAACACTGCTTTGGCACAGATCCAAAACACAGCACTGTATGGGCTGCAATGAAGAAAATTAATTTCATCCTAAACAGACCCAGTACAGTGTACCTTGCAGTAAAGTTTATTTTGACAAGTAGGCTCTCCACATTTGCTCTGTTCTCTTATAAAAGAAACAGTGTAATTACAAGGTAAATGTGTCTAACCTACAAAACACTTCTTGGATTGCACTGTAGTAGATTTTCTATCTGAGAAATATGATTTAGAACTGTACAGAAATGTAAGTAAAAGAGGAATAACTGTCAGATAAACTTTTAAACAATAATGTGCAATGTGTTTTTTTGTGCATTTGTGTGTTTGTTTTTATTATTATAGTTTTGTTGAAAATGAAAAGTAATTAATAAGCAGAGTATAAGTCACAACCAAATTAATATGTAGAAGGTAATGAGGTTCCAATTCCTTTCTTGTATCTAATGTTAATTAAAGTTTCCTTATATATTTAAAGTGTCTAGAAACTACAGTAGTCTATTAGCATTTACTAGATATACCAGTCCTGCAGTGCTGTAGTTCCTGTAAGCAATTTCTACCTTTGTCAGCTGCATGGCCAAATTAAACTTGCCAATTATGGTACTGGAATTGGCTTGATGATACTCAGTTCTTAAAAGTGAACGTCCAGGTCAGCAGTATCTTTTTATGAGACTTGGTGACTTCATTGATACATTAGTGTGGAAACAAAATATGAATTGCCAGGAAAAATGAGAATATTGTTGTCTTTCACCTTTATAATTGGAGAAGAAAGGTTGATCCTGCAAATCTCAATCATGCATAGCCTCATTTACCCTCACAGAACTACACTGTTAGAGAGCTTCTCCATATGTTTTTCTGGCACAAGAACAGAAAGTTCAGTGAATGTGAGCTATGAAATTTTTCAACTAATTGACAGAAAGGCTTTTTTTTTTTTTTTTAAACCTGCAAGAAAATACAGATCTATTTCTCTTCATATGGAAAAGAAACCCAAAACACTCTATCTATCAGTCAATCCAATAAGCTACATTCTGCACTCTGACAGTACCGTCACACACCACATCTTTTCGGCTTCGGTTTTAACACTGCTCAATGACTTCATGTGGGAACTCCAACTGTGCTCACCTCGCAGCTGCTGCTGTTCCCTTGCTGCTTGACTGCAGTCATGTTTTACTCTTCTGTACAGAATGGACTGCTTGTGCTCAGCATGACATGCTAAGGCTGACAATGAGTGAGAAACCTTGAGTCTGTCTACAAGGCGTCTTGCAGATAGATACCTGAACATGAGTCTTGTTTGCACTCACTTGAACCTGAGTGAATGGAATTTCAATAACTGAACCTGAACTAATGTCTTCAAAGACAAATTGTATTACCTCCATGATAGGTTACATGGACAGATTCATCTCACATCTCTCTGAAAATAGTAAAGATGGGACCTGGCTTCAAGGATTAGGATCCCACATTATAGCTTGGACGCTCAGTTAATTGCAAATATTTTTCTCCAAACATGAGTTGTTCCTTATTAGTGTGCACAGGAGCTCAACGGAAAATCTTGTATCTATTCTGAAAGAGAAAATGAGAGCAATACAGATTACATAGAGATAGAAACATTGGCCTAGAACAACTTCCTGAAGAGAAGTAAATTTATAAAATCAGTTTTTTTTTGTGTTGTTACTAAAAGACTGTGTTTCAGACTTCAGTTTCATTCAGCAGATAGGGGAAAAAAAGAAAAAAGAAAAAGAAAAATGACCAAAACCATCTTCTAGATAGAATAGATTCTTTACCAGTTTTTTTAATTAGTTTAAAAATGAAGAAAATTCTGTGGCTGTTTCTTGAGGTGGCACAATTACAAAGAATTTTAGATTTTACCTAGCTGGTAGCTTCATCTGTGACTTTGGGTAAAGATCTCTGGTCTTTTCTAGGTTATATAAAGTGTTTTTAAAGACATAATGTGGTTTCCCAGATGACTGAAATATGACAAAATCCAAGTATGTGGATCATAAACTATGTGAGGTCACAGTGGAACACAATTAAGTCGTTTTCATTATTATTATTATTGTTGTTGTTGTCCCAAATGGAGGAAAATTAAAAGAATCTTTCTTGTTTGTAGTATCTCTCTCACTCTTACTCTACTCTAAAGGCAAACAATTGCTACTCCTTTTGTTGGTTGGATTTTGAGATTTTTTTTTCTTTATTTTTATCTTGCAAGTTTGCTCCCAAGGCTAGATTTGGAATTCTCTTTTAAAATCAACTTCTTTATGTGGTTGCCAGTCATGAGCTGTCTAAGATTAGCTGCCTTTTTTTTTCAGCTAAGATCAGTTGTATCTTTAACGGTCTTGAACTCCCAGAGATGAGAATGTTTATATGGAGGGAAGGATAATTTCTTCTGCAAAAGATTTTTGGAGAGACTTAACAAGCCTTCCTGGGAAAAATAGTAAAATAGCTAGGAGAGTGGATCGAAATCTTCACTCAGATCTATTCTGCATTAGAGTCTATGGTTGCCTATTTATGGAAGAGTTCTTCCCAACGTATTTTCAAATTTTGACAGTTTATGCAGGAGAAGTGTGAGATTAATCTCACCAGTTTTAACCACTTTAAAATAAGGTACGCAGTTTTCAGAAACCATTTTTTCAGAGTTACTCTTCAGGTGGGACAGGAAGGTAGGCAACTTTGCAGTTGTCCCCATCTCATCAAACTTTAATCAGGTTCAGGAGATGCCTATCACTTGTCGTGAAGTGTAGAGGGCACCTCCCAACACCATACTGGAGTAGATGTAGGTGTGTGTCTTTCAGACAGCTAAAAGTGGGAAGATCGATGCTCATGCAAGCTGCTAATGACATTTCAGAACATCTAATTTTATAGTTTGTTAGGACCCAGCAAACTTAGTAACTTAATACACCCTGTACCTCTGTCATGTACCTCTATGCAGTGCCACTGTAGAAGACGCTTAATTTTCACTACCTATTGTTGATCTGCCCTGCAACTGGGAAGAGATCAATATCAGTGCTAACTGAAATTCTTGTGTATATTCATAAACAATGATCTCTGGTGCATTCACTTGAAAAGAGTGTGATAAGCATAGCCAGAATTAGCATCTGATACTCCTGGATCAGTATCTTCAGGTACCTATTGAACGAGGGAAATTTCAGGGAATCTGCTTAAGGACAAAAAGACCTGATCAATATTGGGCCAATGAAAGTCCTCAGAAAGGACTAAGCAAAAGAAACAGATATGCTGTCTTCTGGACACTAGTCTGAATTTTACCTCCTAATTGCATGGTCTAGGTAATTTGATTTTTTTCTATTATTATATCCAAGGTTTTCATATCATCTATTAATCACAGAGGCTCAAAGCCTATGAAGGTGAAATCCTTCTTTTCTGAGGATAAGGCCTGTGTAAAAAATATTGAAAAATATGACGTAGGCTACACTGCCTTCCAGCAAGCTTTCTGTGCAAGGCAACTAGATTACTTGGCTGCCTCTAAGGATCCTGAGAATTAATTAATAATAGACTGGCTATTGGAAGGAATAAAGTGTGGAGTATATCCATAGTTAATGCTGTAACTAAATTAATGCTGTAACTAAATTTCCTTTTAAAACGTATTATTTGTTTCTATGTCCCTTTCTAATTATGTATCGTAAATGCCAGCTGTTTTGGGTAAGCAAAGTGGCACTAATGTGAGGATAAAAGTAAAGTTGTTTCAGTGACCTTAATTATGCATTCTTATGCTGGCAGTAATGTTTGGGATTTGGTAAATTCTGATTTGGTAAATTAGAAGTGTTTGGCACTGGAATACTGTGGTATAAAAGTTACCACTAAGGGAATTTTCCTAAATGTTCCCGATGTACTTTTGTATTTAACTATGCATCTAGATTTGATTATGATTCAGAACACTAGAAGTACAGCAATCAATATCCTTGCATTTTACTACTCAAAGACCCATAGCTGCAGCAAAACTTTAGTTATCAGTTTTACTTATAACAACCTTTTTTTTTTTCCCCAGATCTTAGTCTCCCTTTTCTGCTTCATAATTTCAGCCAGGTAGTCTGAAAAAGTTCCTTTGAGGTGATGATCTTTGTTACTGTCATTAATAGTGGAAGAAACCCCTACAGTAAATCTGCAAAAGAAACATGCTGACGGACCTTTTTCCTTGTTTCAGTTTGTACTAATGATGCTGTTATACCACTCACAGCCATGTAGTACAATACCTTCATTTATATCTCTGTGTTTTCTTATCTCCCTCCTTCCACCCTATTGAAATTCCTGTAGTAGTTTGTATAAAATATAAGCTTTCTTGATGGTAAGGATTGCCACGTTTCCCATATGTGCATACACTGCTTTGCATAAGGAAATCTTAAGCATATACGGATGCACACAGGTGTTTCTGAAATACAAGTAATAACAATCTACTGGGTTTGCTACTAAGCTTCATTCTCAGTGAGATATTTGAGTCTGTATTTGATGAATTTTTATTGCTTCTTTTTAATCTTATTTCCTTAGGTGAGTAATAATTGCTTTCCTTTCATGTTACAGTTAGGAAGAAACATACGTATTTTTTCTGGACTGCTGAAAGGGTAAAAATTTTAAGAAATCACATTTAGAGTGTACTGGGTGAAGAAGAGCCACTCTGAAATTAACTCAATTGCATTTATTTTAGACCAAAGACATCTATCTCCACATCAAAACACATGAAAAGAGGAAATACGCCTATGTAATAATTACATTGTTGTGACATTATTGTTGATTAATAGGTAAATTTCATAATATAATCTCTTTCCCCTTTGATACTTCATGATTTTTTTTGAAGAAAGAGGTAATTAACTCTGATAGGGACAGTAACAACTGAGAGTTTGTTTGTAGTTTGCTAAGGAGTGGGTTTTAGCTCTAGAGAATGCATAGGTCTTTATTCACAGAACTAAATTTCCACTTATTATTTAGTCAATAGTCAGTAAAGGTGCGGTGAAATGAATTTGCTTTTCAAGTAAAGGGACAGAACAAATGCTCAGACTCTGTAGCAAGCTACAATGTATCTTCACTTTCTGAGAAGGAAGCTTAAAGGAATCAAATGGAATTATACAAAGAATAGTAATTTGAGCTTACTAAATCCATCCTTTAAAATTATTAAAAATTCCCAGCAAAATAGCAGGCATTTGTTTGAAGTGGAAAAGAGCAATTATTACTCCTTCATGGGGGCAGTTTGACAGCTGAAGCTGAAGCCTGTATATTTCTTTATTCCTCTCCCAGTAAAACAGACTCAAACTGGTGCAGATATACTGTTTGACATTTTGGTGTAGTGAGGCAGACACAATCTGTTGTTGCTGCTGCCATGGGATGGGGACTGAAGCAATGCATTCCAGCTTTGACAGAATACTCTGGGAGCAGACATTGCTCTGCAGTGCTTTGTTACCATGCTCGGTGTAGTTTTGAGGTTTGAAGCTTCTTGGAGGGTCAGTTACAATACATGAATGTTCAGAAAGGTTTTGTTATGTTATTGATAAGTTGTGATGTTATCGGTAACCTTAGAAATAACTCACAGGCTCCAAATACCTATTCATGTGATCATGGATCCAGTTCTACTTTTACAAAGTTTAAATGTCAGAAGAAAAATGTCAACATCATACATTAGCGCAGATGTTCTGCAGTGGGAAAAGAGCTGTTAACTGTGTGGGAGACATCTGTTAGTTCAGTCCCCTATCCTCCTTTCTCCACACTTTCTCCACACTTTCTCCACACTTCCTCCACACTTTCTCCTTCTTTCCTAAGAATGTTTATTTGGAAAGCTCATTTTAGTTATTTAGTTGTTTTTTTTTTCTTTTTCTTTTTTTCTTTTTCATTTGAGGGATGATTTTTGTGTAATTTACTAACTCTATCTTAATAGGACACTAAATGTTTTTAGTTCCTGCCCTGACTTTCATCACTATAACTGCTCTTGATATCATAACAAATGTAGTACCTGCATTTCTTTCTCCTTTCCCCATGTGAGGTAAGTTATGGGTTGTCTAGAAAATCATGTGGCCAGTGGCCAGTTAAAAGGGGAATGGAGGGGCAACTGCATGAAAAAAACATCTCTGCTACAATGACACATTTGTTGAGATGGCACTTGAATGATGAAACATTACAGTAAAGAACAGCAACAGTTAAAAGTTCCAAATTGATTTAAAATCAAAACTACCTTGATTTACATCTTGGGTAAACATAGCGCGTGAGGAGGTTTCACATAAGATGGTCAAATATTGAACTTTTTAATCATAAATTAAACATCTGAAGTACAAAAACCCTTTGTAGAAAATATAGAAATGTGCTTGTCTGAGCAGGAAAAGCAGTATGTCCGAAAGTTGAGAAATGAAGAGTATTTGGCAATGTAAACTTTACAGGTGTTGTCCTAACTTGTTATTGACAGCAAGAAAACACTATATGCACTCAGCTGGCAGGTATAAGAGGAAAGGATATCCACAAGGCATTCAATACAAGAAGTACCCTGGACGTACTGTGAACATACTAGCCTCTTTGACTGCACAAGGCATTTAACATCTATATGACCACAAATTACTTACATGTCTCTCATTTTTTCTGTAAACAAAAGCAAATGCTAACAGAAAGGATTACATTTTATCTACTGGCTTTTGGCTCTAAATGTACGTAAATTGTTTGGAAAGTAGTGCATCCTATTTATTTTCATGGAAACTACAACCCACGAGAGTACAACAGCACCATTCAATAGAGCAAATTTGCAACTAGAAAACACTATTTTTAAACATAGTCATCACCATTAGCTGTGCATCTTCACCAGCAAAGAACAAGAACCGCACTCCTAAAAATCTGTACTAGCAGAGGTGACCCACTGTAACTGTTGCCACTGCTGAAATGCCTCAGCGTGTTCACATCCACTGTTTGGTCTCCAGAAACTTTCAGCAAGCACCGATGAATGTCAGTGTGTGCCATTTTGTCTGCGTGCAGGAATTCAGTTCCACACCTTTGCTTCATCTGCACTTCCATCTCAGACACCGTTCTGTCAGACTGCCCCTCTGCTGCCATCTGTTGTATAGCAACAAAATGCAATGGAATATTGGTGGGAAAGTTCAACCTCTACTGCCATATCACAACCATTTGCCTCTGACATCATGGGCCAACATAATAAAATGGGAGACATTACTTTCAGAGAAGCTGTTGTGCTTCCTACATAACCTCAGGGGAAAAATATATGTATTTTTAAAACGAGCTTTTGCTTCTTTTAAAGAGGAATTTCCCTGTCAATCTCTTGGAGCACTTATGGAAGTTACTATAAGCACATCCACCTTTATTTTGTATCAAAATTATCTTTTTGGGTTAGTTATTCTGTTGTGCAAATTTCTAATGAAAAATATCTTATGAAGGGAGAAAAAAAAATTGGAAAGTGGAATGAACATGTTTCCAGAAATACATTTTCTTATATGATCTTGTGTCTATTATGGTACTATGGTAAGCAATTCAAATTCTCATATGAAGGCAAACAATCTCTGTTAAACCCCTGTGCTACAAGCACCAACTGAACAGTGCAAGTAACAGCATTTATTTCTCAAGAAGTAAATAGAAAATGGCAGTTGCATGTCATGTGAAACTTTAGCTAATAAACATTGCAGTTTTGAAAATAAAATGTATTTTAAAATGAGTAGACACAAAAATATATGTATGAGGGGTTGTGTTCTTGTGTTCTTTCTTATTCCTTTGAAACAATGGTGATGATTTATTTCACTTACTGCACTGGATTTTTAAGAAGGGCTTGACCTTGCAACTTGCCTATAGCAGCAAATTTCTGGCCTAATGTGGAGACACATCAACATCAGTGAGTCTCTCTCTGACAGAGGTCTACCCACTTAATTTAGTGCAGAAGGGTTCTGCATCATAAAATCTTCAAGCCTAGATTTGCACTTTTTACTTTCTTTAATAAAGAATCAAGTATATAAATTGCGCTGAATAAATAATAATGTCAATAACTGTGGAAGATTTTCATGAACAAATCCCGCTTTTCCATTTTTAAAAATGCCACATCTGGCACAGTGTTACAGATAGTAAAGGTTTGATTGAACATGCTAATCTGGACAGATTATGTTTGGGGGAATAGACTGTCTTTACATATTGTTATCCACTTTGCCTAGTATTGTCTCTATATATTAAACAAGCGTTCTCTTTCTTTCCTTCTTGTCTTTTTAATATTACATAGATTGCTAAAATAATTCCCAAATCTTCCTCTATCACATCTCATCTACATCTGTTCTCGCCAGATTTCTTAGGGGTTTCAGGACTGGCAATGTAATGAAAAAGATATGACTCATAAGGTAAGAAACTGAAACAGGAGATAAGGGCTTAATTATTAAAAAAACAATAAAAATTAAGCAAGTGGGGATAGGTGGCAAGAGATTCAGTTAAAGATGTTAAAAAATACATAAAAGTGCAAAATACATCCAAATAAGAAACAGAAGAGTGAATGAACTAAACATACCAGGGAGTAATTCCTCGTTGTTCATCTGTACACAGAACTGAAAGATAAAGAAAACCTCAGCAAGCAGAGATGATGGCAGGTATTTGTGCTGCTCTGTTCAGAAGAGACATGGCTGAGGAGTTGCCTGTGCTGGCACAAATCAAGCAGACAAGCAACAGGGCTTGTGCACAAAATTTTAGGATATAAAAAAAATTAAAATATAAACTTTAAAACAAGGTTTTCAAACAGGATGAATACTGTGAGGAGAACATAACATCTTATCCAGAATGATCATACACTTATTTTTTTCTTTCAGTTGACAAAAAGTACTTTGTATCTTGGGAGCTGCTCTGATTTATAGAAACTTTCTTAAAATCGTCTATGAAGTACTCTGGAACTAAAAATGTCACTGATAATCCTATTCCTATGGTAAGTATCTTGCAAGCAGCCTGCCAACAGTCCCAATGGAGCGGCAGATGCCTCTAGTCTCAAGCTAACATAAGACTGGCCGTACAATGCAAAATAAGAATGTCGTATCCAGCCTAGCCTTCTGTCTCTGATGTGGGTTAACTGTAGATACCAGACAAAGAATGTAAGAACAGAAGAAACGTAGGACACATAACCAGCTAGAACAAGCACCCAAACAACAGAAATGGATGTCAAGAATGCCAAACGCGTATATCAACTTTGTGCTTTTAAAAGCTTTTTTTAGATTGCTTTTTTCACAAATTTATCTGTGAATCTGACTAGTGTACACCTCAGTTACTATACATATCATTTTATTGGGTTCAAGTAGTGTTAAGAAATTTCTTGACCGAACACAACTTAACTGAGAGGTTAGAAAAACCTAGAGCACAAAGTAGTTTTGTATATTGATCTGTAAAAGAAAAAGCAAAGAGCTGTTTTTTTCCAAATAACAAAATCTGGGCTATTCCACTCATATCCATTTAGTTCTCTGAACAGTACTACTTTGTCAGTATTCTTCTGTCCGCAAATTTTTATGTCATTTTAATTAACTGTTCTTTATTAGCTCCTAAATATTACGCTAAGAAATGTGATTAACATAAAACAAGGATTTTTTTTTTTTATGTTCTTCAGGTCCATTTTAAGCCTATTTATTCAAAACTTATTTTTCAGAACTATAATTGCATTTATATATATGTATATATTTTGCTGACAGGTCTTAGCCTTTTCACAAAAACAAGCCCCAAGGTATTCTTCTCTGAGGAGTATTGATAATTTAAAGAGGCAATTGCCTCTTTAACCTCATCCTGTGAAATGTGATCTAACAAAGCAGTAGAATCCTTAACTAGAACTCCAGGGAGCTGGATGTTATCCAAACAAGTCTTAATCAAGGAAACATCAATATTCATTATATTAAAAGCTTTCTGCAGACAACATAACAAGGGAATATATCTAGATTTTGGGGTGTTATTGTGTTCTCATTATTGTATTACTGTTACATCCTTATAACTAACTTGACACAAAGTTAACAAAACAATGACAGAATTTGGAGATGTAAGTAGATCGGGACTTTTAAGTATATGCTTCAAAAATTATCTACTATAGGAAAACATCTTTATTAATGTCTACATCACTTGTCTACCTTCTTTGCAAAGCAAATGAATCCTACTGAGAGTGACAAATGCAAATGATCAATTGCATTATCTCTTCTCCATGTGTGCCCTGCACTGATGCTGCTAGCATGATATCCTTGATCACACTTGATCAGTAGTGCTGACTATCTTTAGAGAAACTATGCTGCTGAAAATTTGAGAAGTAGTCATCTTGCTAGAACTATTCCCAGAATAAAATCCCTGCTGACATTGGCCATGGAAGTAACTCCTAACATTATAAGGTTACATATTTATTGACATATTTGCAGCTGTTAAAGAAAGAAAGGAAGAAAGGGCACATATAATCCCTTAGACATAAGATCTTGACCAACTCTGGTACTAGAAATAGGTTCAGCCACACCCAGGGTTCTTATCTTTGTGGTTCAAGGACTTTTGAAAGCAAGGGAGAGTCTTGCTCTGAACCTCGTAACTTGATGAAGTGACTCTGAACCTTGGGACTCAATGGGAGAGTCTGCTGGATGAGTGTGTTTGACCCTACCCTCCATGCAGTAAATAATCAAGTCTTGCTTGCCATCTCAAGTCTTGCTAAATTGCATTTTTATTTAAGATTATGCTTTGTTAAATCACTATATTATATCAATAAATATGTACCTTCTCTCTTATGAGTGACGTAGTTTTCATTTGTGACTTCTGTGCGTTTAAACAAGCTTCATTAATTCTAAGGAAGAAAATAAACTAGAATCCTAACTGATCTTTGTCTCTGACAGTTATGTTTTAAGATTCTTGATTTTGGTCACTTTAAGAAAAAAGAAACAAACAAAAATTAGATCACCTTTGCATCCTTTAATGGAAAGTATTTGATATTTTTTTTGAATAAATATGTTACATAGTGACAAGCTAAGTATTGGTATGCTCTGATTGAGAAGGAAACTTCAACAGAAATGTGTGGATACAAAGATTCAGTTTTTTACATATGCTGAAATGCACCACAGGCAACTAGCTTGCTACAGTTGTCAGAAGTAGAGAATACAGAAGCTCTCCCAAGAATGTTAATTTCATTTTTCTGTGTAAGTTATGATTTGTAAATTGAATATAAATTTCAAAGCACTTTGCTGATTGCAGCTGCCTACTTTGAAATATTTGTCAAATTTTAATGGAGTACAGGCCAGATCTAGCCAATCAATGTATTGATTTGATTTTTATAAATCTGCTTTTAGGCAAAATGTAGACTGTATTAGCTAGAGTGAAAGTTCATGAGGGCATGGAGGGTTTTAAAATATAACATTGAGAACGTATATTTCCAGGCCTTCTCCCAGACAAGCAGGAAACTTTCCAAGGTAGAAACTTGTTTACGAATGTCAGAGTAATGATTCAGAAAAATGTGGTAGGAGATATACTGCTGCCATTTGGGACCTGAAAAATGAGAGAATTGAGGAGCTTGCACACCAAATTTACTTGTTAGCTCTGGCCTACCTGATAGCAATATCTGTCAGTAGGGTATAAATTCAGTGGGTATGAGTTCAAAAGGCTTGCAGTGAAGATTAGTTTCACAGCAACTGTCAAAGTCTGGGTGAGGGGTCATATCTGAGACAAGAATCAATAACAAACCAAAAGCATTAATCCTTTTTGTCTGACTGTGCAGCGTGTGAGTGGGAGGCTACAACTTTTATATTCAATGTATGATTCAATGTATTTAAAAGCTGACTTACTTGAACACAGCTCTTCCTTGCAGAAGATAGTGTTTTTCTTCATGGTAAGCTAATCACTGGAGTATAGTTTAGTTAAGGACTAAGTCAGTCAATAAGTGAAGACAGCCACCTCCTAATTTGGCATTATCAAAACAAATGATCTTAACTTCTGCCAGCAGTAGTTCTTGTGTTTCAAGGGAGTTCCACTGGGCAAAGCAACAGAGCAAGACATACCAGAGGTCAATTAGATATGGCTTGTCAGTTCATTAAGGGCTTGCATTTGAGTTCATGGAAATGTGCATAAAAGTATCTGACAAGGAGTTACAAACTTTGCTTGGTGAAGGATGTCTGTAACTATCTAGCTCAGTTTTACAAAGTAAGATGCTAAGCATGGATGTGAGAAGCCCAAGGTCCATTAGACAGCTTGCATCTGAACTGGGTTCTCAGTGAGAAAGTGTTGGCCTAGCACCCTAAATACACTGTTGTTACAGCATTGGCCTCCCAGATTTTTTTTGATTGCCACAGGAATGAGAACTTGATTTTAATCACTTGATTGGTATTATTCCTAGAGAGTGTTTCTCCATAGAGGAATTATAATTTATGTACCATTCACTAATATTCTTAAATTAATTATATTAATTTATGTAATTTCCCCTTCAATGTGCTTGCAACCTCTCCTAGTTAATGATCCTCTGAAAGAGTGGTATGTATCAGAACGTGAATACAAACGTTAGATCAGAATTGACCTAATACAAGTTCCAGAGGTACAGAACTCACCTAAAACAATGTTCCTCCACTAATAATTACCTTAGATTATTAATATTTTAAACACTACTCATTTTACAATATGCTCCTCCAGCCTTATTTGGTTTGATTTATGTCTAATTTTGTGATACATTGTGTAAAAAGCTCTAGCAAACTCTATTTACACTTGACTGATTTTGTACCTTTTGTTAGGAGATAATGTAATCTTATTGAAGGTCATTCAAATCTACCTTGGATTTTTATCCTTAAAAAGTCTGCTCTAGCTATTAGTTATGACTTTATTGTTAACCTTTGAATATTTAGAGATCTTCTTTCTGAGTATTTGTTTCAGCATTTTGCTAGAGACTGAATTTTTCAATCTCTTCTTTGTCCTGTTCTGTTTCTGCCTGATGCTCTCTTTCTTTCACACAGTGTCTGTTTAATGCTTTTTGCCCTGTAGTAAATTCTACCTAGAGATATAGGAATGAGACTTCAGGGCAGCGTTTACACACCTTCACAGTATTCAGCAAGAATTGTAGACAAAAGCTTCACCATATGAAGTCCTGTAATCATAGAACGATAGAAAGATTTGGGTTGAAAGGGACTTGAAGACCATTTAGTTCCAACCTCCATCCAACCACAATAAAGTGTCTCAAACAGTTGTACTGAGAAACAGCCTGATTTCAGACCAGGTCACCAGCATTGAATATGTTGTATATACATCAGCAGGCTGCCCCCCTGACAGAGTGACAGCCCGAAAATAAGCCTTGAAGGATATGACAGAGAAGGAGAGATGGTCTCTTCCAGGGACTCAGTTTTGCCATCAGCGCACCAAAAGATGCAACTTGACTTATTTATTACCTTTGATTTACTGGGGAATGCTCTGAATGCAAAGATAAAGAGAGTCTTTCTTACTTGTGTTTACCTCAACATTTATCTTCTAGCTCTATTCCTGATTCTAGAACATTCTCTTTTGGTACTTTGGGACTATTTAGAGCATGATGGAGACAAGACAAGACTTATATTGTCTAGTTCTACTTTAAATACTCAATGTTTCTAAAAGTTAATCAAGGTTTCTAAATGATAAGAAGTGATTGCATCCTTGTGTCCTTCAAAGACCTTGAGAAACTACTAAGAGTAGAGAGGTTAACAGTTTCAATTTTGTTTTAATGAGATACTGCAGTCTTGAGAAGCTGTGGTGATAAGGAGAGAAATAACTTCAAAATAAATGAGAAAAGTAACAGAACTAGGAGATAGAAGAGTTTTCATATGAAAGTCTTGGAGAATATGCTGTGGGAAATAAAATAAGGAATAAAATAAGGAATAATCAAAGGGAAAGATATCATCTTTGTATTGCACATTTCTATTTTTGTACATCAGTGAAAGTCATAAAAGAACTGCATTGGGATCACCATCCAGTTCTGACACCAGATCATGGTAACACAGCGTAATGATGTCCAGAAAGACTGGGTGAATGATTTGAAAATATGCTGAGCTGTCGTTGTATCACTCTTCAAAATGAAAGATTAGAAGCAGAGGGTTGGCTATGCAATATTTGCTTGTCCTAGGGTCATGACAAGGAGCTTTCACAAGGCTTCTTCACCAGTTTGTGATGAAACTGATGCTCTAAAGCTCGCATGTTTGCAAGGTAACTGTTTGAGGAATACTATGGTCCTTTAGATTGTTTTCCATCCGTTGAAAAATAAAGACTAAACAGCACAACAACAATATATATTTTTTTTTTTCTTTTGGCAAAAAAACCTACACTATAGTTTAAGTTGCAATGCTATTCTGAGGTAAGAAGATTTAAGGACTTTGCATTTGATGATACATTGATTTGAGTTCACTTAGTAGAAAGGTATAATTTAGCATCACTGTAGATTCTGAGGTCAAGAAATCCTCGGAAAAAAGAGCTTCAGTGTTTGTATCCACTAACGAACTAGGGCTGTCTGGACAACAGACACAGAACATTAGCTATGGTGTCTAACTTAGGATTGTTGCTTAAGTGTTACAGCTTTGTAGTTTAGACACTTACTATAAACAGCAAATTCTGGAAGCCCTTTACAAGAATTCACAGAATCATAGAACGGCCTGTAATTTAGGCACAGTAGTTGTTAAAATGTTTGCAATATTGCTCAGAATTTTAACAAAAATCTCCTCTTCAGAGAAAAAACGATCATGATTGCAGGGAAGTTTGAAGCTACTATGCTATACACTGCCTTGCTCTTATACTTCAGCCACTTTTCCCCAAGCCTATACCACTGCATGTTTAGCCTTGTTGAACGTTGTGTGATTGGATGTGGCCCATTGATCCACTTTTGTCTCCACAGTGTTCCTATCTTTAAGCAGATCAAGACTCCCACTCAACTTTCTCTTGTCTGCAAACTTACTGAGGGCACACTCAATGCTCTCATGAATATCTTTAGATATTAAAAAAAAAAAAAACTGTCCTGATACTGAGGCCTGTGGAGTACCACTTGTGACCAGCCACCCAAGAGATTTAATTGCATTCACAACAACCTCTTGGGCCTGGCCACCCAGCTGTTTATTTATCCAGCAAACAGTACACTCACTCAAGTCATGATCAGCCAGTTTCTCTGGGAGAAGACTGTGGGAAACAGAATTAAATGCCTTGTTAAAGTCAAATTAAACAACATCCACAGCCTTTCACTTGTCCAGTAAGCGGGTCATAGAAAGAGATCAGGTTAGCTGGGCAGTCCCCATTTCTTAAACCCATGCTAACTGGGTCTGATCACCTAGTTGCCATAGAAGTGCAGTGCGATGGCAGTCAAGATGATCTTCTCCATCACCTTCCCTAGCCCCAAAGACCAGACTGACAGGCTTATAATTCCCTTGATCCTCCTTACTGAACTTCTAGATGGATGTCACATTCACTAATGTCAAGTCAGCTGAGACCTCCTTGTTTTGCCAGGACAGCTGGTTAATATTTGAAAGTGGTTGCTAAGCACTTCCATCACTTCCTTCAGTATCTTCGAGTGGATCCCATTTGGCCCCACAGATTTGTGTGTGTTCAAGTTGTGTAGTAGATTGCTAACCATTTCCCCTTGGATTACTAAGGCTTCATTTTGCCTCTGTCTTCCAGCTCAGTGGGCTGGGTACCCTGAGAAGAATTAGTTTTACCAATAAAGATTGAAGAAAAGAAGGCATTAAGTACCTCAGCCTCTTACTCATCTCTTGTCACTATAATCTCCTTTGCATTCAATTATGGATGGAGATTCTCCTCAGTCCTCCTTTTCTGGTTTATTTTGGTTTTATTTTATTTGGTTTTATTTTTTTGTCTTTTACAGTAGTGGCCAAGTTAAACTCAGTTTTGGCTTTGGCCCTTCTAATTTGCTCCCTGCATAATCTTACAACTTCTTCGTAGTTCTCCTGAGTTTCTTGCCCTTACTTTCAAAAGTCATAGACCTTTTTTCCCTAAGTTTCAGAGAAGTTCTCCGTTCAGACTGACTGGTCTTCAGAATTACCAGTAGAAGATCTGAATCACACAGAAAGAAATGTTTTAAAGGCAGCACAGTGGATTTATGCACAACAAAAAAAAAGGTTCGATAATTTAATTAAATTAAGATCATTTGAAACATATAAAAGTAGTTCTATGTAGAAATGCCATTCCCTGCCGATGATATCAGAAATAACCAGAAAAAATAATATGCTATGTTGGCATTACAATTCCATCTAATATCTTCAACACAAGCCAGAAAAGTACAAGATTGAATGAGTTATGGCATTGCTAAATGGCACAGGTGTTATCTCATGCTGAAAACCTTGAAGATCTTGAAATAGTCTGTCAATGGCTATGGTATAAGAACCGGAATAAAATTGATTCAAACATACTTAATACAACATGCATCTAAACACTTTCATGCCTTATTTATTGTAACACAATATTATTGTTCTTCAAAGATGGGTAATAATACTAGCACTTTGGAAATCTCACAATACGTAACAAAAGCTTTAAAATCATATATCACTCATTAAGGGAGTGGGTGTTTAATTTTTCCTGTTCGGACAGAAATTGATGAATCTTATTGATTCAAGTTTATCTTTTATACTTTTAAGGAGACATTGTTGAGATTGCATAAAATGTAGGAGGAACACTTTCTACATACTAGAAATCAAAATAAATCTATTCACAGAATCATATTTCCACATTTTCAAGGTCAGATGAAACTGTGACCTCTTTGGCCACACAGATCACTGCATTTCACAAAATGTTTCTGCACTGAGCTCTCACAAGTGATTGATGCAGAATGGTTTGAAACCCATTCTTGCCATGCATCAGAACAGTACTTGGTATTTTCATTACAATGAGTACACCAATGGATATTCAGTATACCCTGAATGAGAAATGTTTTTTCTTGAATGTGGTGATATACGGTTAATATCACTATGCTAATTTGTAAGTATATCATTAATCTTGTAGATTAACAGTAAACTTAGACAAGTTTTAGTGAAGATAAGGAAAGTCTTTTCCATATATACATACATAAATTGAATGGATGTATAGACAATTGCCTCTCCCAAGCCGACTTAGGAATTCAAGGAATGTGAGTGGAATCTGGTATTTGGGTATTTTGAAGTATGTTTCTCTGTCTTCTAGTGTATAAACTGTGCTATATTTACTGGGAGGTGCAGTTTACTTGGGTTTAAGGTTTCTCAACAAAAGAGATTATAAGGTTAGGTAATGATGTAAGCTGGTTTATATCAGAATCTATTTTAAGACAGTCTACATACCTTTGCATTACTAGTAAGTGAGAAGAAAATATCCTCAGCCTTCCAGACACATTAGACTATGCTTGACAGAGCAACACTGAAACCTGAAGATTCACACACAAAGTAGATTGCTCCTAGTATCTGACATACTGGGAAATCAGGAAAATTCATGCTATCATGTTACAAGGCTATCCCTCTGGAGAATGAATTCTTTAAGCAACTCTCTCTTTTCCCCATCAGTAATGCACCAACTACAACATCTGCTAGCAGAATTTCCTTGTGCGCTGTTGTTCCGTGTTTCCCAGATTGTGGTTTGGATTCTTGAAAACAGATTTCCCACTATTTCTTCTCTGTTCATAAACAGCAGGACTAATGGGCCACTTCCCCTGGTAGACTCTCTTTCTGGCTAGCTCAGTATTAGAAAGAAAGTAGTAGCAAATAGTTAACTTGTGTGTGCAAAAACAATGTTTGTGATGGCTATTTGTCAAATCATTTCTAAAAATGCTTCTCAACATTTGCAAGGTCACTCTTCTCTAATCTAAGGATATTTACTCTAAGTATGTATCTTTGTCTGATAATCTGTATATATCTGAAAAAAACTGATTATAGACTCAAAAACCTCATTTTTCTCAATGGTGTTTCAGCTATGAATCTACATACATTGATACAAACTCAGGCACTCACAATGCCTCAGACATAGACAAATTAATTTTAATCACAAAGTGTCTTAAATATACGCAGCTCAAGCTGTTAAGGAGCGTACAATAAAAAAAATCCTTTGTTACTTCTCACAGATCATGAAAAAACCCCTACAAACAGAATAAAAATACATAAACATACGAATTTGGCATGGATTATATTTACTGAACTCGACAGTTTTCTTTTCTTTTACATGCCATGAATATTAAAATCACTGCTTAATTAGAATTGATGGAGTATGTAGAAGGAAAGCAAGGTAGTATTTCTATTAAATCTACTATTATATATGTACTCTGTAGTTACTCGATATATTTACACTGCTTTAATGCAGTGTATATGCTCCTGCTAACCTCTAATGAGATGACAAAGATACCCATAACAGTCTAATGGCTGTGTGCTAGCACAGATCTAAGAAAAAGCTAATTTACCCTGTTGAGAATAAGGGGCAGCGGACAGCCTCAGACAAACAGATGAGAGAAAGAAATAGGGAAGTGACGTAGGAACAACAGTCTAGGATAGGAAGAATGATGGCAAAGGACAAAATCATGGAGTATCTTTGTCATGTAAAAAATATGCAGATGTTTATGCTGAATCTACATGAAAGGCACATATGAGATGCCTGAAGGTGTACTTCTTTGAAAATTGGGTGTGATTTTTTGAATTGTCAGTGGTGGCGAACAGAATCACTCTCTGAAAATGGCAAGTCAGCCGAACAGTTGAAAACGGAGAGGTGAAATGATAAGTTAATATGAAATACTAAAGAAGCTTCATCTTTTTAGTCCACTGAAGGAAAAATTAAGGAAACTGCAAGTGTACATAGAATCATAGAATGGTTCAGGTTGGAAGGGACCTTAGAGATCATCTTGGTCCAACCCCCCTGCCATGGGCAAGGACGCCTCCCACTAGACCAGGTTGCCCAAAGCCCCATCCAGCCTGGCCTTGAATACTTGCAGGGAGGGGGCATCCACAACTTCTCTGGGCAACCTGTTCCAGCGTCTCACCACCCTCACAGTGAAGAATTTCTTCCTTATATCTAGTCTAAATCTACCCTCTTGCAGTTTATAACCATTACCCCTTGTCCTGTCACTACCTGTCCTTGTAAAAAGTCCCTCCTCAGCTTTCCTGTAGGCCACCTTCACATACTGGAAGGCTGCTATCAGGTCCCCCCGCAGCCTTCTCTTCTCCAGGTTGAAGAGTCCTAACTCTCTCAGCTTGTCCTCGTAGGGGAGGTGCTCCAGCCCTCTGATCATCNGTGTTGACTGCACCACACAGCTTGGCATCATCTGCAAACTTGCTGAGGGTGCCCTCAATCCCACTGTCCATGTCACCAACAAAGATGTTAAACAGCACTGGTCCCAGTACTGATCCCTGAGAAACACCACTCATCACTGGGCTCCATTGGGATATTGAGCCATTGACCGCTACTCTCTGAGTGTGGCCATTCAGCCCATTCCTTATCCAGTGAGTGGTTTGTCCGTCAAATCCGTATTTATCCGATTTATCAACCAGGATGCCGTGCGGGACAGTGTCAAACGCCTTGCACAAGTCCAGGTAGATGACGTCGGTTGCTCTCCCTTTATCCACTGATGCTGTGACTCCATCATAGAAGGCCACTAGATTTGTCAGGCACACTTTGCCCTTGGTGAAGCCATGTTGGTTACCACCAATCACCCTGTCTCAATTTTTCATGTGCCTTAGTAGAGCCTTCAGGAGGATCTGCTCCTGAAATATTGCAAAAATATTGCAAGTGGATGAATTATTGGTCCTCCAGTAAGCAGCAGGAAGAGAACATGAGACATTTCAACAGCACTTGACACTATCTCGCACTGGGGAAGAATGCAAAAAAAATTACTGGCTACTGCACTACATTTATTTTAATTTTCATTTAAAGAAAGAAAGCTTTTATTACAAGCAAGATATTTTCCCTGTAATGTCTAATTACATATTTATTGGGGAAGTGAGGAAGTTGGGGAATTAAGGTTGATTATTACAAGCTTCTATAGACAAAATAAGGAAAAATTGCTCCTTCCTACCTTAGAGGAACTGGCAACTATTTTTCACTAATTACATCCATGATTTAAGGAAACTGAAATGTTAATAGTGTAACTCTACCCTTCAGTGGGAACAATATTAAGGTATTAAAATGAAGAAGGGAAAGAATATGTCCAGGAGGTAGTTTTAAAATTAATATATTTACAAAACGTATTTGGTGTATTTGAATATCATTTCTACAAAGTTCTTGCTGCTATTCAGGTTATGAATGGATTTTTTTCTAGGTTTTAAACACATAACGGTTAATCCTATCCTCTGACTTCTCAATACAATTCATAGTTTCCATACATTGCTCCATACTCTAATTTCTTCCTAATCAAAATAAGTAAAGGATCTTTGTCTGCAAAATGGCTGTTATCTCTGAGCTCAGTGACTTCTTACAAGCAGAGGTATTTCTGTCAAGAAAATATGGTTCCTTCCAAAATCAGTGAAAAGAAGTATGGGTATCCAGAGAAATTCAGGTATCATATATGCAGTCATTCTCCCACTTAGGCTGTCTCCTATCTAGTCACTCTATACAGAATTTGTTAAATACCAACTTAAATTTTTCATTGACATTTCTAAAGATAGGCAGTGTGATAAATCTATGGTTCAGTTCACTGCAGCAGAAAACAAAGCCTTGATCAAAATATCTAGGCCACCTAAGTAGAGAATGAAGAATCAAGAGGCCTCATAAACTCTTTGATAACCATCAACATAATGATTGAGGAAAGACCTTTAGCAAGTAAAGGAGAGGTGGAATTCAGAATAATGCTTGAATTTTGATTTAAGATATGTCACTCATGGTAACAAGAAATCTCACAGAATCTATCTCAGCTGCTGGAAGGGTCCTCTGGAGATCATCTAGTCCAACACCCCTGTTCAAGCAGCTTGCATAGAGTAGGTTGCACTGGAAAATGTCCAGGTGGGTTTGAATATCTCCAGAGAAGGAGACTTCACAACCTCTCTGGGCAGCTAGTTCCAGTGCTCTGTTACAGTCAAAGCAAGTAAGTTCCTTCTTGTGTTCAGATGGAACTTCCTGTATTCCATTTTTTGTTCATTGCCGCTTGTCCTGTCGGTAGGCACTGTCAAAAATAGCCTGGCCCCATCCACTTGACGTCCACTCTTCAGGTATGTATAAGCATTGATAAGATCCTCCCTCAGTCTTCTCTTCTCCAGGCTGAACAGTCCCAGGTCTCTCAGTGTTTCCTCAGAAGGGAGATGCTCCAGGACCCTCATCATCTTTGCAGGTCTCCACTGGACTCTCTCCAGGAGATACCTGTCTTTTTTGTACTGGGGAAACACAAGTCAGAAGTCAGAACTGGACACAGTATTTAAGGTGAGGCCTCACCGGGGCAAAGTAGAGGGGGAGGAGAATCTCCCTTGACCTGCTGGCCATGCTCTTTTTAATGCACCCCAGGATACCATTCTCCTTCTTGGCCACCAGGGCACACTGCTGGTTCACAGCCAACCTGTTGTCCTAGATCCTTCTCTGCAGAATTTCTTTCCAGCAGATCAGCCTCTAACCTGTAATGAAGCACGTACATTTTTCACATTGTACCGCATTTTTCATTATTATCCTCCTAAGTCAAGAGATGCCACTCCTGGGCCTGCAGTTGCACTGAGTTTGACTCCTTGTTGTGTCCAGGTAGCAGAGAATGAGGAAAATCACCCTGTGAGAGACATTGTGATGGCTTTGCAGATCTATCCTCCCTTTGCTCAAGAGAGTTTCTTCTTTTCTCTCCTCCATTTCTGTTTTCCTATCCAATTTGCAGAGGTCTAACTCACTGCTCTACCTTCGGCTGCTATCATACATCCCCAAGCTGAGGATGGCAGGAATAGAATTCAAAAAAATACCTGCTTGCTTTGTGCGTTAGAGAAGTCAGAAAACTGAGCTCTAGTTAGTAACGATTTTCAAAGAAGCTGAGCTAGTCTTGCAGCTAGCTGACCCTGCAGTTTTTGTTTTTTTTCAATCTAACTCTACCATCTTCATCTTCCACTATTGAAAGTTGCTACAGACTGTGAAAGAAGTGAGTACAATTTCTATTACCTCAAGGCATTCAAGCCTGTCTTATTTCTCAGGCAATCTCTGTTGCAACCAGGAACGGAGTCTTTAAATTGGAAGAGAGGTTCTCAAATGCTTACCTTGAATTTGTTCCTTTTTTGCACAGCCCATTTAAATATTCATCAGGCTAGAGAGAGAGAGAAGCAAAGCAACAAAAGGCTTATGTCTATGTCTGTACATACAGCTTGCTAGATTCTTTTCTGCTCCCAGAGTAGAATGACATCATCTAAACTGAGTAGTGTGGTCAGTTCCTAGCCTTGCTATTTGCCTGGTATCTCCTGAACAGAGTCTGAGCATAACTGAAGAGAAACAGGTCAAAAATATGGAAAGCAGCTTTTCTGCCCCTGTACTAGTTAGTTTCATTGTCTGATAATAGCTATAGTCAAGGTGTATAACAGTAGGAGTAGGACACCGTTATGGACCAGCAGATAACCAACCACCATCTGCTCACTCACATGCCTCCTCCAGCAGGACAGGGAAGAGAGTAGGAAGAGCAAAAGCAAAAAAAATCATGGGTCAATTGAGAAACTTATTAACAAGTGAAAGAAAGAGGGAAAGAGCAAACAAATAAACTAAAACAATCAAGCATTGTAAAAGCTATCATTCACCATTTCCCACAGGCAGCTAATCTCCGTTCAATAGCTACCTTGGAAGACCAAAAAACAAAACAAAACAAAACAAAACAAAACAAAACAAAAAACAAAAAACACAGCAACAACAAAACAACAACAAAAAAGCACACCTATTCTTCTTCTTCCTCCACTGCAGTTTGAATCACTGAACACGATGCTACATCATTTGGAATATCCTTTTGGCCAATTCAGGTCAGATGTGCTGGCTGTGTTCCCTTTCCAGCTTCTTGATCACTTTCAGCCTCCTTATTGGGGAGGGAAGCGAAGAAGGTGACATAGTGAGACAAAGAGAAATACTGAACTCCATGCAAGCGCTGATCATTTACAGCCAAAATATTAGTGTCTTATCAATACTGTTTTGTCCACAAATACAAAACACATCAACTTATGGGTTGCTATGGAGAAAATAAACTCCATCCCACTGAGATTCAATATATACGTATATTAAGAAAAGTTGCCTCTTGGGGTTTTTGACATTAAACTACCCACAGGTTACTTGACAATGGAAAAAAGCCACAATCCGTCTTTGTTCCCCTAGCGGACTGAACCAGGCTTCTGGACTACACATTGGGTTGCTCTCCCCTCTTGTCCAATGACCAATTATGTATTCTCTATTAATAATTGGGCCATAGCAGTGAGTTATTAATGCTAACAAAGTTGCCTTAAGTCATGTTAAGTTCTGGTTCAAATGAAGAAAGTAGTATGCTTTAAATGAGGCTATTAATAAGTATATATATATTTAGAAGCATCTAATTCTTCCTAAAACAAAAGGAACTTTTTTACATTAAGAAATGAATTTGTTCCTAAGCAACTAAGTCACTAAAGTGTTCAAAATATCCCCATTAGGGGGGGTGTTAAACTCTTCTCATCAAGTTGTTCCATTTCCATGACCTACTTTCGTATTCACAGCGGAGCGGGAAGCATAGCAAGAGAGAACAGGCAGACACCTGCAGAGACCAATGAGATGCTGTGTAGCAACTTTGAAATTTTTCTACGTTGTTGGACTACCATGGTAAATAAAGGAAAAACTTAACTGACCAATTAATACTAGCAGCAACTGGTGTTTCAAACAGAAGCTGTCCTTAAGTCTGCTTTAATTTTAGAATATCCACAAAAGCATGTCTACAACTTACCTCCAGAATACTTCCCAGCAATGAGAGTACAACACAATAATCTTATTCTTAAATGATCATTTGCTCAATGTTCCCTCGCTGTCAGGGATTGAATTACTCTGAATGCACCTTAATTAACACTTTGGGTTACAGTAAAAAAAGATTTATCCCAGTGTTTCTTCAGCCAGCTATTCAGTGCACCAACAGATATAGAGGACTTGATGATCTACTATGGATACATTTTTGGACAAAACACCTGAAAATCTTTGTTCTTTCACCATTTTCCTAAAAACAAAAACAAAGAAAAAAACAGGAATAAAACCTACCTTTTGTGAAGATTTCCAAGGCCATCATTTTCATCTTTGCTTTAACTCTTCCTGTGTATTTTTCAGGCATTCAGTGAAACTTCTGCAAGACTTCTGGTGTCTATAAGCAGCACTTCCTTGATAAACCCCAGAAATACTGTCAGTTGTGTGATAGTATGCATGGAAGTTTCTATCTAGTATCAGAAACACACGAATTACGTTAAAAAAAAAAAAAATCATTGTTTCATGCAAGGTAAACAAGGATTATTTAATAGCATCAAATATGAAATAATGCAGAAAATCTAAGGATGAGGTGTATTTACAATCTTAGTAGATTCCATTGGAAAAAAAAAATGTACAAAATTCAGCTAAATTTCACTGTAATATTCTCTTTCTATTTTCCCAGCTTCTCCAGAAAAGTTGACTAAAGGGCTGGTCATGATGGTCATTCTGCTGGTGGAAACCATTCTAAATACTGTAACAAATAGCAGATGTAACCATTCAATTAATAATGAATGAACGAAATGTTATTATTTGATCTTTCCCGTTTTTTGTTTTTATGTAGAACAAATGATTTAATAGACAAAGGGTTGTTATTAATGTAGGCTAATCTGCTAAACAGCACAACTCAAAGAACATCAACCATTTATTCTAATGGGCCATCTATGACTTCTGTCTTTTCACTATAGTATTTCTCACAAGATGCATGTTCATGGGGTGTTGAGTATTTATTCATTTCTCAAGCTAATTAAACATCTGCTGGTTTTCATTCTGAAGCTCTATAGCTGCATTAATATGACCCTGTACCAAAACTAAAAAAGGGACACTACTAGCACAGGTGAGTCCACAGCCAACAACTGGCTTTGTACCAACACATATTATTCTGTGGTTCTCTATTGAATCACCTTCCTCCCTTCCTCCTGGTTCAGGTGGAAAGGATACATCTACATCTGTGCCAATAAATTCTCATCTAGACAACAGTCTTTAATGGTGGCTGCAATAAAACATAAATGGTTAATTCTTATCTCAAATAAAAATATACATCTTATGATATAATATATCTCTTAAACATACATGTACCTCTCTCTATATAAATACACCTTAAATATAAATATACACATAAATATATAAATATGATATAAATATACCTCTTATAATATACCTCTCCCTCAGTGTGTATATTTCCATCTCTAAGGCACTGATCTTCTTTATACTTTCCTCAGTGAATTTGCTTTCAAAAATTCATTCTAGCAACCGACGTCATCTACCTGGACTTGTGCAAGGCGTTTGACACTGTCCCGCATGGCATCCTGGTTGATAAATCGGATAAATACGGATTTGACGGACAAACCACTCACTGGATAAGGAATGGGCTGAATGGCCACACTCAGAGAGTAGCGGTCAATGGCTCAATATCCCAATGGAGACCAGTGATGAGTGGTGTTTCTCAGGGATCAGTACTGGGACCAGTGCTGTTTAACATCTTTGTTGGTGACATGGACAGTGGGATTGAGGGCACCCTCAGCAAGTTTGCAGATGATGCCAAGCTGTGTGGTGCAGTCAACACGCCAGAGGGAAGGGATGCCATCCAGGGGGACCTGGGCAGGCTTGAGAGGTGGGCCCACGCCAGCCTCATGAAGTTCAACAATGCCAAGTGCAAGGTCCTGCACCTGGGTCGGGGCAATCCCAAGTACACATACAGGCTGGGCGGAGAATGGCTTGAGGGTAGTCCTGAGGAGAAGGACTTGGGGGTGTGTGCTGATGAGAAACTCAACATGAGCCGGCAGTGTGCGCTTGCAGCCCAGAAGGCCAACCGCATCCTGGGCTGCATCAAGAGAAGCGTGGCCAGCAGGTCGAGGGAGGTGATTCTGCCCCTCTACTCTGCTCTNAAGCTATTCAAATGTTTTCCTTCCTTGCCTGGGTGGCCTTTAGCTAAGCCTGGGGTAACTCTGCCTGAGGCCCATCCCTTCCAGTCACAGATGCGAATTGTCTACTGGTATTCCCCAGGCCAGCCACACCCCCCCACCATTTGCTCAATCATCAGCTCATGCTGTGATCAGCTGTTTCCCTATAAGGGGTAATGGCTAAAAACTGAAAGAGGGTAGATTTAGACTAGGTATAAGGAGGAAATTCTTTTCTGTGAGGGTGGTGAGACACTGAAACAGGTTGCCCAGAGAAGTTGTGGATGCCTCCTCCCTGGAAGTATTCAAGGCTAGGCTGGGTGGGGCTTTGGGCAACCTGATCTAGTGGGAGGTGTCCTTGCTCATAGCGAGGGGCTTGGAACAAGATGATCTCTAAGGTCTCTTCCAATGCAGTCATTTCTAATCCATTTATACAAAAAGTAAAGACAATGATGTCATCATTCTTCTCCTTGGAGCTGGTATGCTTGTTTTTTTTCCCCACTCAAGACAATTTAACATATTCCAAATGCTCTGTAAGTATGTTTTATATCCAAACATACAATTAAATAAATACAAAATAAATTCATATAAAATAAATCCATACAATTTCCAGGATAATACTTCTTTTTTTTGTGTGGATCTCCAATCTGACATCACCCTGTGAAAGAGACAGGTTCATTTCCTGTACTGTTTTTCCATCTCCATTATCTGCAAAACCCCAGACAAATAGTTTACAGCACGGATAGTATCCCAGAACCAAGCAAGGTCTGTAATATCTGGTGAGGTTTGACAGTTTGCAGAAATTGCTCAGGAAGCTGCGTCTTTTTTTTATAGCTAATAAAGCCAGCATGTTCTCAGATTATCAGATTTGCACTTTCTAATGATTTATTCTCAGTTTCTCTCTACCACAATGGCAGGCTGGAAAGTCATTTGATGATCACCAGCTAAACTAGTGTAGCACAGTCATTTCTGACACATGTAGTTTTAATGCATACTGACTGCTCAGACTGATACAATTCAAAAGTGGCATCTGTTCTGGGACTTCATATTTTGGCTTTCAGCCAGGTGTGAAATGAAAGTTCTTTGACATAATGAAATATTACTTCCCTGCATTAACATGGAAAGCCAAAGTGTCCTTAGGTCAGCTTACTGCATCTGTTGAAGTCCTCTATGTGAGCTAAATTTCTGTCAAATCACGGGCAAACAATGCTTTGGTAACTCAGTGTGGCATTTTGCTTTCTGCCACTAGGCTACAGCTAACCTTCTGAAATTTCCAAACCAGTGGTAAAACAGGTCTTCCTTTAGTTGCTCCCTACATAATTATCAGTGACTCGTCAACTGCCTTTCATTTTCACAGCATCAATCCCAACAATCCCAGTGCTCAAATGACCAATTAGTGACATAGCAGCAAAGGCGTTTCACCTGTCTCTTTCTAGAGCTGAGTTTAGCTCCTATTTAGGAGTGTTAACAGCCTCGTAATTAGATTTCTCTCTTAACGTAAACTGGTTTCTGTGAAAAAACCCAGAGGTTTAGGACCAAGCAATCATTTTGAAGAGTAGCAGCTATGCTTTTGACTGCCATCTTGTGTACTGTGGTGCTCCGTCATCTTCATTTTAATTCATGGAGTTCTGGAGACTGAGACCTGTGCTTAAATTCTGTTAATGCACTGTTTTCCACTTGTTTGCTCTACTCATCCTTTCTAAGTAGTAAAAATTCTGACCCTTTCCATTCCACGTGGGATGCCAGGGAAAGAAAATTGGCTAAGTGGAGTAGAATGTGGTGAAAGGAAGGAGAATGGGGAACAAGAAAAAAGGTGAAATGGCTTTCTCCCTTCCTTGCCTCACTGGCCAGTCCTCCATCATATACTTGTTTCACCGTTGCCTTCAGCCAGTCTGTCCTGAGCCAGATGAACTGTGCAACAACAATCTTCAAATGGCCAGTGTGCAGTTAAGAAGATGCTTCTGTAAGGAACTGGTGCAATATGAGGCAAGAAAACTGCTGTGTCACTCAGCAGCTCACGTCACAACGTTCAGACAGAGGTGCATTCATGGCTTGACCTGTTTCATCCATGCTAAGAGCACGCTTTGTTAACAGCTGCTGCTGTGGCTGCTGTAGCCTCAGAACTGTAGCAGCTTCCTTCATTCTCTTTCTTGCAGCTTGTGAGAGTGGGTGGACTGAGACCGTTGCCTCACTGCAAAACAGTGTTATTCATTTCTAGGCATGCACATCATGTCTCATGGAAATCCAGACATAAACATGTACAAGAGCTTTCTGTCTATGGAATTTCACCTTTGGGAGTGTAAGGTCATAAAAACCCAAGTAATCTTGCAATAATACCTATTCTCTAGAGAATGTAAAGCAAGGAAAGCAGCAGTGAAATGAAAACTGAATATGTTTGGAAATACGTGCAGTCATTGCATCTAGACATGAAAAATCATAAATCACAATATAATTTACACCTGAAACATAATTAAAAAAAATCATAGTCTCTAACTCAGCAGTTATGCAAGACAGATAAGACAGAAGTTTTGGGAACATTTGACTACATATTATTTTTACTAATGATTTGTTTAATAATTTTTTTCCAAAACATTTATTCATTTAAACAAACCTTATTTTAAACCTTTGAAACAATATAAAATAATAATTAAAAAAGAAGTCTAAAATTCTCTATTTTACTAACTGGTTCCTTACACACTGTGAAACTTCCCCTAATTTACCTTATAAGATTTAGTATTTAGCTGCTGGAAAGAAAACATTTTAATTCTGTGAAATCCTTGCTAAATAAAACCCAACTTATTTTTCTGGAATACAGACTCCTAACCTGGAGAACAAAAGATGATGTACAACTTCTAATCTATGATGAGCATGTCTTCTTTTTCTTCACGTCAAGCATGGCTCCCTGTTCTTCTTGGAGCTTCTCCAGGTGAGATCATTCACAGTTCCTTTTGCCAACGCTTATAAATACTAGCAGGGACTAAATCAAGTTCTGCAAAAAGACTAAGTTTGAAATCTTAAGTTGGATTTTGCAATCTAGAGAGAAACTGTGTTGGAATTTACATACCCTTAAAAATCACTTGGCAATGTAGGGACCATAGGCACTTAAACAGTCAGGTGAAATGACACTTTCAAAATTCTTCCACTATCTGCACCCAGAGAGATACTGACAGAGTGACAGACTGGTGGGAGCATATCCAAAATACTCGGGCCTGTTCCAAATAGACTGTTCTGAGTCTGCTTAAACATCTATTGCTAAGCTATATCTAATTAATAAAAACACAAACAATGTTGCCCTCCCCAAACCTTGACACAGGGGACTATGATCCACACCTCACTTCTTCCATGCCCTCATTATATGGCTTTCTTCTGTATGTTGCTTACAGTCTTTATTAGAAGAATTCTAATTATTATAATTAAAGAATTCTTTATTAGAATTCTTTCTTCTCTCCTGACCGGTGTTAAAACCACAACACAGTCTGTAATGCTGTCATGTGGGCATCAGACAGGGACAATACTGCATAGCAGTTTTGTCTAGAAAGCATAAACTGATAAGGTCTTTTCATGATCCCTCTTGTAGTTAGTTCTCTCTGTATATTTAAGGCTTCCATTAAGTATTTTAAATGATATTCCAAATGGAGAGTTCATATTTGATTGTTCACTCACAGTTTCGCTGGATCTGTTCAGAGTCATGGATTTCTAACATACAGTCTCCATCTGTCAGTGTGACTGATTCACAATTTTGGTTCCAGGATATTTTTTTACTCGTGAAATTGTGTCCTATTTACCAAATAATTAATCTGCTCCATGTTTTTCCTATTTAGTACCTTCCTAGCCTTTCTATTGTCTGTAATTTTTATAAACAGCTTTTTTATTTTTTTTTTTTCCCTCTGGACCATTGCTTTTGACTTAGAAGACTCCCACAAGAATCTGTGTTATGTGTGTACATTAATAGGCTAAGAAACTAAGATTGTATATATTATGTGTAATACATGTCTAAACTAGTTATAAAACTAAGGGAAATTACCTGCAAAGTGAGCATACTGCAGTAGTATGTTTGCAACTTTTTTGAAGTTTTCAACTGTTCTGAAAATATTTTCATTCATATATTTTGAATTTCAAAAATAAGTTTTAGAAGATAAAGCAATAGGTAGATGAATACCACAAAACCACAGAACTGTAGGTTTTGGAAGGGACCTCTGCAGATCATCTAGTCCAAGCTGGTTCCCTAGAGTAGGTTGCACTGGAAAGTGTCCAGGAGGGTTTTGAGTATCTCCAGAGGAGGAGACTCCACAACACCTTTGGACAGCCTGTTCCAGTGCTCTGTCGCACTCAAAGCAACTAAGTTCCTTCTTGTGTTCAGATGGAACTTCCTGTATTCAAGATTTTGCCTGTTGCGCCTTGTCCTGTTGCTGAGCATCACTCAAAAGAGCCTGGCCCTGTGCTCTTCACACCCACCCTTCAGATGGTTGACGGTTGGAAGTGTTGATAAGATCAGTCTTCTCCAGGCTGAACAGTCCCAGGTCTCTCAGCCTTTCCTCAGAAGAGAGATGCTCCAGGACCCTCATAATCTTTGCAGCCCTCCATTGGACTCTTTTCAGCAGTTCCCTGTCTTTCTCCTACCAGGGAGCCCAGAACTGGACAGGGTACTCCAGGTGAGGCCTGATCAGGGCAGAGTAGAGGGGGAGGATCACTTCTCTCAACCTGCTGACCATACTCTTTTTAATGCACCTCAGGATACCGTTGGCCTTCTTGGCCACCAGGGCACACTGCTGGCTCACAGCCAACCTGTTGTCCATCAGGACACCTAGGTCCTTCTTCACAGAGCTCCTTTCCATCAGGTCAGCCCCTAACCTGTACTAATGCATATCATTATTCCTCCTCAGGTGCAGGACTCTACGCTTGCCCTTGTTGAACATTGTTATGTTCCTCACTGTCTACCTCTCCAGTCTGTCCTGATCTCACTGAATGGCAGCACACCCTTCTGGTGTGTCAGCCATTCCTCCTAGATTTCTATCATCAGTAAATTTGCTGAGGATGCATTCTATCCCTTCATCCAGGTCATTAATGAAGACGTTGAACAAGATCAGGCCCAGCATTGACCCCTGGGGAACACTGCTAGTTAGAGGCCTCCAACTAGACTATGCATCACTGATCACAACCCTCTGAGCTCTGCCAGGCAGTTTTCAATCCATCTCACTGTCCATACATCTATCTCACATTTCCTAAGGTTAACTATTGGGACATTAGGGGAGACAGTGTTAAAAGCCTTGATGAAGTCAAGGTACACTACTACATCCACTGCTTTCCTCTCATCTACCCAGCTGGCCATGACATTACAGAAGGCTACCAGATTAATCAGGCTGTCTGATGATTTCTCCTTGGTGAACCCATACTGGGTACTCCTGATAACCGTATTTTCTTCCACTTCCTTGGTTGCATATGACACCCAGAATAAGTTGTTCCATTATCTTCCCAGGGATAGAGCTTAGGCTGACTGGCCTTTGTTTTCCCAACTCCTCCTTCTTGCCCTTTTTGAAGACTGTAGTGATATTGACTTTCCTCCTGCTTTCAAGCACCTCTCCCATTCTCTATGACGTTTCAAAGATAATATAGAGTGGTTTGATAATCACTTCTGCCAGCTCCCTCTGCACATGCAGGTACATCCCTTTGGGGCCCATGGGTTTGTGTTCACTGAGTTAGTTTAGACAATCTCTGATCAGATCCTCCTTGACCAAGGGAAAGTCTTCCTTTTTCCAGATTTTCTCTTATCTTCAGAGTCTGGGATTCCTGAAATACAGATGTGCTTGTGTATATAGTTGCTATATAAGAACACAGTGACTCTGAAATTGTTTTGGTGTAATACTGGAACATTGAAAGAATATGTATTTATGAATTCTTATTAAAAAGTTGGTGAATCTATCTTTATAGTGCTGTCTTTCAAACCGAAATTGGTCTTTATGAAATATTTCATGATGTCTTTTGGAACAGTCTACACACTTCAATCTTAAAATGCAAGAAAAGTTGTTATCTGCATTTGGACTTGATTTTTGAATGTGTACTTGAAAAGATATTCTGTTCTGAGCAATGATTGTCAAGCACTGTACAGCATCACACAGGTAAAGTTCAAGTCATGACAAAATATGAATGTGCAATGTAACAATGTATCAGAAGTGACAGTAAAATATTTATATATTTTAAAAAGGAATTGTTTTACATAAATACCATTTATTAGTGGGTATCAGGTAATATACAGTGCTGTAGTTGTACCTGAAGTAAATATTGCATTTTTAAATAGATTTAAAAAAATGAATTCAATACTGTGTTTAGAAACACCGTAGCTGAGTTGTGAGCAGTTTAATTTTATTACTTTTGCTTAAGTGCCTAAGCACAAATTGCAAAAAGGTTTTATGGACAATTTGACAAACACAACATTGATTGCAAGAAGTACCAAAGGAGCAAAAGTAATTAAATTAAAGGCTTTTTACCAAAATACACTAATTTCTCAAAATGCAGTACTGAAAATGCTAACTTTGAACTAAAAAACAGTAGGGAATCTTCAAGCTGTTGGATCCTGGACTGGTGTGTGTTTAGAACAGGCATTGTCTGTGGAATGTGTTGTTCTGATTGTTCCTCATTTACTGCGGGTTTGTTCTGTTTAAATGTTACAGCGAAGAACTAAATGCATGTTTGGCTCTAATAGAATTCAAGTTTTCCACTAGTCTTTTTCCCGCAAATCCATCTCTGAGGCAAAGCAGCAAGCATGGGAAGATTTGAGTTTGGAAATATACATTTCAGCTATATATAGTATTTCTGAAGCCAATATTAGAAAAGAATTAGCCAACCCTGTGGGGACTTCCGGTGTTCTGTTGTAAGGCACATCTTCTGTTAACAGATTGGTCTTTGTTCTGTAAACATTCATACCTGATGATCTTTACTCATGTCAGCAGCTCTGTGATGTTAACGGAAATATTCACATAGAATCATAGAATGGTTCAGGTTGGAAGAGACCTTAGAGATCATCTTGTTCCAACCCCCCTGCCATGGGCAAGGACACCTCCCACTAGACCAGGTTGCCCAAAGTCCCATCTGGCCTGGCCTTGAATACTTCCAGGGAGGGGGAACCCACAACTTCTCTGGGCAACCTGTTCCAGTGTCTCACCACCCTCACAGGGAAGAATTTCCTTCTTATATCTAGTCCACATGAACAGAGCAAACTTGGAACATGTGCAATCTGTGCCTTTAGATAATAACCCATGCTCAAAATAAAAAGATTGTCCAATTAGGCAAAGCCTACAAAGTAGACTTCATGGGGATGCGAAGATCTCTGAACTAGCTTTAAATTGGCCATCTTGAGTACTGAAGCACCATTGCCATGATAGCAAGAAACTCTACATGGACTAATTTTCCTTCCTCTGGACTGAGCAAATTAGCTCAAGTGTGCTCAGTATGTAAACTAAATAGTTTAAAACTAGTTTCTTTTTCTCATTATTGCACTATGGTCTTGAATACAGCTACATTCCAATTAGAGAGGC
This sequence comes from Penelope pileata, assembly GCA_013396635.1. Taxonomy (NCBI): domain Eukaryota; kingdom Metazoa; phylum Chordata; class Aves; order Galliformes; family Cracidae; genus Penelope; species Penelope pileata. The sequence goes on from WBMW01000061.1 coordinate 148,681, forward strand.
AAAATAATATTTTGTTGTTTAAAATTTCCTGGGAGCCTGAGTGTGTTAAAATTTTGTCCATGTAAACCTGACTACCATTTCAAGTCACATAGAACAGCAGCTCTATGTGTTTGGATACACAGTTATTGACCACACAGCTGGCCACAAATCATCTAGCACAAACAAAATTTATGTGGGATCTTATGCCGGTTAGTTACATGGCTATAAGTAGATTTTCACTGCAACATTTCAGTACCAAAAACATAGCCAGTGAAGCAGTGACAATCATGAGGAAATGTTTTAAAATTATAGTTTTTCTACTATTACTGGAGTTGAGACAACATTTATAATTATGTAAAAAGATTACTGCTTTAAATGTTTTAAAATTTCTTGGCTTGATTGTGTTGCTATGAATTTGGAGATACTTGATGAGGCAGATTTCAGTGTGGAATTATCACAAAAGAGCCCTGACCCCTCTTTTCTTTTTTTTTTTTAAGGAGTGTGCACACTCCTATTCACTATCATATCTCTTCAAGCTCATGCATCCCAAATTCTTTTTCATGTCAGCCTTCCCTGGGGCTGTGACTGTCCTCTGGCTGATGGTAGCCACTCAGCATTTTTTCCAGATGATCCTCCCAGTTCCTTTGGAGAAACAGTATTGGGAACATTATGAAGAGTAGAGTTCATCTCCATATACCCCTCACTGCCGATACTGAGGACTTTCTCATGTTTATGATGAGGGTGGTTTCCATTTCCACAGGTTGCAGTGGCACTGAGATACCCTTTGAGTATAAACCTGGCCTCTAGCTATATACTTCAATCACCCCTTAGCAGAATTCTTGGCAGGACCTGTGGCAGCATCACAAAGGAGGATATGGAAGGGGGGTGGAGGGGGAGGGGGAGGCGAAGGGAGGAGGAAAAGCTATCATCTGATGCATACAGATCAATTTAAAATGCTTCAAATATGTTTTGAAAGGCATTAATTCTTTATTTCAAAGGAGAGCAATTAAGGGGTAGTAGAATAAATGGAACATGAAGAGACAAGTTTGAGTTGTGCCAAAAGACGCGAGAGAGTGAGGAAGAAATGAGAGGTACGTGGAGAGGAGTAGCAGATGGGTGGTGAGGGGCTCTGATGACTCAGGCCAGAAAAGCAACTAGAAGATGTCTGCTTGAGAAAATGTTTTTATAAGTTATCTGTGATAGAATAAGCAGTATGGGGTATTACAGTCTTCAAAAGAACCAGGAGCAGAAATCTAATGTTTCCATGTGGGTAATATAACTGAGTAGGTAGGAAATGTAGATAGCTGTGTTTAAGAAACCCCAGTCTCAACCATCAAGCCAATGTGAGCTGAAGAGTAATACAAAGGAGAAGATCTGAAAACCCAGTAGATGAACAATGTTGGGGGAAACCAGATTTCCAAACACTGACTGGGACAATAGAAATTCAGCACTGGGAAGAAACTAGCCAAAATGTCTACTAGCCATGTACCTATATTTTTTCAGGGGTGTAAGAATGCAACTCTAACAAAGATCCATTTTTCCAGGCAGTGAAGAGCGCACATCAGTGATCTACATATTAGGGATCAGTATCTGCAATATAACAGATAAAACACAATTCTAGATACTTTAAAATATTAACAAACACCTACAGTTTTCTGAACTGTCTTCTGTCACTAATTCCGTGAAGTTTTAACCTCATCACCATCATATATGTTTACATCTCCATCTACTTTTGGCACCCTCTACCACTCCCCAGACGTGGATTATAGGAACAAGCACAGTGTCTGGAAATACCAGTTCCCCCATTTACTCACACTTGTGCTTAAGACATGAGTGCTCTAACTTTATGTGTACACTCTTCCCTATGCTCTGCTATGACATGTACCGTGGAGGAATTCCTCTGTGAGGGCTCATAAGCACACTTCGTGTGTGGGTCCCTTTGCATCACAACCCAGCTATCTGTCCTCCAGCAGGATGCAGGCTTCTCTTGGTGTCTGATGGGGAGGCCACTGTATCTGGTACAGAAGGAGATCATGACTTCTGGCAGTAACACAACTGTTTCTCACTGCTGTTGTTGCTTTCTTGTCCCTCTAAGATACACAATTTTTCTTCCTTCATTGACAGAAGGAGGTTTTCATCAGTTGATGACAGATCATCTGCTGGCAGAGAATCACCCTAACTTTTAGAGAATACAGTACTCATCTTTCCTTTCATGAATACTGTTATATGAATTTATTCTGTCTTGAGAAATAGCAGATCTGACCTCTAGGGCAGAGGAAGGTGTTATTTTTGCACATTTCCTGCTTTGTGAGTAGAGCTGCAGCCCACTACCTTGGAATTTAATCATGGCACATTACATTAGTACCTCAAGTTGTAAGCTCCTTAACTAAGCACTCATTGTTAGTAGTAATGCTATAGAAGACTTTAGAAAGAAAACAATGTAAGCTATGTGGTGACAGTATTGCTTTAATTAAATGCAATTTCTGCTGTGGCTGTACGATGCAATTAAATTAAGGAATAGCAGTACAGAAAAAAATTATCATGTGTTGTATTGATTTATGTCCCTGCCGCTTTCCCTTTCTGATAGATACAATAGCTTTTGATTTGATTTAAATAAAATGTTCTTAAACATTCCAGATGTTCAGTTTCATTTCTGGACAGTGATTTTAAATTATTTCATTTAGTTAAAATTTCAAAAAGAGAATTCACAAACAAAGTCAGCAATTTATGAAAGCTTTTGCTCCACTAAATTTCTCTTCAATATTTATATATCTGTAGAAGGAATAACATTGACCTGTTAGAAATACTTAAGATATATGTGATCTACTGTACTAATTTTAAAGATGTGTTACAAAACAAAAACAGTTTCTTGCAGTATCAAATGTTAATGGTATGCTTTATGCTTTATGAACATTTCCAAGGTGTCAAAATGCTCCATTCAATTGATTGTGATACAGTGCACAGATTGAACATTGGCAAAAGTTATGAAGAAAAACTATTGGCAGGTCAAACTTCTGATAGGTGAGATGTAAATAGGAAATCAAGAGGGCTAAAAAAGAATTTGAACGCTTTGTAAAGAATGATTGAGCTAATAGTACAGGTTACTTAAATACAATAAAACCAGGAAGACAGATACAAAATGGTGAAACTCCCTGGTGACAGAAATGTAATACAGGTATCTGGGGATGAGAAGATCACAATGAAACAGTAAATTCTTTGTTTTTTTTTTTTTTTTANTTTTTTTTTTTTTTTTTTTTTTTTTTTTTTTTGTAACAGTTCAGAGGGGGTTAGATTAGTTTGAAAAATATACTCAGAAAGCATGAGATCAAACATATTTTTATGTTTAACTTTAGTAAACCAGCAGGACTAGATGATATTCAGCAAGACAGAAGTCATTTGTGAAATTACAGAGCAGTTTGCCAAAGGCGTAACCTGTCATCACAAACAGAATCCGTGTCAAAGTATTGGTGAGCTGCCAGTATAACTCCCAACTACAGTAAGTATTACATACTGGTAAGTCTGACTTCTGATTCTGTTCGGATGGTAGAATAAAGAACAAGGTAGCTAAATTCATGGAAAAACTTGGTCTATGGGGAAGGAGGCAGCGTGGCTGAGTTAGCAGACAGAATTCTTCTAGAGTGTTACAGAATGCTAACAAAGGGTATCTAAATACAGAACATATTTAAATTCTCAGAATGTCTTTGACAAGGTTATATGCAAAAGATTATTAAAGAAACTAAGGTGTCAAAATGTTGGAGGTTTGTGAAGCTAATAAAACAAGAGACGATGTTTGGGATGAGCAGCACAGAGCTGAAAGTAGGCATTTGACTAAGTGAACTGTAAGACTGAATTAAGCACTGCTGCAGTAAATGTGGAGAATTAGGTGTCAAATAATTTACATCTTCCAAGACAAAGAAAGCAAGAGGATAAGTGTATTGGTATGGTGTGGAAGATAGGGTCTTCATACAGAAGAGGAGAAACAAGGAATGTATCCAATCTTTTTCAAGCATTCATGCAGAAGAAAACATTCAGATAAAAACATTGGAGAAACACGATGGAAAGATGAAATATCTTCTAATTGCAAATAGGAAATGCTCATAATTTAGTGAGAGTTCACAGAAGCTGACTTTCAAACGGGGCTTGACAATAGCATTTTAGCCAAAATAATTTTTTTTTGCAGTTTTACTTCATGTACACACACACAAATCATTCAGCAACAGAAAGAATGAAAGAGAAAGCTAAAGAACAGAAAAAAGAGGATCAGCCTTAACTGTTTTCCCTATTACGTGCATCAGCATGCTGTATAAAGTACAAGAATGAGTTTATACTGAGGTTTTTTTACCTACATGACTGTTCACGGAAAAAAAAATGTAAGAATAACCCTAACAAAGGTAAAAAGCCAAAACATTCAGAAATTCCAGCTAATCTGGACGCTTACCCTGAAGTATGTGGGACTTGTTTTTCGCAACATCTAGTGTTTGTTGTACTTCATGCTAGCTGAAATTAAGTGTACTTAATATGTTTGCAAATCAGAACCCAAATATTCTACAGGAATCAGAAACAGAAGACTATGCAGTAATTTGGATCTGAGGCCAGAAATACATATGAACTCGGTATCAGAGGCAGGCATAGAACCCATCTGTTCTCGGGAGCTATAAACTGTGATTTTTTAATTTTATTTTATTTTTGCTAATATTCTGTTTCACTTACTACATACCTTACAAATTTTGCAACAATTGTCGTAGAAGAAAAAAAGCTTCCCTTATTTTTATTACGTTTCTTTCAGTCTAAAATCCAAATTTGAAATGATCCCTTGCCAGAGCATGTCAAGAACAAGATTACAAAAGCTAAACATTTTAAGAAAGAAAAAGACCCGTGACAAATTTTTACATGAGGAAGATCTCAATAATGGTTTTCAAGGCAGTATCAGGAGCAATCAAATCAAAATTCTGGAAACTGAGATGCTGCCTTTGCAAACTTATTCAGGTGAGAAATACTTTTAAATACTTTTATAAGTAGAGCTCAGAAATAGACTTCACAGGTATGCCTGTGAATCTGAGCCAGGGAGAAAGCTGAGAAATGAAATTCAAGAACTCAGAGCCAACAGTTCGCAGAGCTTATGTGTTAATCCATTCCCCAGTACTCTTCCACACTCCAGCTAGCTCTCTCTACATGTGCTATAGTAAGTCATGCAGTGCTGCTTGGTTACAGGACCTGGTTTGGTCCCTCTTCTACTACTAAAAGAGATGCAGTCTGTTCCTACAGGGTTTGAAAGTCTTCTAAAAAAGGAGTAGGGTAGAAATGAGATTGTAATTTTAAGAGGCACCCAAAGATAATGTAAGCTGCTTGAGCAAGTGGAGCACACTTTCCCTTGAGACAGTGTAAAACCCAACTAGAAATTGCTTATAAGGGTTAAGTACCTACAACTATGTCTTACGAGTGTTGCTGAAAGTTCAGGTAAGTCCTGGCTCTTAATGAGATGCACATGCATTGCAGAGATGTTCCAAACTCTTTTGAGAAGAGAAGACAACTTGCTTAAATCACAGAGATCCCAGATCCTGTGTTTCCTATATCAGGAAACACTTCTGCTACATTTCTGTTGCAAATGGGGTGATATTGCCAGGGCACTGGGTCAATGAAGTAATGTGAGACTGACGGTTCAGGATTCAGATACGGAGCTACTATTGCAAAACTTCAATGATCCCTAGCAAAACTGTCTTTAGAGAAATGACATTACACCTGCCTTGAAAAATTCTGCTCATCTTGTTTTGTGTGATATCTTTAAATGTCACTGTGATCTTAATATCCTGTGACCCTTCATTGCTGTTTAGTTGACTGTGCTGCATGGAAACTCAGTAAATTAAGCATTTTTTTTTCTTCAGACAATGACTGAGGTGGCTAGCAAGCGTGTTCAAATAATGACAGTATACTCTGAGTTCATTAGCTCCTCAAAATCCTTACAGCTTCTGCTTGAGTAGTTATTTAACACAAGCATAAAAAGTTCATCAATAAATTACTGTTAAGGCACAGATGTAATCTCCGTTGTCAGTCATAAAATGAATGTTATAAAACCCATGGAGTGATTGCTTGATAGTTGTTTGTCTGAATCTGTTATGAATAAAAAATGATCTGACCTTTCTTGTGTTACTTACAAGTAATCAAAAAACAGATTGAAATGATGCTGCCATTAGGGCATTATGTAAGTGACAATCGCTCCTTGTGGCACATACATGCAGGACGTGACATTTTCCCAGCATTGGTAACTGTCTATCACTTTTCTTTTATGCTTTACCAGCTCTTTGAGCATGTCATGACTATTCATGCTTACCCTGAGTGAACGTTTTTCTGAATTGACAGCTGTAAATGTATACAACACACTGACACTTGAAACTGCAGATTTCCTAAAGCAACAGTGCAGTTAAAGGTAAGGTAAGGTTGATTAAGTGAAGAAGCATTAAATTTTTAATGATGTCTCATTGATACCCTGCATAATTGTTGCTATATTCAGTGGCTGTCTCCGTAAGTGCTCCTTCATTATTCAACAGGCCGAGGCACTTTGTGAATGCCATCAAAATCAATTACAGTTTGGCTACTTTTGGGGGCCAATGAGGCAAAGAATTAACCTCCAACTAATTTCCAAAGTCATTTACTCACTGATAGCTTAGCACATTTTCTTCTACAGGCACTGTATGTTATGGAACATTTACAAAAATACAGTACGCAATAAGATATGAGAAGAAAATCATCTGAACAGTTATAGGGAGACTGTTGGGGCAATTGTTAACACATGAAAAATCTAAATAAATGTTTTAAATTGAGGTTTTGGGCCAATAGGTGGTACATAAGAATTAATCTGCCAGATGTATTTTCATCTACTCTTTAAAGATCAGCACATTGACTGACTTAGCTTAAAACACTAAAAATTACTTCCAAGACATGATCATCTAATTGAATCTATTACGATTGAGCATCATAATTGAACTAATTGAAGTCATACATAGGTTGCTCTGAAAGTAATGCCTCTTACTTTTTTAAGTGGAAACTACAACAGATAGAAAGAGCAAAGCAATCCTATTTAATAAAGCAAATTCTCAGCTATAAAACACTATTTTTGAACTTAGTCATCACCATTAGCTTTACATTTTTGCCAGCGATGAACGGGAGCCTACATGCCATGCTCGTAACAATCTGCACCAGTGAAGGTGGTCCCCTGTCGCTGTCTGCTGAAATGCACCACCCACTGCTTCGCTTTGCTCACATCCACTGTTTGGTCTCCAGAAACATTCAGCAAGCATCAATGAATGTCAATGGGTGACATTTTATTCGCATGGAGGGATTCGGTGACACACCTTTGCTTCATCTGCACTTCCATGTCAGACGCCATTGTGTCAGACTGCCCCTCTGCTGCCATCTGTCTCATGGCAACAAAATGTAACAGAAAATTGTCGGGAAAGTTCAACCTCTACTGCCATACCATCAACATCTGCCTCTGACACTGTGGGCAAACGCAATAAGATAGGAGGCATTACTTTTGTGGGAGCCCTTATATGTAATGTGTTGAAAGTCTGCCATAGATATAAGAACATAAGGCCAGAGAAAGAAGAAGATGGCATAACGTCTTATTGAAGGCAGTCAGCTCTGATGAGTGTTCCTGCTTCCAGGCCTGCTAAGGTTGTATCAAACCTTTATTAGAGAGCATTCCAGGCAACAAGGCAATGAGCCTTCTCTCCCAAATGAGTGCCCTCATCAGTCATGTACAGGCTCAATTTTATTTTCTTTGTCTCTTTGAAGCCTGAATGCTTACCTTCATCCTTAACAGAGGAGGATGGATGTTATCTCCGTCTCTAGAATAGCAGATTATGTGTTTTTTTTTTTGTTTTTTGTTTTTTTTTTTTTTCCCTGGAATACAGAATTGGGTTTTATGTAGTTCAAAGTCTTTCCTTAAGGGGATGATTTATGTCTTTAAATTCAGGACCTATACACTTTGATCTATGAATCTAGATCTCAGATATGCCTCTATACCTGGGAGAAGCAGACCTGTAGAAACTTGTGCATTTTTATTGGCTATCTTCCCATTCATTTTGTTTGTCTGTGAACTCCAATCCTACATTTTCAGTTCTCCCCTTGAATTATACTAGGACCTCAGGAGTCCACCTTGCAATTACTAGAGATTTTTACTCCTGAAGATGGCTGAATAAAAGTTATCTTTGAGAGCAATAAGTATTGCCACATAGTGATTTTGTGGAGCTAAGAATGTGCTACTATATGAAATAAAGTCTGAAATTTTTTTGGGCTCTTTGTTAGAAGTCAATAGACAAAAAAAAAGTGCAGAGGTAGAGAATGCTTTTGGAAAAAGAATATTTTGGTGAATTAATATGGTGTTTTTCATGAAAGCTTTCAGAGGATATCATTTTTCTTTTTCATGAAGACCAGATGGAGGCTTGTTAACAGAACTCAACCTGTTTAGTTTATCCAAGAGAAAAGTGACTTTATGCTATTTCAGTATATATATAGGAAAGACATTTCTAATGGTAGCTGCCTTTTTAATCTAATACAGAAAGATTCAATTAAATCCAGTCATTAGTTGATGAGGCTGGGCAAATTTGAATTAGGAATAAAGCCGAAATTTTAATAGTGAGAGTAATTAATCACTAGAAAAGCTCAGCAAGGTATGAGGTTAGTTCTTCATCATCTGGAGAACTAAGATTGGATATCTTTCTTAAAAATATGGTGTACTTCAAACAGAGACTATTAATATAGAAATTGCCCAGTGGAATTCATTTCCTTGTGTCGTATAAGAGGTCAGACTACGTCAACATTGTGATACTTTTATCCTTAAAATCTATGATTCAGTAGATCAGCAGGGTAAGAATTAAGTCAAAAACTTCTTACTTACCTGGAGTTACCACAACTGCTTCTTCTAAATAACCTGATTTAGTGACTGAGGCTGGTTTTCCTCAACAGTCACTACCAGGCAGACTAAAAGCCTCAGACTTCTTTCTGCATATCTGCTATTTCCAACCTCTTACTCCACATGCTATATACACAATTTAAAGACAGCATTCAGGACAGAAACTATTGCCCAAACTCAAAAGGGGCATTTCTGACAGACCAGAAGGCTTTTTGGAAATACAAGTGCAAAAGTATAGAACTTTGTCCTTCTTGTCCAACATCTTTGTCCAGCTTTGGCTTTGGGATTCTGATAGATGCTTACAGCTTCCGAATATTCCAATACAGATTAAAATATTCATTGCTACACTGTTTTTAGATACAAACTGAAGTATCTGCCAGCTCCAATTTTTTTACCCACTCTTGATGAAGAGAAAATATACATGGAATGATGACAACCCATCTGCAGACTAGAACTAAAGCACAGACTACCTTATCAGTACATTGCCGAAATGCAGAGAATATTTTATCAGCACATCTTCTTCATTTAGACAATCTGCAGGGAGGATGAAAATATCCTGAGCTCTGCAGAAGATGTAACTGTTGCTGTATTAACCAGAAATGAGTATTACTGACAAGATACATTAATGTTACGTGTTGTAATATGGCTTCTGGAAATAACCATTTCTTATTTCATTAGACCAGAGAAAGTTAGATGAATTCTTCCAGCCACTCTTCAAACCTCATAAAAAGTTCATGTTCAAAATATGTTAATAATTTTCCATTTGCAAATACTGAGTCCATGGATTTATGTGAAGAGAAATTTAAGGGGACAGAGGACAGAAGAATAGAGAAACAATAAAGTTGGAAAAAAAAAAGGACAGCAAAATCTACATTTGTAGTAACATAAAATCCTTCTAGATATACTGGTGAAGATCTAACCTTAATTATCCTTGATATTGCCAGTAGTTATTAAACTCATCCATTCTAGAATAACCATTTCCTTTTCTTCTTAGCACGTCTTAACTTATTGTGCTGAGAAAGCCCATCTACCCTTACAGTCATGTTGTTTCAGGAGCAAATAGAGGTGGGAGTTACACATGTACTGCTCGTACTGTTCAAGCCCCTTCACCAGCTCTGCAGTTTCTCAATCATACAGCCTATCACCTGCATCCACACCATTCATCCCTGTTTATTGCTTTCTTGCTGCTGGAGCTTTCAGAAAGAGATTTGCACAATGTGAAACATACAACAGGGAATGAATAGGCTGCTCCTTTCTTTCCAAGAACAACAGAGAACATGTCCTTGTCTTGCTCAAAAATTCAACACTTAACTTCATTTTAACACAGATCTGCAGGCTATTATCTTAGTGAAATTCCTCTGAGTACCTGAGCTCTCTCTGTCATCAGAACATGATAGCCAATTTGGCCCACTTTGGCATCTTGTGATTTGGAGTTCTGAGACTGCTTGGAGCTAATCCTATTCTTCCTCTTGAGCATGGATTACTAAAGAGCTTTTCTGGGCTAGAGGGCTTGAACAAAAATAAATTATTTCATTAAGGAGGTCAAATCACAGAAACAGAGAATCATAGAGTCATAGAATCATTTGAGTTGAAAGGGACCGTTAAATGTCATCTAGTCCAACTCACCTGCAATGAACGAAGACATCTAGACAACTAGATCAAGTTGCTCAGCCCTGTCCAGTCTGGTCTTGAATGTCTCCAGGGATGAGGTATTCACCATCTCCCCAGGCAACCTATTCCAGTGCTTTGCTACCCTTATTGTAAAAACAACCTTTTTTCTTAGATGCAGTCTAAATTTTTTTTTTTATTTTTAAACCATTTCTCCTTGTCCTGTCACAACAGACCCTGCTAAAGAGTCTGTCCCCTTCTTTCTTATAGCTCCCCTTTGGATATTGATAGGCAGCTATCAGGTCACCTCGGAGCCTTCTCTTCTCCAGGCTGAACAGCCCCAGCCCTCTCAGCCTGTCCTCATAGGGGAGGTGTTCCATCCCCTGGATCATTTTTGTGGCCCTTCTCTGGACACACTCCAATAGGTCCATGTCTCTCCTGTGCTGAGGACTCCACATCTGGGTGCAGTACTCCAGCAGAGGTCTCATTAGTGAACAGCAAAGGGGCAGGATCACCTCCCTCACCCTGCTGGCCACGCTTCTTTTGATGCAGCCCAGAATTCTGTTGGCTTTGTAGGCTGCAAGGGCACATTGCTGTCTAACATCCAGCTTGCCATCCACTAGTAGCTTGCGTTTGGATTTGTTGAACCTCATGAGGTTCCCCTGGGCCCACTGCTCAAGTCTGTCTAGGTCTCTCTGGGTGGCATCTCACCCCTCATGTGTTTTGAGTGTACTACACAGCTTGGTGCTGTCCGCAAACTTGCTGAGGATGCACTCAATCTCGCTGTCGATGTCATTGGTGAAGATATTGAAGAGCATCAGTGAAGAGAACTGTGTGACTACACATAACAGTGTATCACTGAACAGATTTATATCAGAATATGATAAAGGAAGATTTTTTAAAGTGCCCCACTGCTATGAGAAAAATCATTGCATTCTTGATATCTCTATAAAACCAATACAATCTAGTTCTAAGTTGTAATTTCAATTGTATTGTACAAGTGTGATATCCACTCCCTTATGTTTATATTCTATCTTTTTACTTTGCTGACAAGCAGGTAGCTCCTGTTCTCTTGATAAAGAAATAAAATGAATATGAAATGTACTTCTTGTGAATTATCTATACCACAATTGTTTATTAAAAGTCAGTCAAAGCAGAAATCAGTAATACGAGTACACCTTTAGAACTCAGACTGATTTTCAAATTCCAGGGTGAGTGACAAGAATAATTATTTCACAATCAAAACACGTCTTTCTGTTTTCATTTTTACAGAGTTTATTTGATGTGGAGTGTATGTGCATCAGTGAAACACAGAAAACCACGTAATCCTAGACAGCTGGTTCAACTGAAGAAGATTCTAACAGAAAAAGTGAAGAGACTTCAATCTGATCATGTGAAAATTCCCTGTTTCGTTCTGAAACTCTGATTGAAGGATACCAAGATCAAGAGCTTGTATTTTATGCCGTCAAACCATTGCCTACAGCCAGCATGCTTTTCTTGGATGGTAGATATGCATCAAACAATGAGCAGACAGCCCTGGGTGCCTTGAATATAGTCAATGAACTGATAATGATGAACTTCCTCTGTAGCAGAGCTTTTCAGGGGACTGATTGGACCATTTTTCTGAAATAATCCTTTATTTGAGCTAATCTGAGAAATTGATTTTTTAATTTTTTTTCCCTTTTTTCTTTTCTTTTTTCTCTCTCTCTCTCTCTTTTTTTTTTTTTTTTTCCTCTTTAGGAGCTAAAGGTAGCTATTTTGCACCAAAATACAAAGATTTTGTTTTCCAACATAATTTGAATACTGTTACTGATTAATAAAATTGTTTGCTGCCAGATGATGTTGAATGGATCTATTCAGATTTACAATGGCAGCAGTCAAGAACAAGTCTGTATCACCAAGATCTAATATTTATTCTCCTTTCAATATTTTTCTAGTTTCTTCTCTTCCAACTAAAAACAACTGCAGCTGAAAAAGTTTAGTTTGTGATTTAGCCAAAACACCACACAGTGAAGGAAACAGTTTCTGAAACATTTTTAAATGTGAAAATGTCTTTAACTGAGTACAGAGATTTTAAGATATTCATACGGATGGCAGATGGAAAGTAAGTCAAAGCTCAGAATACTTGTGTTATAATAAAACACAATAAGTTGTGTTTTATTATAGATGATATTATAGATGTAGATGAGTACATTTGCTTAAGTAAAGGTATGATGAAAAGCTTAAAATGCTTGGATTCTCACTTTATAACTTTCTTTTTTACTTTTAAAACAATCTGCCAAGTGTTGGTATAATTTTGTTATTGGCCATCAGAGCAAGGCAGACAGCCAGAAAAGCACTCAATAGTATTTCCTGTTCACCTGTCCATCCCCTCACAAAGTGAAAAGCTGATATATTAAAACTATAAAATTCATCATCCAAAGAGTCTGTTTGCTCTGAATTTGTACAGCTTCAAGTGATAAATAAAAATATCTTTGGGACTGCTGCGTTCTGGGTGGTGTCTATCTGTAGCTTTGAAATTATCAATCTCTTTATCTTCTTCCTTTGTATTCACTGTAAACTTTTAAGGCATTAATTTGTCTCCTTAAGGATAATTTAAATTGCAACCATCTTTTATTCTCAGAAATACAATATTCTTACCTTAATTATTAGTATTTCTAAAATATATATTTTTTAATATTCTTTGTGTTTGTTTATGATGTCTGGAGTATATGTGAATAACACTGCAAATAGATAGTGTCTGCTAGATCATTAAGACTCTGATAAGTGATAAATATTCATCATTGTGGATATTCATTGTGATAAGAATACTGGCTTGAAATAAAGTTTGATGTTTTGTGAACATTAGAGATTTTAGAGAAAAAGATTTATGTAGGTGTCTTTTTGACTTAAACTATTTACTATTTGATATAATTACTTCATTTTTCTTTCTTTTTTTTTTTTTCTGTTTACATCTATTAATGTTTCATACACAGCTGGTAAGAATTTCCTTTCTTACAATATCATAGTTCAGCTAGAAAAAGATGCTATTCTAAAAACAAATTGATGGGATACCTGAAAGTATGTAGTCACAGTGATGACTCTTTCATCATTGTGGTGATTTCATACTGAACATGCTCTGCAGGGAGAAATGATCTGCTAGCGAATTCCTGTGGGTCTTGACAAAACCATTTCATTTATCTGTCAGTTTCTTTTCTGCATGGTGCTCATGATAGTGCTTCTTTTCTTTAGACTGTTGGAGCTCTTTGGAGTGACATTTGCATTCACAGTATTTATTACTATTTTGCCCGGCATGAACTGAGCTTGGTTTTGACTGAGGCCTAGAAGAGCTGTGGCAATAAATGAACAATAACTATAAGTGGTTGAATTCTGACTGGTAGCACTAAAATTACATAGAGGTTTAACTGTAAATACATCCTGGGATGAATCCAGGGCATCACAGAGGAATATTATTTCTTCTGTTCATGGTTCCTACCTTCTTTGTTCTTGACTCACACCTCCATGGGGTGCCCTGCCCCCTTTCAGTCACTCTGGTCAGATTGTGTCAAAACTACCACCTCACAGATAAAACAAGGCCTAGTGCATGCATTAGAGGAAAGGGAAAGTGCTTAGAAGACAAAAATACTGGTTTTGTAGCTGGAAAGTGCTGTTGAACTGGAAAGATATGTAGGCTTAAGGTAGGAGAGAGTCTTAAATGAGTTTCTTTCACTGAGAAAATTCAGAGACTGTATCTTCATTTTCGCGACTCTTCCACTAGAGGCTTAAGTCCAGAAGATTTGTTCAAGATTAGAGTTAAACACTTCTCTTGGTCCTGCCAAGTTTCCAATTTCAGCTGTTTTAGAGGCAGTATATCATACAAGTGAACACTGAATTAAAGATATAATTCCCATTTACAGCCTGCTCCCTCTGGATATTGGCTTGATAATTTACCTCACTATCAAATTTTGTGTGTGCACTCCAGTTCCCAGAATATGTAATCCTTTCCCTTGAATAATGATAATATTGCCTGAGTATAAGCTGGCTTCCTTAGGTAGAAATTATCACTATCTTAAATGGACCCAGGAGCATTCTTCGCAAAAGAGTATAGGGAGAGATGTCCATTTACATTTTTTGCATCACATGTTATTAATCGACTATAGTTTCCCCTCATTCATTTATGTAGCTCATTTATGTAGCAAAACACGACATACTGGAACTCTATCTAAGTGGATGCAAAACTTGTTGAGAGTAAATCCTAGCTATTTTTAGGGCTTAATTTTGTGTATTTGTGCATATGTGTGCGACAGAGTTTTAACAGGTGGTGCAATTATTGATGGAAAAAAAATAAAATATATATGTTCAAGTTCCACTGATTCACTTCACCTGTCAAACAAAGATGTACATGTATTTCCTGAAAAAGTGACTGATTGTGGTGTGTTCATTTATTTTTTATTTTCTTTTTTTTTCTTTTATTAATATTATTATTATTACTATTATTTTTAATAAAAGCCTTAAAGCCGATACAAAACTGGTTAAACGAAATGTTAATCTCTTCCTGTAAAAAAGGTGACTAAATTTGACACTTTCGGTTCACTTCCATGGGATGCCACCATAAATTATAAAAAAAATAAAACAAAATACGTTGGTTTATTTAACCTTCCAGGCACTATGGTGCTTGATTACTGAGAGTTCTAGTTGGTAGCTTTTGGATATATACTTTATGACACAGTACATTTTTATATTAAATACTTATTTAGAAATAAAATGAAAACTCTTTAAGTAGTTGTCTTGGTTTCTAACTGAAACTTTCTCTTTTAGTGTCTGCTACAAAGCTGTGTTTTGGTTCTAGAAAGAAAACAAGGCTGACAACAGCTGGCAGCGCTGAACAGAACCAAGGACATTTGTATGTCTCTGCCAGGAGAGTAAAGAGGCTGGGGGGGCCGCAGGGAGCTGGGAGGGGACAAGAACGGGGCAGCTGACCCAAACTGACTAAAAGGATATTCCATACCATATGACATCATGTAATAGAAGGAAGGGAAGTGAGCTGGGAGGGCCCGTTTGCTTGGGGATTGGCTGAGCATCGGTCGCGGTCGGTGAGCGATTGCTTTGTACAATCACTTGTTTTGTATATAATTATCATTACTGTTATTTTACTCTATTTTCCTCTTTCTGTTAGTAAATAGTTTTTTTCTCAACCCACGAGTTCTACCTTATTTCTCGATTCTCTCCCCCATCCCAGCTGGGAGGAGGGGGGGGTGAGCGAACGGCTGTGTGGGGTTTCCAGGCCTGCCGGCTCAACCCATAACAGTAGTGTTCTGATATTCTGAGGGATGATAAATATTTTGGAATGAGTGAATGCATTCACACTGTATGCTTACGACAGTGACTGATTGTAAGAGTTTATTGCTTCCTGTAGATATTGTCTGCGGTATTCCAGTTCAATCCAAAAATATTCAGAATGGTAGAGATATTAAGCAGTGCAAGAACCAGGTATTTTTGATGTTCTCCAGAACAGTGAGAAAGAGGGAAGGAATTAAAAACAGACAGATAAATCTTAATGCTAATGAAAAAGCAGAAAACTCCCAGTCACTTGGGTAAACATTACTCAGGGTGATCCTTACTTCAGGTGTCATAGCACAACCAATGTGTTATTAGTGTTTGAGGCTTTCCCTCTATTGTTGCATGTAAAACAAGAATAAATGTCTTCACTTGTATGCATCAAGTAGTAGGGCCTAGAGAATCAGTGGATACATTAACAGATGTCCTTAATATTTTTTCTTTTTCTTTTTTTTCTTTCATAGTCTATTTTAGTGTTCCACAAAAGCATATGTATAATTCTGAAGATGTAGATGTGTCAGTTGTATTTTGCCCACTTTTCCAATTTGCTGTGTACACAGTGAATGCTACTAGACTGTACGTAGAAGTTGAGCTTTGGCATATATCTTTCTAGCCTGGAAATCTCCCTAATTCTGGAAAATAAGGAACTATCAAAACTGTTCAATAGATTGCATGCTGAGATGGAATGTTAAGCAAAAAAGAAGAGCTAAAAATATGTGTACACCTTTCCAACGCTGTGCAGACAATCTTCTTCTTCTTCCAAATCAGATCAGTTGACCTTTCTGAATGCCTAAAAATGATGTAATTTTCTGGGTGGAAATCTGCTCATTTAATTTTGCTAACATTAACTATTTAGACTAAGATAGTTCTGCAGGTCTGTCCTGCAGATGATTGAGGATGTGCTTGATCTCACATAACTGACATTTATGCTGAGTCCCATCTTATTTTAAGCTTGAGATTCAAAGCCATTCAAAAGAATTTCCGTGCGTATGAAATGATCACACATCCGCTTTTCATCTTGTTCCTGTTCTATACCAGTGCCATTACCACCTAATATTCAAGTTCATTGGAGTCATACATTTTTCCTTCTTGAATAGAAACTGTATAGTTGTAATGCTTCCCAGACGCAGTTTTGGTGAAAACACAAAACCTTTAGTGAAAATAGTTGTAACAGAAACGGCAACATGAAACCAAAACTGTAAGAAAAAGAAACCTTTTCTGTTTGTTTCTTTTTCTTTTCTTTTCTTTTCTTTTTTTTTTTTTTTTAGGAGTGTTGTGAGCTTATTCTTAGCCTCCTCCAATGACTACCTTATTTATTTACTGTTAGTCCTTAAAAGTATGTTAGATGCCCTTTCAAAAATTTATCATGGAATTCCAATTTAAATGTGGGACAAACTAAAATGAGTACAATTGCCAAATAATAAATTGTCGAGATCCAGTAGAAGGAGTGCTATTATTACTGGAGGTGGCTAGGCAAATGTCTGGTTTGTTAAAATACATTGTTATGGCTGAAGGCACTAGATGGCAATGTTACACATGCTCTTACAAACTGGCATTAAAATGCAAGCGTTTAGTCTCTCTAAAGAAATGCTATATGGTTGCTACTGCTGTGCAGTTCTATTTGAATATTATCAAAGCTTAATTTTATTTTCACTCTAATCTCTGTATTTGGTAATGAGAAACAAATGTTTTGTCAGCTCAGATTTCTGAAGAAAGACGGATTTGAATGCTTTTTGGAGCTGGCTTTGTTTCATAGGTGGACAGTCTGAAGAAGACAACTGCATGTAGAACATTGGCAAATTTCTGCTTAGCTGGATAAACTGACCTTCAAAAATTCTGCTATTGCCTTGCGGGTGACCAGTGAGAATATCAGAAAGGAGACACTGTTTTGAAAAATGTCATAATGTATCTCTCTCCTTATCTCTCAATCTGTTGCTTACCTTCAGCTCAGATTCCTCCAAGCTGAAAAAGGCAAAGCCACAAGTACTGTTACTGCACAAACACATTCACAGTTCCCGTGTGGTAAACAGAAAATGAAGCAGCTCCAGAAAGTTAGTCACATAACCAGTGCACTCTCAAAGTGCATCTTTCTGTTCTTTGGATATACAGAATCTCTTAAGAACTGGATTCTAACCCAAGCATCTCAGATAGATGCGCTATGGTAATTCTGGGCTACAATACCTACAAACTGTGCATGAGTGTGTACATTCCAAAATTATTTCATTTTTAATTCAATTTTGATTACAGAACCAGATTTTTAGGGACAAATAGAAAAAAAGTTGGGAGATGGATAGAGAAGAAGGAACACAAGTGTGCCTCTACAGAAGAGACAAGACCAAATGAAGGTCTGAAGTAGACTGAAGCCTACAAAGAAACATGAGAAGCAGCAGGTAAACCACTGCACTGAGCATGCCAGTGTTCTGGGTTTGAGCTGTTCCTTTAAGCAGTAACTCTTTACTAAATGCTAAAGTCTATGAGTTTTTCAGGGGCCACCAGAACCGGCAGGACAGGAAGGAAAACAAAAAGAAAAAAGTATGCTTATGCATGTGAGAGCTTATGGGGAAGGATAAATCACTGAAGCACAAGTAAAAGAATTATAATATTCTGAATACGAAGGAGCAATAAATAGAAGCAGTTTCCTCCTAGAAGGAAGACAAATGACTGTATCTCTTGGCTGCTCCAAGCACAAGTCTTTTGCAGCCAATACACTTTCAAGGCCATGCTGCTGAGGTCTTGGCATCTTGACGAACATCTTTTACGTATATTAGACAGCTATATCTCACCAACACATTTTCTACTGACGAGGAATTGGATATGGGACCTCTGTCTGAGTGAATCTGAGCTCCTTAAAAAGAGATGAAAAGGTAGAGGATGTTGTTACCTAGTGGTGATAACATAGATTAAACAATAAATAACAATAAAGACATCTGAATTCGTTTTCTGTTTCCACTACTGTGCTATTGAATAATCCTGCGTCATTTGTCTACCCCTACTGTTACGTAGATAGCCTACATTAAACTTGTAAAACTAAACAATTAATCTGTTACTCCTGACTGTTGTTAAGGCTATGGGACTAGTTGTGCAATACTCAGTTGCCATCAGCTTGGGAGTTTAGAAGGCCACTGACCCTACAGGATCAAGCTGTAAATTACTGTTCTTTTATTGGCTGAGTGTCCATTTAGTGCTATGTTAGGTCTTTCCTTAATGGATCACAGAATGTATTGCCTCCAAATGAGACGTAAGAAATGATACTTATTTGGATAAAATGTTATATTTACTTTCTATATTCTAATACAGTGAATTCAGTGACACATTATTCACAAGATATGCTTCTGTAATCATTATAAAGTGTAGACAAGAAATGAGTGGAGATGCTTGAACAACAGATGTGAGGTGGTTGCCTAAAGGTATTGTACTGAATTCTAATATTCATATCATATCTTAATGCCAATGAATTTCTACATATTTTCTCTGTTCATTTATTTATATTTGAAACAGGTACCCTTCAAAATTGTGGAATAAACGTTATTCTTGCTGTTGTAAAAAGTAAGATAATATAGCATGTTTAGTTTTGGCTTCAGGTGATGATTAAGAAAAAAACAGATATATGAATTACAAACACTGGATATTATGACAGCATTGTCAATATTTCTAAAGTGTTTATCATATGACTAGTACTAGCATTTTGTCTATTATTTAGAAATACATGATTTTAAGATACACGATGGCTTCTATTTTATATAAGGTGTCAGGCAAGAAATGCATCTCTGTATACTTGAAGTTAATAAGAATGCACCATAGAATTTCTCTTTAGTGTTATCGTTCATGAGGGCTGCTCAGAAAGTAGTGCCTCCTACTTTATTATGTTAGCCCATCATGTCAGAGGCAGATATTGGTGGCATGGCAGTAGAGGTTGAACCTTCTTGCCACTATTCTTTTCCATTTCATTGGAAGGGTCCTCTGGAGATCATCTAGTGCAACTAGATGCTAAAGCAGATTCCCTTGAGTAGGTTGCACAGGAAAGCATTCAGGTGGGTTTTGAGTATTTCCAGAAGAGACTCCACAACCTCTCTGGGCAGCCTGTTCCAGTGCTCTGTCACAGTCAAAGCAAGTAAGTTCCTTCTTGTGTTCAGACGGAACTTCCTGTATTCCAGTTTTTGTCCATTGACCCTTGTCCTGTTGCTGGGCATCACTCAAAAGAGCCTGACCCCATCCACTTGACACTTGCCCCTTAGGTATTTATCAGCATTGGTAAGATCCTCCCTCAGTCTTCCCTTCTCCATGCTAAATATCCCAGATTTCTCAGCCTTTCCTCAGGAGGGAGATGCTCCAGGACCCTCGTTATTTTTGCAGGTCTCTGCTGGACTTTTTCTAGCAGTTCCCTGTCTTTCTTGAACTGAGGAGCCCAGAACTGGATACAGTAATCCAGGTGAGGCTGCACCAGGGCAGAGCAGAGAGGGAGGAGAACCTCCCTCGACCTGCTGACCGTAGTCTTCTTAATGCATCCAAGAATACCATTCGTCTTCCTGGCCACCAGGGCACACTGCTGGCTCATGGCCAACCTGTTGCCCTCCAGGAGACCCGGGTCCTTCTCCACAGGGCTCCTTTCCATCAGGTCAGCCCCTAACCTGTCCTGATGCATGCTGTTATTCCACCTCAGGTGTAGGACCCTAAACTCACCCCTCTTGAACCTCATTAGGTTCCCCTTCATCTATCTCTCCAGCCTGTCCTGGTCTCATTGAACAGCAGCACAGCCTTCTGGTGTGTCAGCCTCTCCTAGATTTGTATCATCAGCAAACTTGCTGAGGGTGTGTTCTATTCCTTCATCCAGGTCATTAATGAAGATGTTGAACAAGATCAGGCCCAGCATTGACCCCTGGGGAACACTCCTAGTTACACGCCTCCAACTAGACTATGCATCACTGATCACAACTCTCTGAGCTCTGCCAGCCAGGCAGCTCTCAATCCATCTCATTGTCCACTCATCTGTTTCACACTTTCTAAGCTAAACTATGGGGATATTATGGGAGACAGTGTTAAAAGCCTTGATGAAGTAAAGGTACAGTACATCCACTGCTCTCCTCTCATCTACCCAGCCAGTCATGCCATCATGTATCATATATTTTTATCTCTTTCTTCAGTATGCAGAGAATAGACAGCTTGGAGCCCTGCTATGGTGGAAAGGCACTTGATCTCTCTCCATGGCAGTTTGCAGTTGCACTGCAGCTGTGAAAACAGCTTTGAGATCACAATGAAAGACCTGCATATATTCATCAATCTACTTGAATCAAAGTGCACCTAAAGGGAAGTGATCTAAAAACAAATATTTTGTTTTTTTTAAAAAAAGGCTTTTCAAAGAGAGATGAGTCATTTCCCTAGGAAAAATGTAGAATTTTTTTTTGAAAATTTAAGATAGTAGACTTCATGAAAATTTTGTCTAAGTTTCTGGACAAAGACCGTAAACTTACTGGCTGGTAGGTTGTGCTGAGCTTCAGTCCAGGGAAATGCATTTCATTGAAGGTCTCTGAAAAGCATTTTAATGTTCTTACCATAGACAGGGGCTAATAATCTATGGAATAAAAAAAAATAAATGCTTCAGCTTACAAATGAGCAGCAAACTATACTCTGGCCCAAAAATTGGAGTCTATGTAAGCAAGTAAGTAAAAGATTAAAAGGTTCAGAATAAGAGAGTGCAAAGTTCATTGTAAAGAGACGATTATAAGTAAGTGTGTTTCTCTCCTTTTTTCTCCTTGAAGTTAACGTTTTGTCTACCATCTGTTGCTGTTGCTCTTATAGTTTTGTATGTTCATGTATTTGTGGGAATACACTTGCAAAAATATGACCTACAGTTATCATTGCCATTTGATTTGATGATGGCTGCTACAAAGTCAGTTAGTTAATGTTGTTGCGAAGCTTGGGATGGGTTGGAAACTACTTGGATGACTGAAAGCTACGTTAATTTCAATTGGAGTTAAATAGGCTATTAATCAGTGCTTTATGATTACTAGACCTGAAGTTGTCCTTGGTGATTAGTTTTGAAAAATGTTTTGCTGGTACAAATAGAAAAGATATCATTATTAAACTAACATGGATACTATTGGTTTCTTTTTGCTACAGCTTTTATTTTTTCCAATATTATTTCAAGATTCTTACTAAATAAGTGATGTCAGTATTTTCATTAATGGTTCTGTGACAAATTATCCCTTTTTACATTATTGAATGTTCCAATTGGCTTTTATTTGGTTTGCTTACCAGCAATTATAAACAGACTGTGGGCTTTTACAGGTTCTTTGTTAAAAATTCTTTTTTCTAATTTTTTATGCTCCAAATTGTCATACTTAGAGACAAATCACAGAATCACAGATTCTGTGATTCAAATGATATATTATACCACAGTCAGAGCCTTAATGTCTTTGAATTTTCAAAATTTACTTCCTGCATGTGGCTTCCTGCATGCAGCAATAATGCAATGTGTTTTGAGATATCATTGTTCACTGAAGTTTTGCTAACACTCAAATTAACTAGTAGATTTGTTTCTCTAACACATCTTCAATTATATTTCACAGTTATGTGATAGAATCCCAAAGTGTCTACAAAAGCAACGTGCTCCTTTTTCTGCATTAGTGCTGTAAAAGGCATAGTTCAAGACACAGGATTCTAGTACGTTTTTTTCTTATTTTATGGATTGAAACTCACCGATGCTAATCAATTGTTAAAAAAACTAAACATTGATTTAGGATGTTGACTTCTGTGTGCCTAACATGAAGACTAACTTTTAATGGTTGGACTTCAGTCCCATCTTTATATTTAAAGGTTTAAAAAATGTGGTTTTGAGATTTCAAATCAAGGTAAAAATGTTTGTTTGTTTGTGTGTTTGTTTACTTTATGTTGCACACTTATTTTTATAGTTACTTCTAGTAATTGTAAAGAATTTCATCAAAATGTTTTGCATTCATAACTAAAATCACATCTTTTGTGATACTTAGTGAGATATTTAGCTAAGTAATAACTGGATTTTGAAACATTTCATATGGGTATAATTTCATTCAGGAATGTGTAGCCAAAGCCTGAAAGCCGCTGGAAAGTCTACCTGCATGAAAACTGAAAAGTAAAATTATTGATTTCAAAATAACTCAGCGGATATCTTGTAAAAAATGAATAAAATTTGTTGCTTCTACAAGTTCACACATGAGCAAATAAGAACCTCAACTCAGTTCATGATACAATCATTATTTGGGAAGACAGATTATTAGATAAGAACTCAGTATGTATATTCTGATATGAGAGATAAGCTGTTAGGAAAATAAGGCAGGAGGAGTCTTACCAGTGATCATAGAATCATAAAATCATTAGAGTTGGAAGGGACGTTTAAAGGTCATCTGGTCCAACTCACCTGCAATGAACAAAGACATCTAGACAACTAGATCAGGTTGCTCAGAGCCCTGTCCAGCCTGTCCTTGAATGTCTCCAGGGATGGGCTATCCTGTTCCAGTGCTTTGCTACCCTTATCACAAAAAAACTTTTTTCTTAGATGCAGTCTAAATCTCCCCCTTTTTTTTTTTAAAACCATTTCCCCTTGTCCTGTCACAACAGACCCTGCTAAAGAGTCTGTCCCCTTCTTTCTTATAGCCCCCCTTTAGATACTGAAAGGCCACTAAGGTCTCAGCTCTTTCAGTTTGTCCTCACAGGGGAGGTGTTCATTTTAGTGGCCCTCCTCTGGATGTGCTCCAACAGGTCCATGTCTCTCCTGTTCTGTGGACTCCACATCTGGATTCAGTACTCCAGCAGAGGTCTCACCAGTGCGGAGAAGAGGGGCAGGATCACCTCCCTCACCCTGCTGGCCACGCTGCTTTTGATGCAGGCCAGAATTCTGTTTGCTTTCTGGGCCGCAAGGGCACATTGCTGGCTCATGTCCAGCTTGTCATCTTCCCCGTACCTCTGAGTTCTTTTTGGCAGGGCTGTGCCCTGATAAATCCTAAAAATTTCATTCAGCAAATCTAGGTAAAATATAGCCAATTTAGAATGCAGGTATACTTAATTTGAGTAGAAGATGTGATTTCTTTTTTTAAAAACTCTCTGCTGGGCATATATATATGATTCGGCTTTTTAACTTGAATTTAGAAAAAAATAAAATTGTTGAACTGTTGGATGTATATCCTGTTTTTTGTAATAAGCTCTCCTAAGTATGACAGAAGTTATGATTGTAGTATTGGCTTCTGGACTCTAAACTTTACGAACAAGAATTATTTTTGTTAAAATGTGTTTGCTCAATGAGGCCTTGATTCCTCATTTTTAATCTATAGCTATTACTGCAAATCAAATATTAAATAATAAAGGTTCTTATATTGCTCTTTCAGAGTTTTATAAGCAAATACATGCCAAGGTAAAATGGAATTTATGTTATGGGAAAGCAAGCCTATTCACCTTGGAATGTTATTTAATAAAAAATTTATTATTTTAAAATCAAAAGATTTCTACAGTATAGTCTATTTAGCATTTTTCTTTATACTATATATGTATAGTATAGTTTGAGGAGATTAAAAGTCAACTGGAATCACTGTGCTTCTAAATGCTGCCTCATGTTTCAAGACATCATTTTTTTTCCCACATGGAAAACAAACTAATAGTCTCAAAACCCATTAAATTTATGACCTTGCTGTTGAAATGGTACATTTTAAAAGTATTTGTGATGCTTGCAGATTTTTCATTCAGGACTTGGCAAATTGTTGTTGGTACAATAATACCAAGTTTTTATTCACTTACAGTAGAATTAAATTTCATATTAAAACGTAAAGATGCCTATGACTGCCTATAAATGTCTACATATGAGCTACATGGATTGTGCACTCCTTCAGTGTTGCTCCTGGATGCCAGTAGGTTTTAATTTGGAGCCTAGCTGGCCAGATGAAACTGCTGCTAGTATTGGTAAAATGGAGAACCTTAGGAATGAATTGAATGTTTATATTAAATGTCAGTTATTTAGTGACTTTATGAAGTTCTGTGATGGGCAGAAGCTCAATGACTAGAAGTCTTTGGATCATAATTTATTGTTGAAAATTATAATTACAGTCTTTTGGATGAGTAAGTCCTTAGAGTTTTGTTCTTGAATGACTACTTTTCTACAAAGTATTTTGAATTTGCATTAAACTTGGTTTCAAATACTTTGCATTGTATTATGCTTTTTCATTCAGAATTTATCTATACATTTCACTTAGTTTCATTCTTATGTGATCTTTAATGCATGCAAACAAAATGCAACAGAGAGAACACAAATATATCTCTACTTGCTCATATCAAAACCTCATCTTAATGCCTCCCTTCAAAACAAGCTACTATTTGGTGCTTTGGAAAACAGCAACAACAGCAGCAACCCATGAGAAACATGTTAAATATGAATGTCTCTCAGCTATACTGACTCCTGCTTTCTGGCAATCAGCAAGTTAAGGATTTCCTGAGATAGATGTTCTTCATGATAGTCTGAAATAGTCATTTGTGGTTCTACGGATTTGTCTAATCTTTCTACCAGGATCTTACCTTAAGACAAAGAAAATATTACTACATCCAATTCCTGTTATTCAAGAAGGATGTGAACTTCAGTCAGGCTTGACAAATTAATAAAAAACCCATAGCATTAGTTTTTGTCCAACTCACAATGTGTTCAAGTTCTAAGTTTTCCTGGTATTCACTGAAGCTGGGGAAATGAAGCTAAGCTGCTTTGAGAACAAAATGCTCAGAGGATTTTTATTTGCATAAGTGTCTGAAGGCTAACAATTTTCATTCATTAGTAAGTAGCCAAAAGCTAGGACAGCTGTTTAATAACAAAAAAAGTCTTATCTTGTGAGTTCCAATCTAAGTGGAGATAAAACTCAGGAGATTGCTTACCTTCCCTCATTTTATTTCTTGTCAGAAACTAAAGCAAAGATCTTTCATTGCTGTTACTTCAAGAAGCAAATATGTGTTGACTGTGATGTTATCACCTTTTAAGCAACATGAGGGACAGATAAATTGAAGAAAACACGTTTGAAAATTAAAGAGAAGAAGCAATATGAAAATGATTGTGAAAAGATACACTTAACTTGTTTCATGGGTCCCATTCTTCCATGAATAATAATTTTCACCTTTTGTTTTATACTGAAAAAGCAACTTATCTATTGTATACAAATAAGAAAATTACATTCACGAGTGAAGTATTTTATTGTTTTTGTCTTTGACTTGCAAGGGAAAATAATGGTAAAAAGATGACTGCCATCACATGTCAATTTTTATTGTAGATTAAATCAATGATTCCAGGTTTCAAATTCTTTGAAGTATAAAGTAAATAGGATATTGAATTCTTGCCACTGGTTGGTTGACAAGTGCCTTCCATAATGAAAGAGAATTGTGCTTCTACAACGGTCAAAGTCCCACATTCATCTCGGTAGTTTGCAGTCCTGAAATATAACTATAGTCGTTTTATTTGAGAAACGTGTTCTGCTTTCAACTGTCCTCAAGGTCTCCTGAGCAATGTCTACCTACAACAAAGTAAGGCAATATAATTAGACTGGATATGACTCTTCCACTGATACTGAACGACAGTGTTAAAAATTACATCTTGAAAACCCAGAAGATTTGTTATCATCTGTGCTTACGTTTCAATCTGATCTATTAGTCTGCATGCAGGTAAGCTTTCCACTCAATTATATGTAGGAATGAAGCATTAGTATTATTATTGTACCAAGAATCTGGCATAATGCCAGTCCATCAGTGTCCAAGCAAACATAATGTTCTGTCATGAAAAGCAAGTATACCTCAGAAATGGATTGTGTTCTAGCTGTTGTGAAATAACTGTCAGAGCAGAGGAAGAGGGGACCAACAACTTCACGTGAATTTACTGAATTGCTCATTGTAAAATTAGTCTGAATTATCTGCAGGTTGGGAGGGAGGATCATGGCAATTTAACATGAATACAAAATTTCCTTCATCGTTTAATATGATCTCTGTGACTTAAAAAGAGAAAGCTTCAAGAAATCCCAGTAAATGATAAAATTTTAGATTACTTATGATCTGCATTTCTAACCACAGAGATACAGAGAATCTAAGTGATTGTAGAATAACAGGAACTAATTAGTTAGAAAGCTGTTCATTATCAGATGGGTTTTGTCTTTGTTTCTGAACATATGAAACCATACTTTAGGGTGCTGCATACAGAAATGAGGAACAAAGTGTTATGGATAATGTGAAGAATTTGGTAGATGAACTCGGAGATTCCCTCTTTTTCTTCCCCTATTGTTTTGCTGTTATACTACTGTTTTACTTTAATCATCTTAATATTTAGTAAGATGGACAAAGTAATGAGGCAGTTGATCAGGTTGTTGAAATCTGGCCAGATGTCTTTGAGAGTAGGAGACACCGTAGCATTCAAGATGTTTTTGTTTTATGAGACAGTTAATATAAAAGTAACTTTGCATACCATGCTTTTCATAGGTACTCCAAATTGAGCAGAAGGGCATGAAAGGGTCCTTTTTTGGTCATCTTTCTTTGCTAAATATGATTTAAAGTGGTGGCATCCTGAATCTAAAGGGGTATTTGCAATGCATCCTGTCAGCTCTAATATGTTTTTTTTATTGTTTGATATCTGCAATTATGTGTTTATCCTGCCACAACAGTTACTACTATTATGGATTTAATCTACCTTTTTCCAAAAGACAGTAGGTTTGGAAGTTCTTAACTCAAGAATACATGTCAACACTTGCTTCTTACTCATTGGTAGATGTGACTAAGTTCTAGTGATAGCATTTACTTTGTCAAAGGATGCAGTAGAGTTGGCCAGGGCTAATTTTCCAGATCAGTTGCTAACTATGAATCACTGAGATGTGAAGAAGATTAAGAGAACCAGATCAACATGGAGGACCTACAAAACGGCATTTTATTGATTACAAAATGAACATGGTTAGTCAGATCTTTTTTTCACAAAAATCCATGACAGATTTTTGCTAACTTCAGATGGAAATTGAAGTCCATATCATAATAATTCTGTTTCTGTAGATTTTCTTTTGGTACATCTTTGTGGATGTCATAGCTTTGTAATTCAAAGTTTTTTGTTCCAGATTCCTTTATTTACTTTAATTATTAATTGTCAGCTCTCAGAAGTGCATAACAAAACTTATTATGGCTTCATAAACTCGTTTACTAAGAACAGGTTTTTACATGTATGTATTTTTTTGACAGAAGATTGTTGTGAGCCATCTGAGACAGAATCCAAAACTTCTTCCCAACTGTAATGACAGCTGAGCTTTAAATATGTTTTGCCACTATATTCTTTCATTATGATTTCTATTATAAAAGTGAACTCAAGATACAGTGTATTATATTTCATCTTTGCTGTAATCTTTATTATAAAAGTAACGTAGTGCAACTTTAATAACTATTAGGATATAGAAAAGACAGTAGTCTAATGTACATGATGGTATGTTTAGTTGTTCATGCTTAGATTAGCTGTTTATTCCACAACCTTCATTAGGTACATTTGCTTTGCAAAATGCATGAGTTACTGATTACATTTCTTGCAGCAAAGGGTATAATGAGAACACAGTATGTCACAAAAAGTATCTGTCCTTATGCCAATGGTTGAAATGAGAATAGGAATATAGACTTATAGTCTTTTCTTTTCTAAAAATGAGAAGTTTTCATTTCCTTTTTCATATAGAATTTTGTGTTAGAGTAACCCAGTTCTCATGTGAAGTCAGACGGTCTTCCTCAGAAAATGGGAAACCATGAATTTTCAGACATGATCTGAACATACTCCTCTCTCAGATTCTACTTTCCCATTTCTCCAAAAGTGTCAAACTACTGTAATCTCATCATTGTTAGAATGAAGAACAATGCAATGCATAGTCAGTATTTATATGTGTACAGATATAAAAATGTGTCTGCATATATATAAAATTTATTCTTTATCTTCCATATGCTGCTTAATTTGTCTATTTGTCAGCATTTCCAGAATGATAGCGCAGTTCAGAGAGCTCGTGATAATGGTTGCTTTTTCTTTTATTATTTAGACCATTTTCACAATTTCATGTGCACTGATCCCCACAGAGGCAGGGATCTGGATCTGCATTAAATAACAGAAAAGAAGTTTTAAGGTTTTTTTTCTTTAATACATATTTCCTTTAGTATACCTTGATAAATTATGAACATTTCTGTCTTTTTTTAAGTATCCCTTTTGGTTGCATTATCCTTTCCTCTTTCTTTCCATACGACTCTTTCCTCTTCTGTCTACACATGTTTTGGTTTCTTTTAATCACTTATGACTTCAGCTATCATTTCTGTGTCAAAGACTTACATACTTTGTACTCCTATCTTGTCTTATTAATCTTGCCTCTCTAGTCACAGAAGGATACCATGCTTCTCATTTTATGAAAGGCCAAAGCTGGGCATTTTCTAACACACTTCCTAACTTTAACCATATTGCTCTTTGACCCTTGTTGCCAAGCTGATTTGTTTTGAGCTATTCTCTCTTCTTGTGTATAGTATATACGTTTTCTGTCATCCATCTATTAAAAACCCTGAGGTATATAGTCCAATCGCGCACAAACTCCATTTAATATTTTTTAGTTACCCTTCTCGCCACAGGGCTGTAGTCTTTTTACAGGACTGTGGCCCTCATTAGTAGCCCCCCGAGTTATCCTGATTACCAGTGTGAGCATTTTGAAGACTTAAGGGTAAAACATTGTTCTACATTCAAATAATTTCATTCATTTTAACTGAAAAACCACATGAAAGGCGGATTTGACCAAATATTTTCATAGATAATATATAACTCGTTATAAATGTATTTCCAAGTGACTGAAGTTTAGTTGTATATTTTACGATCGTTTTTATTTGTTTCCAATATTCTTTTCCCACCAAGGATGGTAACAGAACTAATCTTATGTTCATCAAGAAAAGACTCATGAGATGCAAACAATACACCAGCCTCAGGTTATAGCTGAACAAGAAGCAAGACTGCTGTCAAATTTTCATTGATTATATGACAATAGTATTTTGCTTAGTAACTACTCTGTACAAACTGAAAAAGACAGATAAATGTTCTGCAACTGCAATGATAAACCCATAAACAAACTGTGAAATCAAAAGAAGACACAGATTAATGTAGAACAGGAGAAGTAAACTACTGCAATCTGTCTCTGTGATACTTTATATTAAGTAGATGGATTTTTATTGTGACTTCTCAAAACTTCCTGTCACACAAGCTTTACACTGTCAATATTCTATTTACCCTGCTTGAATTATGATTGAGAAAAAGATTCACTTAATCCAGGAAACCATATTAACTATTTAGTGTGGTTTTCAATCTAATTGTATCATTATTAATGTTTAATTCACCTATTGATATAATTAAAAAAAAATTAGAGCCAAGTAGCCATTAATAGAAATTTTGTTGAAGTCAGAAAAGGAACTCTAAAATATAATCTTGTGCTTTTATCAATGTAGTTTGTGAGCCCCACGAGGAAAATGGAAGTTCATTTCTAATTCTTTTGTAGAAAAGGACCTGCAGCTTCTGATGGATAGTTATTAAACATGAGCCAGTAATGTGCCCTTCCAGCAAGGAAGAGCAACATCTTCTCCTGGCCTGGCCTGCCTGACATCTAATTCATTTAAATACTGAGAAAATATAGTCTTTGTTTTTTTATTTGTACAATAGAAAATCATTGTTTGATGCTAGAACAGCTTTATATTTCCTATTACATACTCTTACTTCAAATGTCAAGTCCATAACACGAATTAAGTCTTTCTACTAATTCAGGAGAGAATTATATAGTGAGTGGAAATCATGAGATAATTGCCAATGACCGAAGTATATTTTGCCACTGTGTTGCCGAATTCTTAAACCTTAATTTATTAATGTTTATCATAAAATACATGGTCTCACAGAATGCACAACATTCTAATATTGGAATGTATTGAATCCAGGGAGGATTAAAATATAAATATGTGCGTGTAAGGATTAAAATATAAATAAAATACCTGTGTTTTACTTGATTAGAGCAAAATTATATAATCAAGTGCTGGTGATTCTGGAAATTTCAGAATGATTAAATCCATAGAAACATTAAGTGGAAAAAGTATGGAGAATTGGGGAGAAATTTGCTTGACTTTTGTTTTTGAAATGGAAGTATCAATCATGTTTTTGTCCTAAGAAAACATTGAGGAATGATCTATCATCCAAAGATAAAAGATACCAGTCTGTACAGAAGGATGTTATAGATGCTACATTATACTAAGACAATTGTCTTACTAAAATGTGTTAAGGTAGACCTTTAGGAATGCCTGATAAAGTAGGATTTAAATAAATGTATGTATATATATAACATATATGTATATATATTTATAAGTTAAACCAGTTTGCTTGTTATTCTGCTTATTCTAATTTGTGCCCTGTTAGGTTATGCAAGGGAAGGAAGAGAAGACTGAGAAACAAAGGGAAGTGTTAAGGAGGGACTTAAAATGAGTTTTATCCTTAGATTTATGCTCTTCTGATTCATTTATTACAGTAGCCAGATTAAAACAAAGCCCTAAAAACAACTAGAATATTTCTTTTTGTTTGTCTAGCTGCAATAAAACTATAGGAAGTGGTGATGCTGGAAAAAAGGCCGTGTCCTACATGCTATCCTTCTACACTTAGAATGAGAATACACATCAGGTAGAACCATCTGAGGGATCAAACTGAGCACAAGTTTTGTCATATTTGTCAGTTTTCTAAGCAGAAATTGGTCACATCAATAAATAATAAATCTTGAGTGAAGATGTTGTCACCAAGCAATAACAAATACTGTTAGCATCTCACATCAGAGATTCCTCTTCAGATTGTCAAAAGGGTCAACTATAACAAATTACGTCAAATTACTGTACAGAATAGTGAAACAGGATTTGGATGTTCTCTAGGGGATTGGAGCAATTTGCTGTCAATTATTAGAAAAAATGACAATAATATGCTTCATTTTCCTTTGTAAGGCTATTCATTCTACTTGTCGTTTTGCCTTTTTCTTCAGATCACAGATGGTAATTTTTAATGTAAGAAATAGGCATCCTTTTTATTTTATTTCAGGGTTTTTTAATAATATATTTATTGACGATTAACATTTATTAGCATCAAAATTCAGGGAGTCAGGCTGTAGCTTTAGTTTGCTTAGTTCAGCTACGGAAATGCTGTCATCTCCAATTAATGCAAGAAACTTGGTGTGTCTTAGATATATCTTCAATGTTGAATTGTAAGAAAAATTCTCTAAAAACAGTCTAACCTCTTGTGTGTGAAGAATCATATGAATGTCACCTAAAATATTGGTACTGTGCATATCAGCTGAGCTGAATTTTTTAGTATCTAAGACCTCAATTTATTTGCAGCTCACAAATAATCACTGGTGGGACTGTCATAGAGAGTCTGGATCCAGGGAGCATTGTATCTGCAACAGTGGGTTCCACATGAAGAAGAGTATCTGTTAGGATCCTGGGTTTTGTTTCCTGTTAGAATAATTATTATTTTATTCTTTTACTCATTAATACTTGTGCAGAACACTTGACCATTACAGAACATGCCAGAGCCAAGAATTATCCTAAACAATCTAATGCCAAATCATGAAGATACTGTTTTGAACTCTTTCTGGTTATTTCCAGGTTCTTAAATCTTCTACTTTCGACTGAAGAATCTTTTAAGCAAAATGCACTAAAAGTAAGCCTTTTCCTCATTTGCCTGGAATAAGATGCTCAGGATGCTCTGCTGAGAAGGATGTATTTGAAACCCCTTAGACTCAAAGAAATTCCTTTCAGATTTCTCATTTCTGGGCAAGGCAATAAACTCTCGGACATTGTGCAAATGTCATGTTGCACAAAAGCTCTGCTTTGGGAGGAAATATTTGAGTCTGTGAAGGTAGTTCTTTATGAGTTCAAGGAAAAAAACCCTTCATGATCTGTCTTCTCAGCTGTTGCTATGTCTGGCTCACTTTATTATTATTTATTATTTTATTTTGTTTTGTTTTGTTAAGGTATTTTGGTAAATTCTGTCAAAATTTGCTAAATTCACTACAGCTTGTGAGCTGATTTGGTAGTAGGATAATGGTAAAATGTATCAGGTACATAACAAGTTGTTTTCTGTGGTTTTCAGCTTTGCTATTCAGTTCTTTGTGCTTTGTCTTATCCTGGTTTATAGAGCAAAGAGATTTCCTCCTGTCTTAACTTTCGGATGCATTTCCTCTCCTGATTGATGATCCACTAAAACAGTTGAAAAGTACTGAGGTTTTCATATTTATAATGATACCCATCAAGCTGGACACTAGGAAATTATCTCAGAACTCTATATAAAATTTCCTTTTAAACCTACAAGAATTGAAATAAATCATACCTCTGAAAACTTTCAGTAAGTGAAGAATAAGGAGACGTGAAATTTCCCAAAAGTGTTGAACTTCACAAATGTAAAATAAAAACAAGATAAAATAAACAGCTTCTTTAATGCTATTTTTACAGAAAATCTTTTGTGGTATTAAGACACTGGAGTCTATTCAAATGCATTTGTTACACTCAGAGCACTGGGTGATGGTATGTGGCATTTCCTCTTTATCTAAGCAGAACATAAGCTAATGTGACAGATAATTGTGAAATGATGAGAGCATATGCTTCTGCTTCCCAGATATGCTGTGTTGATTGAAGTCATTTCTATTCTGTTCTTTTGGACAGTTCAGTTATTTTAATCTGAGGATCAGAAGATGGAAGGCACAGTCACCTTCATGTCCCTTTTTTCTCATGAAAGTTTCTGTGTCAGTCTGCTGTTTTCCAATCACCTTTCAGATTTATCCCCGTATAACTGTAGCTGTCTAAAGAAAATTTAGACAAAAAAAAAAAAAAGGCTTGCTTGCTTCAGGGACTTAGAGGCATTTTATTGAGGTAAGCCCTTCCAGGGGTAAGTCCTTCCTTATAACATTTTTTCATGAGCCACTAACCCTCTTTTGCACATTTGACTGTATCTTCATTTATTCTCTTGTTAAGCCTGTCCTCAAATGTATATTTTAGCAGTCAGCTCCAAAAGAGAATAAAATAGACTTTTGCTTCATCCTCTTCACGATTTAGTTAGCCTCATTAATGTTGTACCTTCTATATGCACCAGGCATGAGTGTGTTACTAATCGGATCCAAGATGATCTTTAATGTTAATTGGAAAATTGTCATCTGGGAGATTTCTTTACGGTTCCACTTTCTAAGCAAGATTGACACTCCCTGATTCACTGCTTTCAATACAGATATGTCATTGACAACAGTAGCAGCCAATTTATCTCTTACTACCTGCTCGTTTCTTAAAGTCTTTGGAAGACCTAGTGGCATGTATCTTTTTTAAATGGTATCTTTATACAGTTTATTCTCATTTATAAATGATTGTCTTGTATTTGCTTTTTATGGCTAATATAGTACTAGTGTCAAAAATAAAGACTCCTTCACTGTGGACATCAAATCTTTTTCTTGACCATGGTGCTCAGTGTGTGTGTTTGTGTGTGTGTGTGCATCTATGCGTGTATGAATAGAAGTATGTGTTTCTAGAATTTGTACAGTAGTTGCATTTAATTCAGCCTGTCTAGCAGATGCATGGTTCCTCAGCAACAACATAAAGGAGCATCAGCATCATGCTTTTTTAATTCTCAGCATAAATTGTTCACTGGACAAAATGGAAGTGATAACTAGAGACAGAAGCAGAGATTTTCTGTTACTTTATGTTTTGACTTATTGCTAGAAGGCAAAAGAGGAGAAATTTTGTTCAATATAGACTGCAGTCTTAGTCTTCCTGAAATGTACATTTCTTACTTTTCCTCTTAAGTTTGCAAAAAATAGAAGCTGTTAGGCCTTAGCTATATTCCCACTTATTATTCTTCCTTGTTATTTCTTCAGAGTTTTGTTTTCCTCTATAACTGTCTTCTTTTTATTGCTCTGTCTGACATTCAATAAAAGTACATTTGTATGCAGTGTCTGCTGTACTTAAATTTCTTTACCAAATGTATTCTTCCCTGGAAATGTTCCACAGGACAATTTCATTAATCTTTTTTCTTTTTTTTTTCCCTCTGATGCCTGAAATCCTGATATTTTTCCTTACCCTTTTCTCAGCCACATGTACCAAAACTCTTCCTCCTGCTCTGCATAACACCAAAACACATACTATATGACATTCAATACTTCCTCTTAGCTCCCTCGTTTTGTTATTGATACTTGTAGTACAAATATATGTATTATGTTGATATCCATCAAAAAAACATAAAATTGTCGAGCTACATGGAGACTTTAGGCAGTTGCCATAATGGAAAACTAATAGGTGAAGACTTAATGCATACTAACAGCATACTTATCTTATTCCAAGATCATTCCAGATGTCCACAAATGTTGATTCTTTTTATAATCTGTCAGGAAAGATAGAAACCTCCAGAGGGAAGTTAATCTGTCTGAGATGGAGGCGATCTCTTCCCATAACTAGAAGTCTACATGAATCTCTCAGAATAGTCACTAGCTTTTGAAGAATGTAAGATTAATTATATTCCCCATAGGTTGCAGTTATAAAAGCTGTAGGCTACAGTTACAAAGGCATGAGGAACGAGAATAGGTTTTGCTCTTGTACAGTGTTGTGGTGCAACACCCTCCCTCCACCTTCCTCTTCTCCCCCTTCTATTATGGCTCTCGGTGCCTGCTGCAACCCCTCTCTTTAGACAAAAGGCAAAGGACCAGTGTGTGAAAGCACTCCTTCTCATGCACAGCCCTTGCTTTCCAGTAAACCGTCAAAAGCAGCACATAAGCAAATCTATATCTGGATCATGGTCCAAAGAAGGTAGCACGGAATTTGTGAGTCCAGCAAGTTGTGGAGTTCTTGCAGCTGTCAGAAAGTACCAGAATATTTTGCCATTCAAGCAGGATGATTTGCACAAGTACCTGACAAATGTCAATTATTTTGGACTCCATAAATAACGTTCCTAAGTGAGATCCTTTAAGATTTCTTGGGATGTGCTGTGATGAGCATCTCCCCAGTACTGGGATGCCTCTCAGGTACTACCAAATCCTTGAGGCCATCTATTGATGAATACCAGGGTGAAGTCATCCCACTAAAGCCACTCAAGTCAGCCTCGATTATTGATGCTGAGGAATGCCAGCATATTGTATTTGTTCTAAACTTTAGCAGAGGGAAATTTTAAGTGCAGACTAGCTTATCATTCTTCCATCCACCTTCCTACATATATGTAGGTATATATATGTTTTAACGATACACATTTGCTTCATGAGCATGGGTGTTATTTTACTGGATCCACATATTTCTGTTTTTATGTATATTTATGTATGCCTTGTGCCTGTACACAGATTTAGGATACTCTATTAGTAAGTTAGTATGAATCTTATTATCTACAAATTTGTAATCAAGTCATTGTTTAATCATCACATATTTCACTAAGTCACCCTATTAATCTCCAGATCAGTTAAGCACCATTAGAATTTAGTTTTTTAATCTGTATTATCAATAAGTCTTGAATTGTTTCTAAGCATAACTGAGTGAAATATATTTGTCATTTCCTATGATGAAAGGCAGTTAGTTAGACCGGTTGTGGAAAGGCTAACACCTTATGCTGGCCCTGGAGTTCAAGACTGTTCTAGTATCTTGTGGGGATGAGTGAAGTGGAAAAAAAGGGAAGTCACATGGAATACCTTAATTTCTAATGCAGATAGGTAGAGACAAATACAAACTATCTCAGGGTGTGTAAGATTGCTAATGTATTTGGGGCAATACAGAACATTTTCATTGGCTAATCTCAACCTAAACCAAAAGACTTCAAGCTTCCTTCTATACACTATTCTGGGAGAGAGTCTGCAAGATGCTTTAATTCTAACATAGAAACTCAAAGTGTTATAAAAAAAAGGCGGAATTTTAACATAGTCATATCATTGCGCATGTAGAGTTACATGGGAGTATCTAACCACTAACATAGAACTGGAAAGTCTTGGCATGGAATGGTAGGACACAGCATCAAATATGGACCATGACAGCAAGTAAATGTTTGTTATATTCAACAGTTTGTGACTGATTCCACTGATGTGAATGGAAAAGTTTCCATTAACTGCAGTGGCCTTTTAGAACATGCCTGCTGTTTAGAGGTATGAAAAATAGAGGATAGGTCTTCTGTAGGTCTATTTCTCCACATCTATACTACTGTAGTTCTCCGCACATATAGTAACTTTATCTAGTCTCTCTTATATATTCAAAACATACTTGTTATTCAATCTGATTCTGTAAAGTCATTTGATATATGTATATTAAAATAAAGGGCAATAAAAAATTTCCTAAAGAACAGAAAATAAAGTACAAAACTTCATAGTGCAACTTCTTAACAGAAAATAAGGAAAGTGGGAATAATGAAATTGGGAATTCCTGAAACTATAATGCAGTGTTGCAAAATAGATGTCATTGGAGCACAGTTAGACACTAAGTGAGCTGGCAAATCTCAAGAGATTATTTTATACTGGTTTAAAAAATGGATACTTTTCATATCATGCACAATCCATCTTTTCAAAAAACATGACAAAAAGTGTCCTAAAAGTAATACAGAATTTAGAAATTTAAAAATGTTAAATAATGTTAAGGATATTGGTTTTATTTTGTTATAGCTTTTAACAAGTGACTACGGCAATTCTGCCTACACAACTGTGCAAATGGATTGAGATCTGTTTTGTTCACTGTCTGAAATCAATTTATTCAGCTCTTCATAGGAAGAAGTCTCTGAATAACAGGCAACATGTCTTATCTTGCTTATGTCAAGACCAATTATCAATATTGTTTTCCAGTGAATAATTTCCTTGCCGAAATTACACCCAACTATAGCCAAGAATTTTTTCTCTTGCAGCCTTCATCTGACTTCACTTAGATAAAAAATGTTTGTCAGATAAGTCTTGCATTTTGCATCTGCATCCTTTAGGATCCTCTTTCCCATATTGCATAATCTAGCTGGAGCTTTGCCCTTTCTCATTTCTCTGCTCTAACTCTCATCTCAAAATTCTGCTTTTTCTCTCAGTGAGATGAGCTCATCTGTAGTGTCAGTACTGAAGAAAAGTTAGGGCTATTCTAGTTACTCTTATGTGAGGAAATTCAACTGCACATATTGTTAGTATGAGGGATTTGGTTAAGGTTAGGAGAAGAAGAAAGCCTAATGCTTGATTTGGAGCGGGTCTGAAAAAGTGCTGCCAAAGGAAACACACTGCTGCTAAAGGGATTCTGCCCTGATGAATTTCCAGTCTAAGTAAGCCTGGAATGCATAGGAGGAAGACTAGATGTCCTGCTACAAGGAGAAGAAAAGTCAGTGGACACAAAATTAAACACAGGACGTTCTGTCTAAAACAAGAAATGCTTCATTTCTGTGAGGGTGACTAATCAGCGGAACATACTACTCAGAGAAGTTGTGGAGTCTTTATCCTTGGATAAACTTCCAAACCTGTTTGGATGTGGTCCTTGGGAATCTGCTCTAGCTGCCTTTGCATGACCTAATGGCCTCCAGATGTCCCTTCCAACCTCAACCGTTCTGTGATTCTGTTGTCCAGTGCAAGTAGGACTGGAAGGAGGCTGCCAAAATAAACTGAAGAATAAGAAATCATTTTTTTTCTAAGGGATGTTTCATTGTTGAAAGGCCTGGGCCTACACATCAGCCATACGTTAGCCTTAGTTAGACCTACGGTAACGATTATGACTGAGGGTTTGGCAGTGAGAAAAAGAAAATCAAGATGTGCAATTGGATAAGGACTGGAAATAGCTACGAAATGTGGGCTACAAAACCTTCTCTCCAAAGGATTCTTTATCTGTGAGAAGTCAAATGTAACTTTTGTGAGGCTCAGCACTGTGTAAAAGGTAGGATTACAAAGGAGAGAAAGAGCAAGCCCTGTGCTCCCATTGCAGTGTGACTGCAAGCACTTTAGCAAAGGAACCAGAGCTTTCTTGCCTGAAGACATTTTTTATTTAGGAGGTCTAGATTCTCTTCAAATAAGCTGAATTTTCCATTACCTTTATTTTCCTCTTTGCATAGGTGCCAGTTCCCACCAACCCTGACCTCAGTTAGTAACTGTCTTTCAGTTTCTGTGAAATGAAACAAAATGGAAACAGGTGAAAACCCATGTACTTTCTTGGTGTTACCATGTAATTTAAAATTGTTAAATGCAGACCAATGTCTGAGTTCATGGTTTTTCATATTAAAAAACCTATATCGATCTTTATGTTATTTCTACAATCCATTGTATTAGGTGTGAAACGGAGAAAAACTTACTGTGTTTTACTGAAGGCAGTTTTATTCAAGTCCATTAAACTACAGCACGTGGTCAAACATAGCTATCTGATGTATACCGTGTCTAACGTACCCTGTGTCAATTTTTTCCACATGAGGGAATTCAGTGACACACCTTTTCTTCAGATGCACTTCCATGTCAGATGCCATGTATCAGATGGCCCCTCAGCTGTCATCTGTTGCAAAGGAACAAAATGCAGCAGAATATTGGTGGGAAGATTCAACCTCTGCTGCCATATTGCCAACATACAACTCTGATGTTGTAGATCAACATAATAAAATAGAAAGCATTATTTTCACGGCAGCCCTCATAGT
The DNA here is from genome assembly GCA_013396635.1 of Penelope pileata. Lineage (NCBI taxonomy): Eukaryota > Metazoa > Chordata > Aves > Galliformes > Cracidae > Penelope > Penelope pileata. The sequence goes on from WBMW01000061.1 coordinate 188,127, forward strand.
TATCCGTAACATTTAAGAAAAAATATCCAGATGCTCTTAATCAATATCCAGTCTAATATTGAGACTACCATTGGAATGATAATCAGAATTGGAATTATTCTGTCTTGGCTATCCTTCCCTAATGTCAAAATTACTCTGTTTTAAGATACCTTCTCTAGTGTCTCTTGTGTTTACAGGGAATGTTTTCTCTGAATTTGGGCAGATTTTTTGATGCATATTGTATTTGCTATATTGTCTGTTTTATCAAAATTTTGGTATGTCTTATGTATTTATTTGATAAAGTATATATTTATATCAGAGAATACAATCTCTAAACCCTTGGAGAATTGAACATGCCATTCAGAGAAGCTGTGGAAACTCCAGCTCTGGAGATGTTCACAATGACTTGAGTAGAGAAAGCCATGACTGACCTGACCTACTGCTGAGAAAAGTCCTGCTTTTAGTGGGAGCTTCAGCTAGATGACCACTGAAGGGGACTTCCAACAAATATTTCTATTGTGTAGTTGTTCTTCGTGACATAGTTCTTCAAGTTATTGACATCCAAACAACTTTTCACCATGTTCTGTTTTTATCACAGTAAGCAAAATTGTTCACATTTCTGTAATACATTCACGTAGTTAATTCTCTCTATTTTTGTCAAACTGAATTTCATTTGCATTTGTCATTCATATTTCCAGAAAATTTTTCCTCTGGCATGGCTTGTAACCCCTCCAGTTTCCCTTTCACCATATTTTCATAGTTTGCTTTTGAGTCGTTCAGTAATCATTTATAAACAAAGAGTTGAATTCAGCTGTCCTATTCCAAAGATGTACATTTTGCACTTCTACAGAATTTAAGTAGTGAAATGTGCACATCTAGAATAATTTCATTGCGTCTATTTTAGGTAAGTACCATAGAATTATAGAATGGCTTGGTTTGGAAGGGAACCTAAGGATCACTTATTTCTAACCCCCCTGCCACGAGCAGGGTTGCTACCCGCTAGATCAGGCGTGTCTAACCCATGGTCCATGGGCTGCAGATGGCCCAGGACAGCTAGTAATGCGGCCCCACAAGATCATAAATTTTAAACATTATTATAAGCAATATTTTTCAGGAGTCAATTGCATGTAGCTTGAGCGTGGACTGCACAGGCAACAAGTGAATACTGCGGCGGGAAGAGCACAGTACAGTGCTAACTCCGCCTCTCCTGCCGACCACACGCACTCGGTCAAATTGAGTAACCCCATGCTTAATTCAGGCCAGCTCTCCTGCCTCTGCCTTATCCCCTGCCAGCGTACCATAATGGCAGCAGCTCTTCCTCACTAAGTGGCCCTGCCCAACCCTGGGGGCACACCCAACAGTCAGCAGCAACCAAAATATTGGAGTGCTATTAGCAGTGTCTCAAGTGAAACCACACAAACTCAGACAAATTGAAACCTGTGTGAATTAAGCATTACATGCACTTGTACCTTTTGGTGTATAAAATGCAGTGATTGCCAATAATATTTCAGTCTACCTAATGTTGTCTCAAAAGAAAACATAACCCAAAAAAAGAAAAATCATGAATGAAGGAAGAGCATTCAGTGAAAAATGGATGGAAGAGTACTTTTTTGTCAAGACAAATAATATGACACTATGCTTAATTTGTAAGGAAATTGAGTCAGTATTCGAAGATTACATTTTGAAAAGACATTACATGCTTTGGTTAAACACAGTCCTGTGAACAGCAAAAAATATGCTGCCTTGCTTTCAGTTTTGATGAAGATTTCCAAAACAATCATCAATTTTTTAGTATATTTGTGACTCCATTTTCAGTTTACATAAATGCATTACCTCCAAATTTTCAAATGGAATGTATAGAGATGCAATCAGGTATTCAACTCAAATTGAAACTTGATCACGACTCACACCTAAACTTTTATGAGACCTACCTTAGAGAGAAACATGTCCCTCACTTCACAATCATACGTTATTCATGTCATTGCTTTTTGGCAGCGTGTACATTTGTGAACAATTATTTTCAAGGATAAAGCACAGGAAGAGTAAAATTTCATCAGAAATCTCTGATGAACACCTTGAGAACTCACTAAGATTGCAACTACTTCCATCAAAACAGATATTGATGCAATTTGTTTCAAAAAAAAAGTCAAACATCCCACTACTTTTATGTTTTTGTAGCTCGCTTTTTTTTACGTTTTAATAAAAAATATATATAAAATAAGAATTTTTGTTAGTTATATATGTTACCTATATTACATATTTTATATGCAGCCCAAGACAATTCCTTTTCACTCAATGCCTCCCAGGCAAGCCAAAAGGTTAGACACCTGTGTACTGGATGAAGTATGTTAGGACAAAATGAAAGATGCCTAGAAGTGTCATCTTCTCTCTTCTCCATGGTAACTTGAAAAATAGCCTGGACAGATGGTTCAGATCTGATCTTATGTATGTTGCTTTTTGTTAGATCTCTATTATATGGCTGGTTTTAGTTGCTGTAAAATCACGCTATGAGCAATATTGGCAGTAGATAATGTGACCTCATACTAATGAAAATTTAAGGTAGGGAAATGCACAAGCTTTTTGTTAAAGTTCTGTTCCTTAAGATGAGAGAAACATTTTGGAAGTAGCAACTAAAAGTGAGAGCTAAATGACGTTAGTGAGGATTATCATAGCAAGAAATAGGGTAGGTAGGCTACGCTGCAGTGAAATATGGGATCATGAAGCAGGGTTTACTGACATTGTCTTTGGTAGGTATTCTGTGACGTGCACATTACGAGTAGTCCATTACTTAGTATTATCACACTCATGTGTGTGGAATTCCTCTTTCCAAAAGGAAGAAAATTATTTCCAAAGATCTGTGAACATACATTAGTACTTGCTAATAACAATTACTCTTTATCCACGTATATTTTCCCTTTGACTTCTTCTCTGTGATCCATTCTCTCTCCTGTTTCTTCTCTGTTGACATTACTTATATTATAACGTTTTTTTTTTTTTCCCCTAGTGTTTCCCCAGTATGGTGTGAACAGTTCTGGTCCTTGTAGTGACTTTCATTTTTCCTTGTGTCATTCTGTTCCTCACTGCCTATAAAGTTCCTTTCCTTTTTTTCCTGTATTTTCATTCCATGGATGTGCTGCACCACTTCTTTCCTAAACCCTTTGCATACTATATCTTTCTTTTATCTTGTCTTTCCTTGCCTATCTTGCCTTGCCCACCATGTATTGCCTTGCCTTACCCTTTTACCTTTTTTACTTTATTATGACTTTTTTTCTTTAATCTGTTACTCCCTTTTCTTTAATATGTTTAAATTGTAAATTTGTAAATTTCTTTAATTTGTTGTTCACTTTTCTCTTCTTAAAGGCTTTTCTCCTAGTATTGTGTTTTAATATTCCTTTGAATTCCTTCTCCTGTTCTCTTCTTAGAACAATTTGCTTTTTCTTATATTTTCCTTTATTTTTCATGTCTGTTTGTAGTCATTTTTCAATCTAGCTTTGTTGTGGTTATTCTCATGAAAGGACCCTCAGTATACTTATTAATTACTTGCTTGTGGCTTAACCCAAAAATCATATTTAATTCTTATCTCACTTGACTTATGAGCTGCTTTTCACATGGTGTATCATTCTTCTCCTTCACTGCCTCACCTCAATATATGGATTTTCTGACTAGGAATTCTCAAGAACATTCATCACCTCAGACTGTACAGTTTTATTTTTCCCTGTAAACCTAATTACCTGATTTTTTTCTCACTTCTCATCCTAAGTTCTTGTTCTGGTTTCAGCAGGCAGGCCTGGAAACCCCACACAGCCTTTCGCTCACCCCCCC
>WBMW01000061.1:195525-208996 GCA_013396635.1 Penelope pileata
GTGCTAAGGGATATGATTTAGTAGCTTAGTGGGTAGGGATGGTGATAGGAGGATGGTTGGACTAGATGATCTTGTAGGTCCTTTCCATCCTAGTGTTTCTATGATTCTATGATTCTATGTCCCTGCATTTGAAGAGGCAGGGATTCGTTAGGTGGACCTCTGTAGATGGCTGCTGCTACTGGTACCTGGCCACATGTGGAATGTGACTGTCTCTCTCTCCTTCCAAATATCCAAAGGCACAACAGGATACAAAAGGTCCTGAAGTCTAAAAATGCAAGAGGCCTCTCCCCGTCCCACCCCACTGGTTCCCCAATTGCTGCAACAGCTCTTAGCCTCTTACCTGAATAGTCCTAGAGTCATGCCATAGAATCTCCTGTGTTGGAAGAGTCATACAAAGATCATTGAGTCCAACTTCTGGCTCCACACAGGACCAACCAAAATTCAAACCTTATTTCTGAGAGTGTTGTCCATACGCTTCGTGGGAAGGCTTTGTGCCATGACCGCTTCTCTGGGGAGCCTGTCCCCGTGACCAACGATCCTCTTGGTGAAGAACTTTTTCCTGCTACCCAACCTAACCTGCCCCTGACACAGCTCCATGCTGATCCCTCAGGTCCTATCATCATCACCAGAGAGCAGAGATCAGTGCCTGCCCCTTCATTCCCCTTGTGAGGAAGCTGTAGGCTGCCATGAGGCCTCCCTTCAGTTTCTTCTTTGGGCTGAACAAACCAAGGAAAACCAGCCACTCTCCATATGTCTTGCCCTCTAGACCCTTCACCATCTTCGTGGCCCTCCTTTGAATGCTCTCTAATTACTTTATGTCCTTCCTCTGTTGTGATGCCACAAACTGCCCATAGTGCTTGAGATGAGTCTGTACCAGCGCAGAGCAGAGCAGGACAATCCCTTCCCTTGCCTGGCTGGCAGCACTGGGCCTGATGCAACCCAGGGTACAGTTGGCCCTTTTGGTGGCCAGGGTTCACTGCTGGCTTGCGTTCAACATGCTGTCAGCCAGAATCCCCAGATCCCTTTCCATGCATCTGCCCTCTAGCCTCTCGTTCTCCAGTCTGTACATACACGTGACATTGCCCTGTACTAGGTAAGAAATCAGGCACTTATTCTTATTAAATCTGTTGAATGACTGTGTATACAAAGTATTCCTGACTGTTTTCACAGCACAAAGCTTTTTCTTCATGTTTGTCGACTTCAGCTATAATATAGACAAATAAAACATTTTTTTTTCCTAATAGAAGAGTTGTGTGTGAATAATAGCTACAGAAATGCTTGGATATTTTGGGTCCAGGTGATTATTATGGTATCATATTGTTATGATGACTTTCTCAACAGTGAAAGAGATAACAACATTCATTTGAACAAAAAATATGTCCTACTCTACTAGACTCCATGAATGGTGATACTAACTTCTAAAAAACCAAAAGGATGAGTGCAGTACAACTTCGGTATACTTAGTTCTAAGATACATCATTTAGATCTATTAACTCATTTAGAAAATGAATTTATTTATTTTGTGATGATCCAATCACTAGTAGGGAAAATATATCCAGAAAATGACGCAAATAGACTGTGGAGATTTCATCAGATCCTCTATGGATCGGCCTTGACAAAGTCAATAAAGTTAGAGTTCAAAAGTTACTGCTCTGCTAAATCATGTTATGTAGTCACAGTTAAAAGTTTGTAAAAGAATAAAAGTATGTTTGTTGAAGTCACTGGCTTTCAATTTAAAGATCAGCTTGGAGAAACACAGAAACATATTTGAAATTAATCTTTTAATCTTCCAGTTCAAAATTCCAGTACAAAAAAGACAGGGATATCCTGGAAAGAGTCCAGCAGAGGGCCACAAAGATGGTAAATGGCCTGGAGCATCTCCCTTATGAGGAAAGGCTGAGTGAACTGGGACTGTTCCACCTTGAGGAAAGAAGATTGAGAGGGGATCTTATTAATGTCTGTAAATATCTCAAGTACGGGAGGCAAATGGACACAGCCAGCCTCTTTTCAGGGGTGTGTGGGGACAGAACAAGGGGAAACGGCCACACACTGGAGCATAGGAAGTTCCACACCAATATGCATAAGAACTTCTTTACGGTGCGGGTGATGGAGCACTGGGACAGGCTGCCCAGGGAGGTTGTGGAGTCTCTGGAGATATTCAAGACCCATCTGGATGCCCACCTGTGCTATCTGCTGTGGGGAGCATGCTTTGGCAGGGGGATTGGACGTGATGATCTCTAGAGGTCCTTTTGAACCCCTACAATTCTGTGATTCTGTAATTCTGTGTGAATCTTTTGTGTTTCGTCTTTACTATCAAAATTGGAATAATGTTAATCTGCATTATTGTGTTGCTTTCAAAAAAAAAAGTATTATGTATAAATAATCTTGTGTGGAAGGTATTGAACGTGAATTTATTTAAGTTGCTAAAGTAAAACACAAGCAGGACAATGCAGTTAAACTGTGACGACCACGTAGTGTAACATGTATGAAATATCTCTGCATTTTTGCTGGAATTTATAGGATTGACTCATTTGCTAATTGCGCCCAACTAATTGTATTTGATCTTTGAAGCACTTGATGTTCTGTATGGTTAAAAATCTTCATAGACAAAACTGGGTTGATAGAAAAACTCTTATCAAGTAATTTGCAGATTTCAAATTATTTGAAAATTACTTTGTTCTTTGATATACTTTCTTTATATTTTTATTGTATTGCTTTGTTGACTGTTTCCTAATGATCTCTATTTTACTTCTCTATAATGTTAATTTTAAAAATACAATAAAATGAGTCTCATCTATGCAATTCAAGTTCATCTATCTGATTTCTCATATCCAATTTAAAGAAAGATATGCAAATAGCAGGAAAATTAGATTTTTAAAAATAAGTTGCAATTTAGATAATTACCTGTCTTGTTATGTGTATGATATTTGTGTGTGTTACAGTAATACATCTCTAGAGTGACAGTGAATCACTTAACTGAGATATAACTTCTTGCTGAATTTTTACTTATTAAAAAGAGTCTAAAAGAGATTTGTCTTTACCGTAGACTTGTGCAAATCAATCTTGTGCATGTTTCACTTACAGCTGTGTCCTCTTCATGGATATTTTTACAGCATCCAGTGTCATGGACTATTTCTGGTCTCCATAGCAATCACTGCTCATGTGAAGAATCAGAAAGAAATCTGATTTGTCAAGAGTTGTCTGCTGTTTCACAAAACACAAGTCTCAGTCAGCTAGTTCCTCTCTACGCTGATACCAATGAGTCAGGATTCTGAATTCCTTGTTCATCTTGTTAGCAGGAAGTTCTGTGAAAATACATTCTTCTATTTTCATGAAACCTTTAGCTTTTGCTGCAAGGCAGACGAAAGCGTGAAATATGGTTTAAGGAACTTTCTGAATGAGCACCATCTTCACTGGTTATGTGTAGATTTGCAGGGTAATCAAAGTTGGAATGGACCTCAGAAGGTCTCTAGGGCAGTATCCTTCACAAAGTAAGTTCAGCTCCGAGGTCCTACCAGGGTGCTCAGGGCTTTATTGAGTCTGGTCATGATACCCTCTGAAAGTGGAGGCTGCACATCTTTCTGTGGCAACCTGTTTCACTAATTGACTGTCCTTGTGGGGAAAATGTGCTTTTTCACGTCCTCTCAGAACCTCCCATCTTCCTGTTCATGCTCCGTGCCTTTAATATTACAACCATGCACTACTGGGAGGTGCTTGACTTTGTCTTCCAGATTTCTTCAAAAGTATTGGAAAGCTACAATCAGGTCTCCCTCAAGCCATGTTTTCTCCAGGGTGAACAAGACCAATTCCCTCAGCCTCTCTTCACAGGGCTAGTGCTTCTGCCTCTGATCAGCTTGGTAGCCCCCATGAAACTTGCCCAGTTGACCAACTGGGAAGCCCAACCTGAACTCTAGACTTGTACTCTAGATGTGGTCTCATGAGCGTTGTGATGGAGGGGAATCTCTCTCTTGAGCCACCATCTGTTTGATAGCTCAGAAAACTGGTGACACTTTATGAAACTCTTTTAGTGTTCTTTCTCCAGTTCAGGGCAGATGAAACATACATTGCAATACAGACTGCTAGAGCATCCGAGAGACTGCAAGCCCTTGCTGTATGCTTCACCAAAGACAGACTGTTCTTTGCTTTTTTTAATGCTGTGCATTTTCTCTATTTGTTGCTTTTTAAATCCTTCTTGGGCTGGAACACTGAAATTGGCATAATACCTTTTGTGTGGGCAACATGCCACAATAACAGATGGCCATACTAGTGGACAAGTTATGTGCATTAATTTTGATTACGATGGGCAGAAATCCTGAAACAGCCATCCGTGTAGAGCTTTTGAGCCTGTTGTTGCAGGCATAAGTCATCTCTGCTGCTACTCAGAGATACAGCTCTGTATATCCCAGAATAGCTTGTGTCTCCATGTAAAGTGTTTCTGTTCCAGTCAATCAGATTAATTTTGAGACAGCATAATAATATTTAAAAGTCTAAGTAAACTTCCCTCACGTTGTCATAGCTACCAGTAAACACATTTCCCATAACCTCTAATTCTTGTGTCTCATACAAATTCTTAAAATTTTTACTTCTCAGACAAGAAGCCATCTAGCCAGTACAGCAGTTTTATTTTTCACAGTCATATTTTGTAATAAAGATAGGTAAATAAGTAATTAGATAGACTGACCCTTCTGTTTGAAAAAATGCCAAGGACAAATCCTTATATGTGTTCCTTAAAATTTTTGGTGTGTTTTTTTCTAAATAATTTTAATATTTGAATGTTTCTAAATAATTTTAACATCTGAATGTTTCATTATATCTTCTCTTCCCATTTTAATGGCAACAAAATTGTAATAAGAGATTTTGAAATCAGGATCTGTTAAACAGAAAGTCATTTTTTTTTCAGAATTCTGGATGAGAGACCACTGAGAATGTTCTTGTCATTCAGAGTGATCATTCAGGGATTTATACTTTATCAGTCCCTTATTAGGGACAATACCTTCTGAATTATTTTAAAACAGGAGAGATAATCTGATTTGTCAAAATAAACTTAGATTTCCAAGGGCATGCTTTCAATACAAGGTACTGCACCTTGATAAAGGTCTTTTTTTCTTTCCTGTGTTTTTCAACTTTTACTTCCCTGTTAAGTATAATCAGTCCCAGTTATTTATTTTTTAATAGTAGAAAAGGATAAAAATAAAACAATAATTGAGGTCTATCTTCTGAAATTATTTGATGAAAAATGTAATGGAACCATCTTTTGGATCTTTTTAGATTTTGGGAAGCAAAACAAATTACAAGAATTATGTTCATAAAGATCATATTATCTTTATCTCTAAATCCACTGTCTGTTTTTAGGTAACGTTATGATATGGGTAAGTGCATTATCCAGATAAAACACAAAGCGAAGGGGCAGTACTGTTATTTGTTTTACTGTTATATTTGTGAGCTTTTATCTAGCTAGCCAGGGAGCAGTGAGGAAGGATCATCTTTTGGAAGCTGATTATTGCTGCACTGTCAGTATGCATCAAACTGGCACGTATTGCCATCAGTGATACTGCCTTGAAAATGATCAGAACTTCATAAAAATGGACCTGTGAAAGAGAATTTGAGGATTTTAGACTAGAAAAAAAAAAGAAAAAAAAAAGAGGAAAGCTGACAACACATGGAAATCATCTTGAAATAGATGAAAGTGGCAGAAAAAAAAAGGAGAATAAACCATTTTTATTCTCTGTGGATATAGTGAAGAGCAATAGGCTTTAACTGAAACATAAAAGAAGAAGGGGATGCATTAGGAAAAGATCCATCACTAGCGAGCTTTCAATAACTGTTTATGAAATATGCATATATAGAGGAGAAATGCCTAACCTTTCAGTTGGGAATGGATTACATTGTCTCTTCATGTTTGTTTCAACTGTGTTATTTCTATTATTATTAAATGCCTTGTCATCATAAAGGTATCCAATTTGCTTTTCTTCTTTATCTTACAATAACGTACATTATGAGATGAAACTCTCTAATGAAAGGAAAATATATTATTTTATGTTTTTATAAAACATAAAAACTGAATGTATATAATTATGAGACAAAAGTTCTAAATTAATTTTGTTAAAAATTAAAGATTGCTGAAATCATTTTTGTTTTTGCAGTTTCACATAACAAGATAACACAAGAAAATTATTTTCAGATCTCAAAATATGTTGAACATTTAATCGTGTTCAGTTTAAGGTAGGAGTTGGAAATGACTAATGAATAGATTTCTAACGTCACATGAATTTTTCAAAACTTCTTTCAAGCTGATTTAATTATTTTTCAGGAAGTGTCCTGACCTGAAGGCCTAGAATTGCAAATATCTTGATGCCTTCAGTTCTTGTAAATAAATACAAGTTATGGAAGATTAGCATTTACAGAATCAAACTTTTCTTTCTTGAGTTAATATTAATTAGTTAAAGCAAATAAAGTTAAAACAAGTTAAAAAACTAATACATTTGTAGTCTGTGCTTGGTATAATAGCAATGTTCTTTCTGAAGAATGAACTTGTTAATTGTAAACAAAAGGAAAATAGAGCCCATAGAAATGACGAATTACTGAGCTCCAGAATATGTTGTTCTAAACAACAAGAGAAAACCAAATAGATCCTCTATGAATATTGTTATTATTATTATTATAGGATTTATTATTATTGTTAATAATAATAATGATGTGGAAGATAAATTAGTCATTTTTCTTTCTTATACATCACCAAAATCCACACAGCATTTGAGCACAATGATATGCGGTAGTACATCTATACTGTCTCATACCTGCACATTGCCTGCAAAATGCAAACTCTGCATGTCTCATGACTCAAACAAGAAACATTTAAGATTACAGTATCATCTTTCTTTTAGCTTTGTAGTCCCTGTTTTTTAGCTGTGTAAGAAGTATGAAATACTTATTAATGTGTCCTTCTCAGTCCCAGTGCTCAGTTCATGAATGATTACAAATCAATGTTTGGTTGATTTTCTGAACATTGTGTTCAATGTGACTAGACAGTAGGAGTTATCCTATGCTATAACAAGCCTAGTCTAAAAAACATAAATAAATAAAAGAAAGAAAGAAAGAAAAGCACCACAATTGAAGCCTGAATTCTAGTGTTCCAGCATTACTTTTCTGAAGGAGCAGCAATTTTTATTGACCTGCTGGAAAAAATGTCAAGTGCAACTGAGGCTATAAAGAACTCATGGGTTTAGCTCAATGGGCGTGCAATAAACGTAGCAGAATTTGAAAAATTGACGAAGCAGGAGACTTGGTGATTGTTCCTCTGGAGTGTCTCACTCAGATGAACCCCAGGCTGAATCACCAGCTTTTCTTTATGAACCACAAAGCAGAGTTAAAGTCCAAGATAATCTGAGTAGACATACAGGTTTTAGATCACATAATTTATCTGTAAATAGGAAGGGCTTGTCCCTGATGATCTTAATTGTGCCTAGAGCTCTACTGTAATACTACTTGAAATTAATCAGCTGCATCTGCTGTGTTGTAACTGTGATCTTCAACAAAAATTATCCTAGAAAGAAAAGCTTCTTATGAACATAGAGAGGATGAAAGGACAGGGCTTTTCACATCCCCCTGTAGCACCTTGCAAATTACTGTCTTCTCTATAATTTGTTTTTCTAAAATAAACTTGCTTTCCCCCAGAGATGATCATAGTAACACATCTATGCACTTTCCTCACATTCTGCAAAGGTCAGGTTCGAACTTGCATTGCTAGGAAACAACACCAATACAGGAATAGCATCATAGCCCTTAGGTCATTTCAAACTCGTCAAAACATACTTTTTGTATATGTGCAATTTGGAATGTGTAAAGCCCAGAAGAAGAACTAAAAAAAAAAAAAGATGAATGAACCAAGTAGATAAATAAACAAAGTACTACTGCAGAAGTCAGTGGAGTTGATGAAGTCAAGCCAAGAAGGTATCAGAACTTTACCACTTTACCATGAACCTCAGTGGCGTGCATACATAGATACGAAAAAAATCTGGTAGAGGAAAATGTGACGGACAACATCAAGTGAGTACCTGACAGAGAAAACTGTTCCTGAATGCTGGTTGTGGGATTTTGCCTGTAATAAACATGCAATAGGTATATTTTCTCACACATCTTGGCTAAAGGTGAGATGTAAATAGGACCCTGGGCTGTAGACTATGAAAATCAAAACTGCAAAAGAAGAAGCCTGCAATCATATCAATTTCAAACTGCTTCCTGAAGCATATTCTCTCATTCTTGTCTTAGCATTGTCAGATGAAAAAATGTTTAGACACAGTACTCAGGGAAGGTGACGTAAAGGAATGCCCTTCTAATATTTACTTATTACATTTTTCTTTGAAAATTTGTATGCAATTTTTTCCCCGTGTTTGTCTCCTTGCACCACCAGATATAAGTCCGCAATCTCAGCTCAGTCCACATGATCTCTTAATATGTATAAACTCTTCCCTGGCCACCCCTGCATTTGTCATTCTGAAGCCCAGCTCAATGCATTATTTTATTCTTTGTTTTCAAGTCAATTCTGTCAGTAAAAGTGGTTCTTGTTCCTCCCTGAATACCACATGATCAGAACTCCTCTTCAGCTGAAGTCCTACTGATTGATAGAGAGAAATAAAACTAAAACATGGCAAATTGAGACTATAATATTTGTATAGAAATATGAATGCCACCAGTATATAATGATAATTTCAATAAACTGTGCAGTTATGGTGACTCTGGGGAAGGCAAACCTCCAGCTATGTGCTGGGAGTGTCCTGCAAACAGAAATATGCTTCATTAACTTGTAGTAACTATAAAACTTCTCTACTTAATCAGTCTTGGATACTTCCTTACAAATTAATGTTAAACTAAAAAGTAGAAAAATAATAATGACTATAGAAGAGATAGTTTAAAAATGAAAGGAAAATAACCGAAGAGTAAAGACTGAGAGATAAAGAAGAAAAAGAGGAGAAAGCTAAAATTACTGTCATCTATATGTGCGAATGTGAATGATGTGGCCAGTTTATCTGACATCATAAACGTGAGAGAAGAATTGCTGAGAACATCTTAAAATATGCGTCTAACAGTCAAAAGCTGGCACTAGGAACATCACAAACTAAATTTCTTCGTAAGAATACCTGTTTATCTCCTTAAAAACTTCAGTAGGAAGGCAGTGGTGTCATATCTTGGCAAAACAATATTTAATAAGGATAAATTAGTAACAAACAACAACAAAAAAATTCTTGACATGTAGTCATACCGTAAAATTTTATAAGATCTCTTTGTGTTTAGATTTGTGATTTAACTGTGCCCGATAATGTACTAAACTAAATTAACTCTGGGGTTGCAGTCATGGCTAACAGAAAAAGGGATGAGATTATTCTTCAAGTTTCTCAGTCAGGTGCTAGCAAAATGATCATCATACTTAATTATACTGACTGATGCACTGACAACATTTCACATTCTTACAGTCTGACAGCATTTTTGTGTCTGCTCCATCTCAAATGCTACTTTTTATAGCCCAAAATGATCAGCTTTTGAAATTTACTGGTGCAATGCTAGAAAAGCCAAGTTTTCAGTGACAATAAGAAGTTCAGAGCTGACAGCGTGAACAGCAGTAATATCTCCACAGTTTTACAAACATGGTTCAAATGATTGACTTGTACAATCCTCCAGTCTCAAAAATGTCTGTTCTCTGGAACAAATTTTTCATTCAGTTTTTGTTTTGGGGAGAGAGAAAGTTTTTAGAGGTGATTACAATTTTCATACTGTTATAGAGATGATGGGATTTTTTGTTTTGTTTTGTTTCATTTTTAATTTTTAAAGAGTGTTTCCCTTTCAAGTTTCAGATTTTATTGATAAATCCCTTCCACATACTGAGATAGTACTAAGGTCAGTGTGAATTACAATTCTCATCAAAGGACTGAATTTTATATTAATTCATTTATTTTCATGTTTCGATCCTGATGTATATAAAACAAGGACATATGAACAACACAGGGAAAATTATGAATAAGCCTCGTCAGGCTTGAGAAGTGGGCCGTGCAAATGTCCTGATGTGCAAGAAGGCCAATTGTAAGATTGTCCATCTGGACTGACATAATTCCAATACAGGCTGGATAGAGATTTGCTTGAGAGCGTTCGTGCAGAGAAGGACTTAGGGTAGCAGTGGGTGAAAGACTAAACATGAGTTAGCAATGTACACTTTAAGCTCGGAAAGCCAGTCACACCCTGGTCTGCATCAATGAATCATGGTCAACAGGATGAGGGGAGTGATTGTCTCCCTCTACTCTGCTCTTGTGACACCACACTTAGAGTACTGCATCCAGCATAAGAAGGGCATGGACCTGTTGGAGAGAGCCCAGAGAAGGGTCACAAAGGTGATCAGAGGGCTGGAGCACCTCTCCTATGAAGACAGGCTGAGAGAGTTGAGGAGTTTCAGCCCAGAGAAGAGAAGGCTCTGTGGAGACCTTATAGTGGCTTTCCAATTCTTGAGGGCCTAAAACAAAGAGATACGGTTTGACATGGAGTGTAGTAATAGGATGAGGGGTAAAGTTTTTAAACTAAAAGAAGTTGGATTGAGATTAGATATTACAAAGAAATTCTCTACTCAGATGGCGGTGAGGCACTGGAACAGGTTGCTCAGAGAAGCTGTGCGTGCCTCATCCCTGGAATTGTTCAAGGCCAGGTTGGATGCGGCTTTCAGCAGCCTAATCTAGTGGGAGGTGTCCCTGTTCATGGCAGGGAGTTTGGAACCAGATCATCTTTAAGGCACCTTCCAACGCAAAACATTCTATGATTTTATGATTCTATTATAATTTGGAGGAAAGAATATAAAATATGTAAACTAAGAAAACCTCCCCTGTTCCTAATCATTCAAACATGGAGCAGAAACAAGACTGGTAACAGGTGACCATTGAGAATAGAAATAAAAATGAGTGAATGAGATTTTTCCATGGAGTATTATTTTATTTCCTCAAAACAACCTCACATTTTCATTTAGATTCTTTAGAAGAACTGAAAAATTTTCCTTTCAAAAAATCTACAGTGCTATAATTACGCTTTGCTAAAATGAATCAGTCACAGAAACTAGTAGTGAATTTAAAAACTGTTTATATGAATCAGGGTGGCCAGTATTCAATCTAATTCCTTTAAAAAAATAAAACAATTTAAAAAATTGTTGAATAGAAGATAATGGTGTCATCACAGAGGTTATATATTACTCAGTGTAAATGAAACTGGTACTGTGTGAATCCTGGTAAATACAAATAAGGCAAAACAGTTCTTGAAGAAAGTTCAGATTGATCAGAAAAAGCAAAAAAAAAAAAAAGGTATTTATTATTTTGCTAATATAAGAAAATTGTTGTATGCTTCCATCTGTTCCAGCTAATGCAGGTATAGTTTTTTGTGAATACAGATTTTTAATTCACAGAATCACAGAATTGTAGGGGTTGGAAGGGACCTCAAGAGATCATCGAGTCCCACCCCCCTGCCAAAGCAGGTTCCCTACAGCAGGTTGCACAGGTAGGAAATCATTCAGTGATACGTTCTGTCATGGGAGTTTTTGAGCAGCCACATTATTGGTTTATATGAATGTGCTCTGAGATCATTGTGAAGAAAGAACCAACCCCATAGAACCACAGACTGTGAGGGATGAACATGTGTAGAGTTTGAATTTGTACACAACCAACATTCATGAGGATTCACAAGATGTATACGCAGTGTAGTACCACATGCTGCGGACAACAAAACCCTTCCTAACACCTTCCAATGAACTATAAAAGACTAACTTGTGTTATTTATAAGGACTAGGAAAAACAACAGTGCTGAAATTAACTGGAAAATAGAAGTGTGAAATTTGCAGTTCCAGAAATTTAGCTTTGAAAAATAGAAAAGACATGACCGCTTGGGGTTTCTAAAAAAATCTGGAGAAAAAGAAAAGCAAGGTAATCAAAAGTTCTGTTTTAAAGCTGTGCTAAAAATAATATCACTAATACTGTTTCATGTTAAATGTTCTAAATATCATTTTAAGAGAAAAAAGTCTGCTTGATTTCATTTCACTGATTTTATCATCAAAACAATACTTTTCTGATCTTTTCATATGATGTCTGAATCTTGTTTTGTCAACTGCATTGATCAGTCAGTCTTTCAAATGTAAGATGCATAGAGAAACATTCTTTTAAGATGTGGCCATATTAGAATTCTCTAGGGGATGAAATAGTGGAAATATCCTCATAAAGAATATGCGGGCAGTCTTACCTGAATTTAAAGATATTCTGTACTGTTTAGACAAAAATTATATGTATCAGAGCCACAGGGAGTGTTTTGCTTTTGAGAAAGACAGTTAGTCTCTCTCTATGCACTTATTTTCCACTCAGTTGGACAAATTCAGCCAATTTAGAAATCAAAACAAAACTCAAATCCTATCTATCTACAAGAAGGTGCAAAAGCCTTATTTCTTTTCTATATCATTTGGAATTTGAAACTTAATAAACACATCCAACTGTCTTCTGCTTTTTCTACCACATACTGAATTTTCTACCATGTGCACAAGAAAGAAAAAAAAATCAGACTACAAGGATTTTGCTTAAAATGCAAGGCAAAAGGAAACAAAGTAAATCCTCTTTTCCTGCTTGAGAACATATTCACAAAAGTATCTTCATAATGACTTTCTCTATAGCTCAATGCATTACACTGTGACATCATAGCTGTAACTATAATTGATTCTGAAGCAGCAAAGGAATGACCCAAGTTAGCTTTCAAAGATGAAGTCTTCTTAAGCAAGGAATAAAACAAATGACATCACTAAACTGGCCTCTGGGAATGTAGATATGTCAAAGTGAGATGATAAGACGATACTAAATGACTTCACCAATAAACAATACCAAATTCAGCAACAACAAAAATGACGCAAGATCTGGATTTTAAAACGGCAAAAAGGAGTACTTCAATTTGAAGATTTTCATTCCTCCATAGTATCTGAAAAAAAGGAAGAGAGAGATTTATTACCCGTAAATATGGTTCTGAAGCTGAAGTTGACTTATGCATTCGACTTTAGAAAAGTTATCTGACTGGACTGTGAAAATTATCTGAAAGCAATGAAAGAGCACAATAACACTATTCGATAGAGAAAATTCTCAGCTACAAAGCACAATTTTTCAGCACAGTCGCCACCATTAACCATGCATTTTCACCAGCAATGAACAAGAACCTGCACACTGTGCTCATAAAAATCTGCACCAGCAGAGGTGACCCACCGTCACTGTCACTACTGCTGAAACGTGCCACCCACTCCTCAATGTGCTCACATCCACTGTCTCGTCTCCATAAAAGTTCAGAAAGTGACAATGAATGTCAGTGAGGGCAATTTTCTCCACATGGACGAATTCAATTACACATCTTTCCTTCATACACACTTCATGTCAGATGTCCAGGGAACTATAGGCCTATTAGCCTGACCTCGGTATCAGGG
>WBMW01000062.1:0-14067 GCA_013396635.1 Penelope pileata
GCGAGGTCCTCGCTAAAATCATAACTAATAATAATAACTAATAACTAATAATTCCCTCATAACTGCTTCTTCAGTTTTAGCAAGGTCTCAGTGAAATACAGATTTACTGTTCATTTACCTTTTTTTTACTTTCCTTGCTTTGAAACATCCAGAAATCTGCTGAAAAATCAGCGGAATTTGAGCGGGTGATCTGTGACAGCCAGCACAGCTTCACCAAGGGAAGGTCATGCCTGATCAATCTGGTGGCCTTCTATGATGGAGCGATGGCACTGGTGGACAAAGGAATGGTGATCGATGTCATCTACCTCGACTTGTGCAAGGCCTTCAACAAGGTCCACCACCACACCCTTATCTCTAAGTTGGAGAGATGGGATTTTTAGGGGTGGACTATTCGATGGATAAGAAATTGGTTGGAAGGTTGTAGATAGAGGGTTGTGGTGAGCAACGCTATATCCAGGTGGAGGCCGGTAACAAGCTGTGTCCCCCAGGGGTCTGTCTTGGGACCAATACTATTTAACATCTTTATCAATTACATCGATGNCAGAGGGCTGGTGCACCTCCCCTACAAGGACAGACTGAGGGAGCTGGGCTTGTTCAGCATGGAGAAGAGAAGGCTGCGAGGAGACCTCATAGCGGCCTTCCAGTATTTAAAAGGAGATTATAAACAGGAGAGAAACCAATTTTTCACAAGAGTAGACAGTGATAGGACAAGGAGGAATGGTTTTAAACTGAAGGAGGGAAGGTTTAGATTAGACATCAGAGGGAAATTCTTTACTGAGAGAGTGATGAGGTGCTGGCACAGGCTGCCCAGAGAGGTTGTGGATTCCCCATCCCTGGACTTGTTCAAGACCAGGTTGGATGGGGTCCTGGGCAACCTGATCTAGTACCTGATCTGGAGGTTGGTGGCCCTGCCTGTGACAGAGGGACTGGAACTTGATGATCATTGGGGTCCCTTCCAACCAAGGTCGTTCTGTGATTATAATCACGCTTACTCAACATCTAAGTAATTGATGACTGGAGGTGTTGAACAGTACTGGCCTAGGTATTGATGTCTGTCATGCTCTACATTTTAGCAGCTGCCAAACAGACATAACATCTTTGATCATAACTCTAGGCCCAGCTATTCTGAATTGTCAGCTATTCTAACAGTCTGTCAGGGAAGCTTTGTTGAGATAGCTTTATGTAAAGTTTTATCAAAGTCAGGATATATCTCATCTTCTCTTTTCATCTCTACGAAGAGGATGATAGGTAGTCTTTTGTCACGGAAAGAAATCAGTTTGGTCAAACATAATTTACCCACATTAAATTCATACTGATTATCCTCAATCTTCTCTTTCTCCTTAGAGGACTTGCTCCATGGCTTTCTTAAGATCAAATTGAGGTTAGCAAGTGTGTAGTTCTCTAAATCTTCTCTCTTGCCTGCTTTGAAGGTGATTTCAACACTTCTTTTTCTCTAGTTTTCAAAGACTTCTGTTCTCTTCAATCCCTCTGGATTTCATACTTTCGATCCTCTGAAGTGCTTATGGTTGGCTCTTATTTTTATCTCAATTTCTAATGAACAAAACCAGTAAAACTGTTTCTCAGCCAAGCAGGTTTCTATGAATAGTCTCAGTCTTCAAGAAGGGAAGGATATTTTTCTCCTTACCTACAAGGTCTCTTGACAAGCTAGTCTGTTCTCCAGATGTCTAATACTCACCTCCCCTCTGGATTCCCTGCAGATGCTGAACTCAGTGATCTTACATTCCCTACACTCCAGACTGTCACCTGTGACTGCATTTTCCACACTTCTTGCCTGTTAGCAGGACAAAATTTTGAACCAACTTTTAGTCTAAAATTTCTGTTTTTAACCAAAACTATAAACCTCCACCTGGCTCACTCCTATACACTTCCAACTGCCTTTTCTATCACTATGAAACACAAATACTTAACAATTTTTCCATAGAGAGGCATAAGGTGGGGGAGAAAAGGGAAAGATCATTTTTCAAATCATTCTACCTTTTTTTTTTTTCTTAATAGTGGAATGATTAATAATGGAATGCCCTGCCACGTTTATTTTCTTCTGACTGCTCATTAATTAAATAGATCTTATGGCAATCCTACTGATTTGTCTTCTCAATTAATTCATAGATTAGTCCTAATTTTCCTGGTTCCCCTCACAGAAGGGCTTCTTACTCTGTAAAATTCTTTAATAGGACAGCATCCATGAACAATCACACAAAGATTTGCTTAGGGACTCTGCTAGTAGCTGAAAAAATGTACTCTCTCCCATGCCTGCAGACCTTTACGGTTTGTACTTGAGAGCACAGCTTTACTGAAGATGACTTCAGAGCTCCATGACTGGACCCCAGACCAGATAAATTTGGGAGCATTGAATGCTAATATAAATGTATCAATACTTATAAGACATTGACTGTCTTATATTATTAATACTTATTATTATTTATTAATTATTATCATATTAATACTTATTATTATCTTATTAATATTACTAATATTAATATTATTACTTATTATTATCTTATTAATACTTAATACTTAATATAAGACATTACTGACATTTACAAGTAGATAGTAATAAGACAAGTGAGAATGATTTTAAACTAAAGGAGGAAAGGGAGAAGATTAAGATTAGATGTCAGGGGAAGTTTTTAATTGAGAGAGTGGTGAAGTGTTGTAAATGGTTGCCCAGAGAGGTTGTGGATGAAAATCCCTGGAGATGTTCAAAGTCAGATTGGAATGGGCCCTGGGCAACATTATCTAGCACTTGATCTAGCAGTTGGCAACCCTGTATGTGGCAGGGGGGTTGGAACTTGATTACCCTTGAGGTCCCTTCCAAGCTTAGCCAACGATCCTATGATTCCTATACTGTTCTCCATCCTATTCCAATTTCTGTGCGTGATTAGTTATGTGAAATATTTATTCTTATGTCTTCAGTGCTGTTCTTTCTTAATTTGACAAAATCTAGATCTGTCCAGCCACTAAGATTATTGACTAAATCAAAATGCTCATCTTTGAATTTGACTTACTAAACTGTTAAACTGCTACAATGAGAAGTCATTTTTACTATTTTGTACCCAAATATCATTGTTGGCCCAGTGAAATTAAAATGTGAGGTCCCAAGGAGGGAGAAAAAAGGAAATTGGAATATACCAACGACATAATTGTAGAAGTTTCTACACTGATTCCTGAACACTGTACTAGAAACATGAATTAGTCTGAAAGAAAAACAGATTTATATATGTTCTATGTAAAATCATTCCTCTCTAAAGACGTGGCTTTTATTTGTTATTTTTTATATTTTTTTTTCCACAAATAAATTTCATAACTCCTGGTGGTTAAAATATCTTCGTACAGATGTAGAATGGTGTGAGATAACGTTTAACGATGACAAGGTCACCTTTTAAAGCACTGTAGTGAAAAATATTTCACTAGGAAAAAATAAAGAAATAAAACATTTTGTGATACTAATATACTCTTATGTTAGCTTCTGCTCACTCCACTTTCTGAAGATTTTTTTTAAGAAACTCACGGATATTCAGATGAACCATTCTGACTCCTTGCATATTAGCTCATAAAATTTGTGTTCCTGATCTCTGAAGTATGCCTGTGGTGTCTAGCTGAGCTACTATTTATCTTCTAGCTTTGCTTTAAAGACACAAAACACTCACCACATGTCTACATCAGTTGTTAAAATGATTAATCCCCCACAGCTTTAAGATGTGGAGAATGTTGAAAGGATTAATCACTGCACGCTTCTTCCTGCTTTGCTTAAGAGAGAGATGAGGGGAAAGAATTACATGCAAAGAAGATTAAAATTGAAGTTGCAACGTTCCACAGCTTTTGCTAAGAAAAACTGAAACAAGGTGAAAATAGTGCTAGAAAGGAAAAGATCTGACAAAATCAGAGAAGAGAATAAAGGTGAAAAGGTCTTGAGGAATCAGTGACACACCATCTTAATATAATCGGAAGAGTACAAGAATTGTAAGGAAGGAGTTTTGCCACCATCTATTGGTGAATAGGAGGGAAATGAAACAAGCAAGCCTTTACACGTTTTTTTTCCTACCCTTCCACAGTTATTTGTTGTTTCTTTCTTTTTTTTAAAAAAAAGTAATTCTTACATATTTTGGATGAAGGTAATTGAATACCTTAGTTCACACTTATTTCAGATGCAACATAATGAATGATTGATGTCCCTGCTACATGGCAAACAATTACTTGTGTCTAGTACACTCATAGTAAAGTTTCACCCTAATCAATACGTCTGTAATTTTAGTCTGAGTAACAGAAAAGGAAATATAGAAGAAAAGGACGAAAGACTTCAATACCATCAAGAGTTGTTTCATATGCAATTCCCAAGTTGTAAATGGTTCTGCCTTCCTACTCCAGGTAAGGAAGTGGAGCTGGATTATCACCCACCCTTTTCCCAGGCTGCCTGTTCGCTTAACCTACTCAGGCTAAACTACACCAGTTCTTTATTTGAACCAATGTTGAAAGCTATATAACGTGTCTCTGCACAACACAACAGACAGCACTGTGATGTTAATGAAGGACTACTCTGAAACTAACGCCTCCTATTTTATTATGTTCACCCACAATATCAAAGGTAAATGTAGAGGTTGAACCTTCCCACCAATATTCCGTTACATTTTTTTGCTGTGCAACAGATGACAGCAGAGGGGCAGTCTGACAAAATGGCATCTGACATGGAAGTGAGTGTGAAGCAAAGGTGTGTCATTGAATTCCTCCATGTGGAAAAAATTGCACCCATTGACATTCAACGACAATACTGGAATGCTTGCAGGGACCAGACGGTGGATGTCAGCATAGTAAGGTGGTGAGTGGTGCATTTCAGCAGTGATGATAGCAGCAGTGGGTCACCTCTACTGGTGGAAATTTTTATGAGCACAGCATGTAGGCTCTTCTTGTACATTGCTGGCAAAAGCACATAGCTCCTGGTGGTAACTATGTTAAAAACCAGTGTTTTGTAGCTGAGAATTTTCTCTATCAAATAGTGTTATTGTGCTCTTTGTATCCGCTGTAGTTAATGTGTAAATAGATAGGAAGCATTACTTTCAGAGTGGCATACATATATTCAAAAATTTTTACTTTGTGTCCTCCCTATAAGAAGCGGTACTTAAGAGGCTCACATCAATATTATCATATCTGAAAATAATAGGTCCTGAACTAAATCAGGTTAAAAAAGAAATCAATAGTAATAAAATCCTGGAATGCTCTGTAATCCCTAGGAGAATTATGTGAATTTGTAGGACTGAATATGCTCTTTCTCAAGCAGTCACCATCCTGTTATTAGTATTTATTCCCTGTTAGATGAAAAAGTATTTTCAGGGAAGAAAAAACGTAAAGTTTCTTGGATATCATACATCAGAGCTGTATTGCAGCTTTCTCCTCTAGAACAGAGTTCAGCAAAAATATTCTATCTAATATATGCCTGGGCAGCTTCTTGGATCAGCAGGAGTTGTAAGAAAAGATTCTCCTTTCTAAGTCCAATTGTTTTTACTGTCTACTTCATTTCACAATCCTGAGTTAAGTATCTAAGCCCTCCTAAAAAAATAGAGTCCCTAAAAATAGGACTCAAAGAAAGCTGCAGAATCTTCCAAGCTGCTGCTGGCAGCTGTTGCTGTTGATAGAGAAGTTTTCTAACTTTCTTTTAGACTCCATTCCCATTCTCTTAGACTAATGAGACTAAGAAAAAAATCAATAAAATATGTTCCCTCGGGTGCTTAACTCTGACACCTGGTTCGCTGAGCGTGCACGTGCATTAGTTGCTTAGTATGCAACACAAGTATTTTTTTTGATATAAATTTTTAGCATCTACATTTGATTCTTGTTAGATTACACTTTTCATTGTTCTGGCACATTGTAATAGGTTTTCCTTTAAGCAAAGCCAAACAATCTTGTGAGAAAAGTGCCACACTACTGTCTGGCTTGGGAAAAAAGGGGGAAAAGGAATTGAAAGGACTCAAAATCAAGAAGGTTATTCATTCTGTAAATGGAGCACAAGATTTAAAACTCTGGAATCTGATATAAGACACTGACCACAGGGCTCAGGATGTGTCTGTGCAGCTGCCATGTGTTATCAGTCCATGGTCATCTGTGCATTACTTCATGATTAATATTTCTTATTAGTCTAAGATTCTCTTCACCTTACTTGTATACTGCTCACTTCTGATTATTATTTTTCTCTTCAAATGAACCAAAGGAGGAATTTTTGAGGAGCAGCCAGCTAATCACTAGTGAAGAAATATTAAGATAAAAAAGGGCAGAGAATTTTGTCAAAAGGCAAACACAATACAAGAAAATCACCAAGCAACTAGAGACCACTAAGTGTCAGGTGATAACTAAGACAACAAATTTATCCTTAATTGTTAACAAGTGCTATGAAAGCATCAGGGTAAATGATACAATAGAGCAATATGTCTTTGTTAGATGGTGGGAAGAGAAGCTGTGGTGTCTTCGTCCCCTGCTATTCATGAAGTAAAATAAGTGAGTTCTTCTGTTTCCATAAAGAGAAGAAGAAGTTCTGTAAAAGATGTATGTGAAGACAGTGGACATCTTTTCACCCTGCTAAGCTAGCACTGTCTCTTCTACTCTATCCTAATGCTGACTCCATCCAAATTTCAGCTACAGATTGATCAAGATGTTGCTCTTTTTCAGCCTACTCTCACCATAGGTTAAGGCAAAGAAGTGAGAAGGTGGAAACACACGCTCAAATTCTCAGAAGTGTGGAGCAGATTTAGCTATTGGTCTTTCAAATGCCTCAGACCATGAGGATAATTTTCAGTAAAGCAGGGAATAATCAAGAGCCCACCTCTGATTGGAAGGGGTATGCTCAGGGTATGTTAATGGTACCAGGCTCCAGAAGCTGTGGGACAAACCAACAATTCATGGTTAGTAATTCCTAATGAAATTTGGGCTTCAGTCAGGTTTCTTGGTCCAGTTATGACAATAAGAAATAAATCATAGAATCATAGAATGGTTTTGAGTGAAAGAGACCTCAAAGATCACCTAGTTCCAACTCCCCTGACACAGGCAGGGTCGCCAATCCCTAGATCAGTACAGGAAAACGTCCAGCTTGGCCTTGAACAGCTCCAGGAATGGGGCATCCACAACTTCTCTTGATAGCCTGTTCCAGTGCCCCACCACCCTCTGTATAAAGAATTTCTTCCTAACATTTAATCTAAACCTCCCCTCCTTCAGTTTAAATCCATTCCCCCTTCTCCTATCACCATCTACGCGTGTAAAATGTCAGTCCCCCTCTTGCTTTCCAAGCTTCTTGCAAGTATTGGAAGGCTGCGATGAGGTCTCTCCAGAGCCTCCTCTTCTCCAGGCTGAACATCCCCAGCTCCCTCAGCCTGTCTTCATAGGAGAGATACTACAGCCCCCTGAGCATCCTTGTGGCCCCCCCTCTGGAACCATTCCAAAAGCTCTGCCTCCTTTGTCTGCTAGGTGCCCCAGACCTGGATTCAGTAGTCCAAATGAAGCCCCATGAGGGCTGAGTAGATATGGGCAATCACCTCTCTCTCTCTGATGTCCACTTCTGTTTTGATGCTGCCCAGGATCCCATTGATCTTCTAGGCTGCAAGAGCACATTCCTAGCTCACACTCAGCTTCTCATCCATCAGAACCCCCAAGTCTTTCTCAGCAGGGCTGCTTTCAAGGAGTTCTTCTCCCAGTCTGTATTCACATCTGGGATTGCCCCAACTAAGTGCAACACCTTGCACTTTGCCTTGTTGAACCTCATTAAGTTCTCATAGGCCCACTTCAAGACTGTCCAGTTTCCTCTGGATGGCATCCCTTCCTTCTATTGTATCAACTGCACCAGTTAGTTTGATGTCATCAGCAAATGTACTGAGAGTATGCTTAATCCCACAGTCTATGTCATTGATATAGATGTTGAAGAACACCAGTGCCAACACAGACCCCTGAAGGACCCCACTCATCACTGTCCTCCGCCTGGACATAGAGCCATTTATTACAATACTCTGGCTACGACCATTCAGCCGATTCTTCATCCACTGAATACTCCACCCTTCAAAACCATACCTCTCCAATTTAGAGATAAGGATATGACGGGGGACCATGTCAAAGGCCTTGCACAAGGCCAGGTAGACAATATCTGATGCCACAATGATCAGATATCATTGGTCCACCAATGCCATCACTCCATTATAGAAGGCCACCAGATTGGCCTGGCATGATCTGCCCTTGGTGAAGCTGTACTGGCAAATAAATAGCCTTCTAAATACATAACACTGGGAACTTAAATTTCTCACTATGGTTCCTGTGTGTACCCATGGGACTTTAATATTAAAGACCTATGGACACATATATGTTCTCCAAATCTCCTTATGAATCCAGATCTAAACTAGAAGCACTTTAAAAGCCTTCTGATAGAACTTCAGATGGCATTAGAAGCACTATAAATCCAACGAGCAAAAGCACTCAAAAAGTCACACTGAGAATGTGTTGCTGGAAATGCCTCACAAAATATAAAATTAAATGTAAGAGAACTTCACGAGCCAGATGTGCAGAAAAGAGCTACAATCTCTAAAAAAGAGAAGCCTTCATGTGGTACTGTAAGAAAAGGATGTGATAAATAAAGTGATAATCAGTAATATATTCTAGTTGACATACACACGGAGACAGATTACCTGTCTAGGGTGAGTAGGATTGCTGTGAAGTTTGCCTAGAAAAAATGGTTATGTGCCTCTATCGGACAGAAAAGGATCTACCTGCTTATTCTTTCACCCTGTGAATCTTTACTAATATAATTGCAGATAAGACTCTTAACCGTGGCTCAGAATGCTTTTATAGAGGTCAATTATATATACTACATCCTTAGGACTGCGTTGAGGAACTGAAGAAAGGATTTGAATATTTAAACAGCACTTCAATTCAAAGCCTAAAATATTCTGTTTCTGTTAGAGACTTAGTAGGGACTTCCGGAATGCTATTTTCTGTGATTTTCTGTGTGATTTTATTGTTTTGAAAATTCATATAAAATACTGTGTATATAGAGTAGAAAATCTAACCTCAAATCATACAGAAAGTGACTTTATGCATCTTTTGTGACAGTATTAGATTTTATTAAGAGACATGCTTCACAATGCTGAAAGAACCTGCACATACAGTTTTATTAATCAGAGAAATTTTTCAGAATTTCCACATGTCAATATTGCCATTAAGTGAATTAATGAAGACCAGAGATAATGGAATATTTATGTAAATTATCTTAACTAGATATTTTCAATCTTTTCAGAGCATGAGTATTATAATAAAGCTTTTGACATGTATCTCATGTGAAAACTACATTTATTATTTCAGTTATGTTAATTCAAAAGTTCTTTCTTCTGTTATTTATTTGTTTAATGTTTACAAACACATAAAAGTAGCTTCCTGGGGAGGAATAACCGCATGTACCAGTACAGGCTGGGGGATGACCTGCTGGAGAGGAGCTCTACAGAGAGGGACCTGGGGGTCCTGGTAGATGACAGGTTGACCATGAGCCAGCAGTGTGCCCTGGTGGCTAAGAAGGCCAATGGGATCCTAGGGTGCATTAAAAAGAGCATTGCCAGCAGGTCGAGAGAGGTGATCCTCCCCCTCTACTCTGCCCTGGTCAGGCCTCAGCTGGAGTACTGTATCCAGTTCTGGGCTCCCCTGTATAAGAAAGACAGGGACCTCCTGGAAAGAGTCCAGCGGAGGGCCACAAAGATGATAAAGGGCCTGGAGCATCTCCCCTATGAGGAGAGGCTCAATAATCTGTGTCTGTTCAGCCTTGAGAAAAGAAGGCTGAGAGGGGACCTGATACATGTTTATAAGTATCTTAGTTGTGGGAGGCAAATGGAGGTGGGGAACCTCTTTTCGGTGGTCAGTGGGGACAGGACAAGGGGCAATGGCCTTAAGCTGGAGCACAGGAAGTTCCGCACCAACATGCGGAAGAACTTCTTCACGGTGCGGGTGATGGAGCACTGGAACAGGCTGCCCAGGGAGGTTGTGGAGTCTCCTTCCCTGGAGATATTCAAGACCCGCCTGGACGCCTACCTGTGCAACCTGCTGTAGGGAACCTGCTCTGGCAGGGGGGTTGGACTCGATGATCTCTTGAGGTCCCTTCCAACCCCTGCAATTCTGTGATTCTGTGATTCTGTGATTCTGTGATTTATTTTTTAAAACTGTTCAAGTCTACCTAAACTCTTAAACCGACAAGCACAAATGGCTACAGTATTAAAAGCATTGTTATAGGGCATAAATTTTTGATAACCTTTGCTAACTTTAGCTGTGTTTATTAGTGCATTTTCCTCTCTTCTCTGATCTATAAATTAAAACAAAACCCATACTATTCAGATTTCCCTAAACTCCAATATAAAAAAGACAATCTGTGCATTTTTAATCATCTTTTTGAACTGGTGATGTTTTTATGGGAATGGGCTGGAGAAAACTGCATATTTTAGCCTTTTTAAAATTATTATTCAAGTCAGTAAAGTATAATGAAAACAACAGTTATAGAACTCTTTTGGGACTCTTCATATTCTTGTAATTCCTTACCTGGGAACAAAAAGAAATCTTGAACTCTAGAGTGAGAGATTCAGCAGAATTTTTGTGTTTGTGTACAGATGGAGCCTCAAGTGCACAGTGCAATGATACTGCACAGCAGATGTTTTGATCCCCATGTTGGCAGGTATACAAGATGTTGCCGGTGTCTGTTCCGGACAGAGCTAAATGCTCTATTCTACTTGCCTTTATTGATCCATGAAATCACCTCTTGTAATGCTGCATGGAAATAAGCAATTAAAAGCCCTGTTTACCTTGTCCTCTGTCTTGTTTGAAAACTCCATTTAATCACCAGATTATATTCAATCGACAGTCCCAAATAAAAGTGCTTTACTCAAGATTGTCTGTAATACAGAGAAGGCTTCATGCCTGAACATTGTTCCTCCACTCACACAAGGTGTGTTCCTTCTGTTCCTTTCCATAAAAGCACAGATAGATTATACCATGGGAAAACTAACTACTGAGAACATTGAGGAAAACTTAGTGCAGATGGCATTTGGGACTTCTTGTTTGCAGAATATAAAAGACACATTTTTAAGCAGAAGAGAGACCCATTAATCAAGTGAGAATCCATAAAGCAAACAACCACCCACACGTATCACTGCTTAGAGACATCAAGCTGATAAAGTTGCTAACCAGAATGTAGGAAGAGCTATCTAAAATAATCCTTAAACTCTTCATTTTATGATTAAAAGAAAAGAAAATGAAGGACCACTTCAGTGCCTAGTCTTTGCAGAGCAGATCTTTAAAAACATGGTTACTTTTCAATCTGAAGAGAAACTAGATAAGAGGTAAATTTTTAAATATAAATGACATGTTAATCTTTGCTTTTTTATTTTACTATTATTTCTTTTTGAATTTTTTTTTTGACTTTCTTTTTTTTTCCTAATATCTGAACTGAGTCAAAAGAGAGTATGGAGCTGATTATGACATCTAATAAAAGATTAGGAGCAGAGTTGATGTGATGGTTTGTTGCCTTTACAATAGTTGATTAACACACATTTTGCTTCTTATTTTTTTCCATTGAGTTTGCGCTTGTGTACAACTTTATTGTCAATCAGATTAATTTTCAACTGATTGGTGAGATCATTCTGTTAATTTTCAGTTAATGGAAGGAATGCGGCTGAAAACATGAACATATGAGCACACGGACACATTAGGAAGCAGGTTGAAAGGTGAAGAAAGATCTTTTCTGAAGCAGTCTACAATCAGCTTCACTTAAACCTTTGGAAAACCAGTCTGTGATGTGTTACACTCATAGAAGAAAATTTGATGGGCCGACTGAAATGCAAGCACAGACACACCTGTGTCAGCCCAAGAATTTCCATTTACAATGGTCTTAATGTAAATACTGAACAAAAAAGGAGCCTCTCTTTGCTAAGTTTTGGATAAAATTAAATTTGCTCTAAAATTACTTATTGAAATACAAATAAAGGTCTGAGCTTAAGCTGAGTGCTATAAAAATAACCAGTGGCAAAAGGTACTAAGTGGTAAAATTTCTGTCAGAATACAGTATAGTAGGTATCTCTAGGCATAATACAGCTGAACAGAAAGGAAGAGGAAAATGATGTAATGTAATGGGCAAGTTCATTTTCCTTCTTTCAAGTCATCTACAAGCAGTCATGTAAATAAGAAATGAGATGTTTGTCCTAGCTGCAAGATAAATTAAGTTATTAAAAAAGTACTGAGCTGACAGAATAACAGTACAGTACCTACATGAGAGAGATCAGCATCTTTCTATCAAAAAACCTGTGAGCACTCAGGGTCTCAGAAAATGCCACGTGGAATTAGATGAGAGTTGTTTGTTTAAACCTGCATGTACATTTGAAATGTTCCAGGTGTCCTGTCTGACATCCAGACAGAACGCAAGTCACTTCCATGTCATTTGTCATATCTGTCACTAACAACAGTAGAAAATCAGTTCTTATCTTTGAGATGAAAATGCTGTCTTGCTGCTTTTTAATTCCAGATCATTGTATTTTCACTAACTGTATTTCAGAACATGTTTCAGCAACGCTTTTACTAAATCTGTAGCTTCAGCTTTTGCTCCACTGGATCTGTTATGAAATCAACAGGAGTTTTTGAAAGAAGTTGCAAATCTACAGAGAAAATTGTGAAGACAATTAAAAACTAACATAATGTCTTAAAGTTTTTAAATAACAGGATGTGCAATAAAGAATGCACTGCTCAAAAATAATATCAAGAGATGCATTAAAATACATTGCAATACTGATTTGGAAAACAAGGGGAAAAAAATGAATAATCCAAAGCGATCTTCTGTAGAATTATGGAGAAGTTCCAACAGAAAAGGCGTTGTCATTTGTGCTCATTACCTGTTTGTCTTTACTTACAATTCATAGTTCCTCATGAAAATTACAAAATACTATGGATATTGCTCCAGAAAAGCTCCAAGCATTGAGTGCTGTGAGTGAGAATTGAATAGGGTTGATAGTTATGATTGGTTAGCTTCCTCACAGTAAGATTATTTCTATCTGAAAGTTCTAATAGTGATGTACTTTAATCTTCTCATAGGCATTGAGGGCTATTTCATGATCTGATATTGAGATAACTTCTTAGGCTGATCTCTGTTGAATGACATTAATTTGCAATTCATTTATTCAGCCTGCAGAATTTTTTAAAGAACAACTAACGGAATCACCAGAATTTAGTCTAACGGTCATATTTCACGCTCTTATGTATGCTCTTTCGTTCTCTGCCCCCCCCCTCCAAGCCTTTGTCAGTTATGTGATACTGATTCTCCTTCTTCTCAACTTTACACATCTATCTTAATAAGAAAAATATGATGTCTCAGTAAGTTCATCTCCATAATACTAGGCTTCTTTTTTTAAGACAACTGATGTGAACACAGCGATACACAGTGGAAGATCACCAGCATGCATCACAGAAAATGTTTGTGAAGATAGGACTAAGTTTAGTATGCATATATGTACACACGTATGTTTTTAGTCTGTAAAGTTCTATCTCCATTTTGGAGTAAAATAATTTTTCCATGTGTATGACAGAATGCCAGGTCTGAAAAACACATGAATACATTTATGTATTCCTTTATACGTTCAAGAATTTCTAGCTCTTTTTTTTATGTATTAGCTTCATGGGTGTGAAGAACATTGTGGAACTTTGTTAATGCATGCCACTTCATACATAGTTACTGGTCCAATAGTACAAAAGATCCCAGTTGTTATAAAAGAGTTTCTGTGAAAAGACACATTAATGGGCAGTTCACCTCCTAAGACCTTGCAGTTTTGACAAAGTGGTAAAGGTATTAGCAGCAGAGAAGGATAATGATTCTTATAAGATCAATGTTTGATGTTAAGATTCTCACTTCCTTTTCTCAACTGTTGATGTTTGTGAACTCTCCCTGCAGCTACTCTGGTGAGGGTGGATAAGTTGTTTTTATAGTGTTTGATTTTATCACCTACTGTGGATTTTTCTCATTAGTATTATGTATGTTCCCCTGAAAGTAATGCTTCCTATCTA
>WBMW01000064.1:0-36635 GCA_013396635.1 Penelope pileata
CCCGGGGGGGTTCCCAGCTGCTCCGGGGTCAGTGCGGAAACTTCAGGTTGAAAGGGGGAAGGAACAGGGGTCGAGCTGTCCCTGCCCATGTCCCTGCGTGCAGCCCGGTGCTGGGGAAGGAGGAAGCGTGTGACGGATGCGCGGCCGCTTTCAATATCGAAACCCTGCCTGCCCGCATATGGGGCTGGGACTTTGGGCACCGCCCGGGCCGCACTGCAGGGTGAGCGCGTGGCAGCACGGCTCGCTGGGGATCAGGGGCTCCTGGGGGCGCGGCCCTCTCGCTTCATCCCAAAGGCCATGCCCACTGCTGCGGGTCCCCGTGTGAGCTTTGCTGCTGCTCCTTCTGCAGCTGGGCAGGCAGTGACTGTCAGTCCCCTGTTTCTGTTGTTTGAGCCCTGCCAGCAGAGGCCGATGATACCACCAGAAAGCCACTGTCTAGCCAGGGTTGCAGCCCTGCGAGCAGCACGAGTTAGCACTGGATGAGGGCTCGGGACCAAGCGCTGAGGCCCAAACAGGAAGGGCAGGCATGCTCAGGGAGGAATGAGCACTGCCAGCAGGGAGGCCGCCGTTCCACTGGGGAGCCGCAGACAGCGAGGAGCCGAATGCGGCACAGGTCCCACAGTGTGGGGAGCCTAATCCCATGGGATAACTCATAGGGCCCCTAGAGACAGCAGTGGTGGAGCAGGGGCAGGGACATGGGCAGGGGCAGGGAGCGTCCCTGTGTCTGGGTGAGTCAACAAAGCGGGTCCCCCTGGTGGGTTGAGGAGACCCACATGGGACGCCTGGGCACAGCTCCATACTGCTCCCCAGCCAGGCGAGGGCAGCAGAGGAGCAGGCGCTGCCATGAGGGAGGAGCCCCCAGCAGAAGTTCCAGCTTCTGCCCTCAGCCAAGAGGCCGCCATTCCTCCTGGCAGCTGCACGCAGCATGGAGCCGATCACGGCTGAGGTCCTGTGGCCCTGCCAGGCACGGGGCCTAGTGGCACACATGCCACCGAGGGAAACGCAGCACTGGCCCCATGACCGATGCAGGCAGGGCAGCGCCATGAGCCCAGAGACACAAAAGTCCCTGGAGGTGGTGGTTCTGCTCGAGCGGGGCCCACCTGAGCGCGCTGTCGGGTTTGGGTGAGCTCAGAGTACGGAGCCTCCCCAGACAACTGCTGCAGGGCTTGGCATTCCCCCAGATCCACAAGTTTTGTATTATATGGTGAAAGAGCATTTCCTGTGTTTCAGTTTGTGCCCACTGCCTCCGTCCTGTTCCTGGATAACACTGAGAAGGGAGCGAAGCCCCTCGGCCTGCAACAAGCGTGGGCTGAGCACAGGTGTGGAGGAGCCTGTAGCGGGGCAGGGCACAAAGAGGATGGGAAAGGACCGTCCTGTTACCACTCCCATTCATGCCTGGGGCCTCGTGGTCTTCAAGCTTTGTGTCTGTGGAGGGGAGCGTGAGGAAGACTCCTTCACAAAGCCTTTCCTCCCCAGAACCCGCATGAAACGGATTAGTGATTAGATATAAGAGCAGTGGAGTGTGCTTATTTGTTCCTTTTTACCTCTGTACCTGCTTTGGGGAAATAATCTCTGCTTTCTTTCAGCGCTTTTGCAGACATGTTTCCTCTCTGCCTCTATGTTTGAAGGTTAAATTGGCTATGATCTGCAGCCACATCTGAGAAATTGCTGAGCTTTTGGCTTGACTGTTCCTTTCCATGGCTAACTTAAATTAAAACCCCAGGGATAGCAGCTTGTCACCCTTCATCAGGAACATTAATTAGGGATGTAAATCATGACCTTAACCACTTCAGAGGTCCTTATAGACTGAAGGAAGAGACAAGCACCTGAGGTGATTCAGATCCCAGATAAGATGTCTTCTTTCAGAGGTAACTATTTAACGGGTGTCCCCTTTCCCCTGACAGCAGAAGCATCTTGGAGGTGGAGATCCTACTAGCACGTGCAGAGTGAGAGTCAGCTTACTCAGGTTTGGTTATCAAAAAGTCTGCCTATCAATTTTTGCTGGTCACCCAGGCTTCCTTTGTTGGCAATAAATCAAGGGAAACAGGTGATTATAAATGATCTAATGACTGCAGATGGACTTTAGGTGACTCAGACTGACATTTAGGCAGCTAAAGGGAAGTGTGAATTCTTTCAGCTGCAGGGTAAGGAAATTTGAAAAGTGAAGCTGTACTGTATGTCCAAATTCAGCCTTAACCATTCAGTTGCTTATCGTTGATCATTCCTATTTCACTGTTTGTTTTTTTTTTAACTTTTTTGGTTGTGTTTCTGCCTATATAACATTGAAATCTACAGGTATTTCAGTGACTTGTACCCGTGTTGCTTTCATTAGATTTCCTTTTGTAAATAAAAATACGAATGAAATACATATGTCCTTATTCAAACTCATATTGACAGAAGCAGAAATTAAGCTTTACCTTTGCAAAGTCAATTCGTCATTTCTATTCAAAAGGTGAAACCAATACCCAAACCTGATTTTCTAGATATTTGGAGGAATATATTCTGGGGGCTGTATTTGAAAATATAATTTAAATTGAATTAACAGTTTCAACCAAAAATGTATGTGGGATTTTTTTTTTAAGTTTTAATATGCAAAATATTCCTTTTTGAAGTTCTTCTGACTGAATTTTAGTTCTAAAATTGACTTGTTTCAGAAAAGAGCCCCAACAAAAATATTGTGTAAACATTTTAAAAACAAACAAACAAAACCAACCAACCAATCAAACAAAATAATAAATAAATAAACTAGGAGAAGTAATACGCAGTAGTAATCAGAAATTTTAATAAATAGCAAATAGAATTACTAATCCTGAACTTCATACCCTGTGCTACACTCAGGTGCCTCTGTGGGGGGGAGGGGGCAGCCCATAGCCACGAAGGCCGGGTGTAAGTGCATGTGTAAGGAGAGTGTCTGCTCCTTTCAGGGATTCTGGTGAAGGATGTTTCACAATGCATAAGAAAGGGAGGAAGTGATGGGAACCAAGTCTGATCAGTCATGCTAATCAATGAGAGCATGTGAGAATGTGGGAACGTGTATTCTAGCTGGGTTATCTAAAGACTTCTAGATTGGGATGATAAGAAGAAAAGATGGGGGAACAATGCCGAGACACAGACCTGACTGAGTTAAGAAACAAACCTCTGGTCATGCCAGTTGATGGGTTGTCAAACTGTAAGTGCCACTTCCAGGGAGATCAACCTGGACTTTGCAACTGATAAGATTGTGAAGGAGGGCAGGGGCTGGACTGGGAGGGGTGCAAGAAAACTGCAGAGCTCTGCAAACGCATGGGGGGAGCAGGAGGAATGAGGGGGCATAGGTAGAAAGGGCATCAAAGCACCAACTGTGTATAAGAAAAGGAGGGTGGTTAGCGTGCTTGCCTGGCTGAGCCCTGTGCCTGGTCACCACAATGTGCTCGACTTATATTTTCTCATTAAGTCTTTTCTTAATAATCTTTGCATATTTGCAGTCTCTCTGTGCCTATGCATGCTGAAGGGGTGTACGTGGCGAGACCTGTGTGAGTTAAGTGGGGAGCGGAGTGGGGGTTCCAGCGTCAGCAGCCGGGGGAGCAGAACTCCCTGGGTCTGGCAGGGGTCCTACAGACTGTGCCCAGAGTGCCAGCTACTGGGGGACTGGTGTGAGTGAACTGGGTGTCAGCTTGTGGAGCCATGCTGGGGGTGCAGCACCACGAACCTGTGGTGCCAGGGGACTTAGTAGGTGAGCTGTGAAGGGTGATAAGGGGGCCTGGGATCTGAGCAGACAGTGGGGCCTTGCTGGTACTGAAAATATTTGTGAATGTTTGTACGCTTGTGAACCTAGAGTGTGCCGTGTGTGTGCCTTCACTAGTCAACTTCTATCTCTACCAGATGGAGAGAAGTATGGGGTTTTGAATGTCTGTGCCTGTTTCACCAGAGGAGCAACCATGAAAACACTTAGCCTGGACCTTGTTAAATCCTGGCTACCATTTGCATGAATACACTGCTGAAAAGCATACACAGTAGCTGCATCGTGTGGGCCACAACACCCTTGCTGGGCTCCTCAGTGCATGAGGCTGTGAGGCTGATGCTGAGCACTGGGAGAGCTCAGCCCAGGAGCTGATGGCAGCTGCACTGCCCCCAGTTCTCTGTCCTCTACTTCAGGAATGGGTTTGTTGGGCACCAGCACAGCCAAAACCCGCACATGCCATCTGGGAGGGGTTCCCTGCACCACGGCTGTGGGTCACAGGCTGGGAGATGCCCTGACATTACAGTAGCCTTAGGCAGTCAGGTGAGATCAGATCGGTTCTGCTATGGGAAAGAAGATTCAGATGAGTTATGACACACTTGTACAGCCCGAGGAAGCAGAGCTAATGTATATAAAGACCAACCAAGCGGAAAGTACTTATAGGAAAATGAGCTTTCTCACTTTACGATGACAAGATTAGGCAGGTGCGTTAGCAATGCAAAGGGTAATGATCCTGGAGGGCACCTCTGACAGTTGGCAGCTTTCTGTTGTCCTTCCTTCCTCTCCCAAATTCTATTAAATGTCATGTTTTGGGGGGAAGAGGTGGAAATGGAAGGATGAGGGGTGCTGGGTTTCCTGACAAACTCTTCAGCATGCTAGCTGCTGACTGTAATCCTAGTGCTGTGGGGAGATGGGAATGACACAGAGTTTCAGGAATCACCCTCCAGAGAGACAGAATTCCTCCCAAGGCAACTGAACTCTGACGTTGAAGATCAGTGCTGTAATCTTTCACATGTCCCCTGACCTGCAGTATAGAGGAAGGAAAACCCACTTGTTTTCCAAGGTAGTAAAAGTCACTATTTAAAATTTACTCTTGGCAAATTAATAGTGTCTTTCTTAGTTTGGTTATTGCAGACATTAGGCAAAATGCGTTGCTTAAAAATGAAATATTAACCCTTTCTCAAGAAAGAAAATGGATAAAGGTCGCATGCTGGTCAAGAGGAGACTCCTCCTGCTTCCAGCCCTTAGGGTCTGGTTGCTTTCACAGATGCTGTTACTCAGTTCTAATATTCCCCACCTCAGAGGTAAACAGAATCTGACTGAGACAAAATGGTCTGTCCGATTATAAAAAATTGTGTGTTGGAGGTGACACGGGGGGGAAGTAGTAGCACTGCTCCTACCACGTCTTGCCAGAAGAAGGCGCTTCTGAGGGACCTGCTGCAAAAAGAGAAGTTTTCCAGTCGATCTAAAGTAAAAATGGTTTCAGTTTTTCTTCCCGTTCGTCAGTCTCACCACACACTTGTCCTCCTTAAGCTTGATGTGGCTATAGACACAGATTAGTCCACAGCCTCCTTTCTTCTTGCTTTTCAGCCTCCTGAATTTACAGCTTTGTTCCTGGCTTTTCTGGTTTGTTTATGTAGGCTTCTGTGTGGTTGTTTTGCTGTGATGTGACAGAGGGCTGGTTTAGGCTGAAGCAGTTCAGGAAGCACTCCTTTTTCCTGTACTGAGCCACCTCTGGATCAAGCTGCTGTCTGGCCTCTAGCGTAAAGCAAGAAGATATAGAGCCCTTCCCACCTGAGGAAGTCTGTGATGACACAGGGCCTTGCAGGCCTAGAAAGCTGAGGACGCAAAGCAGAAGGGTTTTCAGTGGCAAACTGGAAGCGAATGACCTTCTTCCCCCATGAGTCTGACAGCCACGGTTCACCCTGCTCAACCTGAAACATTCATGTTTACAGAGAAGGAGGTAGGCCCAAGTGCCTCCAAAGCATATGAAAAGATGAAGAAATCGGAGAAGACATGCACTGTAAACAGTGCTTGTCTTTTCTTAACAAGTGAGCTTCTGGCCAAATAAAGAAGGTAGATAAATGGTGGAGATGTTTTATAGGGACACATACCATGCCCTAATGCTACTCTATGGCTCAAACACAGGATCAGCAGATGTTAGTTGTCTATATTTTATACCAGTCACAATTGCTGGTGAAGTATACGTGGATGGTTCTGGCTCATTAGGTTTCTTAAATCTGAAAGTATTTCTTAACAGGGCAATGGGACAGCCTGTTCCTTGTCTGTGGATCTGAATTGACTGATCAGAGAGGCATGTGACATGGGAGTAGGAGTTAAATAAGAACAGAGTTTGATGGCAAATCCATTTTACCCTTCTTTCTGTAAGTGAGGCACTTGGGATAACGAATGAGCAAAGAGCAAAATATGCTGGTGTGTATACTTCTTGCTGGGCAACATCCTGGACTCAGCACAGCAGTCTTCTCAAGGGGGCCTCTGCTACAACAAGGGTATTAGGGCAAGGAAAGGAGTAGGAATTGTCTGTGTCAGGCAGTATTCACTGCTAGTTTAGCCTCATAGTGGCCACAGATGCAGGGGCTTACGAATTCCACTAGAAGACTGGTAGCTTTTTCATGTGATCATGCTGAGCTAGTTACTGTAGTTGACTTTACTGACAAAGTTTCCTGGATTAAGTAACAATGCTGCAATTCTGGCTTATTTTTTTTCTCAATCAGGGGATTTCTGTCTTACATGGTGACCTCAGTAATGTCCACATGGTTTAGCATCTGAGCCACTCCTTCCACCACCCTGTTATTTTAGCTGATGTCAGCCTGTTGCTCAATCTGCACCTCCTGACTCAAGAAATGCTTTGTAAGAGAAATCAGTGCAGTCACTTCTGCTTTGGGCCTGATTTAACCTCTTACAGCTGAGTGTCCTCAGCATCTTGGCCAAATCTTAGGTGTTCAGTGGGTGAAGGGGAGCTGCCCAGGCAGTCCACTCAGACCCACAGAAAGATATGTATTCTGTTATTACCCAAGGGAAATGGCATTAGGAAGGGCTGTTTCTGGCAGGAATGGGGAAGCCAGCTCCAGTTGTGGTGGAAGAATGTGCACATCACACAAATGTCTGCGATGGTCACCTCTATGAAGATCCCAAGGGCAGTAAGGAGCTGCCATGTGGGAGGATTTTCAGTCCCCTTGTTTTGTTCCTGAAGTGTTCAGCCTTTACCATTCCAGCATGAGTCTCTCTCTGAGGAATGTCTGCCTGTGAGCTCTCTCTTTGGTATGTCTTGTCTCCGTTTGCCCTGCAGCACTGAAGATGCTAACCCTCCTACCACAACGTGCTCAGTGCCCTGCTGCCATCAGACCATATCATAGGCCTGCACTGACACGTTCACTTTTCCTCTTCTGTTTTCTACTAGGTTCATGAGCTGAACTGCCTGCAGAGGCCCTGATGAGCACTAATCTAATGTAGGGAAAGCAGGGTGGCTGGGGACACAGAAAAGAGGCAAATAAGGGGGCAGGGGGAGGATGATTATGTACGTCTATTTGAGACGTGCAGTTTTTTGACAGCGTCAACCTGTGTGACTGCCTTTACTCTCAGCTTACTGCTGTTCTGTGGGTTGCGTCCCTTCACACCAGCTTTCAGAAGCAGCCAAGTGCACCAGACAAAAGGCAAGGAGTCCACCCTGTGCAAAAGAAGGGAGGAGCGGAAATCTCTTTTCTTGTCTGACTGGAAAGTTCCTGATTTAGCTGGTTTCAGTCTTGGTCGTCGCTGCCTATTTAGACAAGTTTTGGGAAGTGTGTCCACGCATGACTGAGCTGACCTGCTCACAACACAGAGCAACTGAGGGGAGGGAATGATTCGCTGGGTCAGGTAAAGCATTCCACCAGCCTTCTTAAACCTGACATGGAGCTGGCTACTGTCCTAGAAGTCTGAGAGCCTGCCATTATTTGCTATCTCATGAGACTGATAGCAAGAGATTTCAGCTGGAGTCTCTTTTGAGTGTGCTGACCGAAACCACAGGGCAACGTTAGTTGATGGCCAAGATTTAAGAGACTAGAGGCCTGTCTGGGTTTAATGCTTCTTTCCAGTCTGTTCTGCAGAGAAACTGACCGCACAGCTAGTGCTATGGCCTGAAAAAGCCAGATGTGATTGCTGAGGAACGGATGTACTCCCTTCTATAGCACCACGTCCTCCTGCAGCTGCCCGTCCATGTAGCTGACTGCAAGGGCCAGGTGGCCAGTTCTAAGAGTATTTTTCTGGTTCTGAACTGCTGGACCATGCCCACAGATAGTGACATCTGCTGAATTCATGCATGGTCCTCATTTCTAATCCTGTGTAATAACAGCAAGCCAGGTCTTGCCTCAGCAGAGCCTACTGACACCTTTTCCCCATTTTATTCCTCCTCCTGTCCAGTTTCAATGCTTTTTGTTTTCCCCACAGATGCACTGGCCTAAGTTTGAGAAGGGTGAGAAAGGTTCCTGAGGCCTTGGCTCTCCTTTTGCCCAGTTTGTTCAGCCAGTGGGGCAGAAGTGGTTATGGCCCAGGGAAAGCAGCAGCAGCCCACCTCCTCACCAGCTGCTGCTGGCACATGGGAGGTGCTGTGTCCTGCTCATCCGGAGGCAGTTTTGCAGGGACAAACACACGGCACTTCAACGCTGGCTGACTGTTCCACAGGCAGCACGTGCAGGAGCAGATCCCCCTACAGCCTCTTGATCTGCTTTTAAATATTTTTATCCTGAGAGTCCGGATATGGCTTAGGAGTAAATTACATTTGGGGGAAAAGTGTGCAAGTGGGTGTGTGTGTGGAGCCTGCAGACTGGTGGCTGCATCTTGGCTGCACGAAGAGCCCCGGTGTTTTCAGTGTCCCTTTACAGCACAGCAGGAGCAAGCTTTGCCCACAGACTCTGAGAGAACTTCCTCCGCTTTCCACTTGCCCCTTCTGATCTCTGCTTCACCTCAGTCAAGAGAATCCTTCCAGCTCTTCTAAGCCAATAAGACCTAATCAGTTCCCCTGAACAAGTCATGAAATGAATTTGCAGAGGGACGTGCTGGAGAGCAGCACTCCAGAAGCGCCCTGCCCCAGCAGCGTGCCCTGCCTGAGAGGCCATGACATGGGCCAGTGCTTGTTTTCGTGGCAGAGCTGGTGTTTTATCGGGCTGCTGCATGTTCTTTAAGCTGCTGTTTAACGGCCAGTTCCCTGTAAGACCTTGTTTTTTTGTCATCATGCTCTAAAGCATGTCCCTTTTTGGGTGGCTACGTGTAAAAGCAAACAACACCTACTCTAGAAGGCTTAATGCTGTATCATGCCTGCTCAACTTGTCAAAGTGGCATTTCAGGGACAAACAATAATTACCAATATGCGCACGCGCAGGCAGGTGGACAGCCTGGTATGGGGGCATACTCACGGGGCAGCGAAGCTTTTGATGAGCCACATGGCTCCACTTGGATCTGCCGTCTTGCTTCCCCCACTGGTCTCTGTCTGTCACTGACAAGTGCAGTGCCACAGCTTATTTCTGTATGACAGCCTTATAACGCGCTATGGTACTGTGCTGGGAGCATGTGGGACTGCTGCATCACATGTGGGGCCAGGCATGGTGCTGTGAGCATGCTAGTTCCAGACTGTGTGCCTAGGATGTGCTGCTGGGAACCCTCGCAAAATGAACCGACGGCCCCAGGTGGCAGCCTGAGGGACAGACAGGATACGCATGTGGGTAGTTTCACTCTTTGGATTCCCAAACGAAATCTCATTTTTAAAACATGACATTCAGCCTGTGCATCCTGCTCAGAATGAAAGCTGCCTGACCATTGATGGAAACTTGAATATCTACCGGTGTTTTGCAGGGGAATTCATGAAAGGAAGGAGAAGGTTTTTGGTGTACTGAGAAATTTCCCAGTGGTTGTTGACATTAGCAGGGTGGTTTTATTTACAAGTTGTTTTTTTTGTTCCCGACTTTTCAGTATTTGAAGAAAAGGTTTTTAAGTAGAACAGTTTTGAAAGACTTTGTAAATCTGAAAGGGGAAAAAAGTTGATCTCACTCTAAGAGGGTACTGCGGAGGACTGTTGATGTTAAAACTAATTCTGGATTTTGTAACTAGGCGTACCTGTCTTACAAAAGCTACAGTATGCCCACCTAGTACCCAGGCTGTCACTGGAATCAGATCTAGAGCTTCTGACTCACAGGTAATGTAGTCTTCAAATTAGGTGAAATGGGGCTGGTAAATGCTAGCAAATTCACCAAATCCTGCTTCTGGCCATGCTGAGCAGACAGAACTACTGTAATATTAACATTGTTCTTCCTCGCTCTCATGCCCCTAAGCACTTCTTTTTACCGACACATGCCAAAGAAGAAAAATTAAATTAAAAGAATATTCTGAACAAATGAGAGAAAAGCAATCTCCTGAGGCATTTGGTTTAGGCTGTCTGTGCAAAAATGTTCCAGAGGGAGGAAAAAACTGTAGCTACTTAGAAAATGTTTATCTGTCCAAAATGGGTTTTATATTACTTGCCTACAAAGTCCTCCAGTACAGAGTGTTACAGATTATTTTATCTTCAGGACATTTTTTCCTGTGGCACAACAGCTTACTGTCTCCTAAGCGAATTTCCTTGAGTAACTTTTTGTTACCCTTTGTGTTTCTGCCACAGGACTGTTTCCAGGAATCAGCAGCTCTGTGTAGCCAGCCATTTGCATTCTGAGCTGTGAGTGCTCAGTGAAACGTGTTGCCTAAAACCGGAGTTTCCCCAGAAATTGTGCACCTAGAAGAAACAACAGAAGAATTTGAGCAGTGTTTTACCCAAGGAGCTCCAGGAGGAGTTTGCAATTGGAATTCCATGGGTAGCATATCTCACAGAACAAGTGGATCCCAGATGTTCCTAGCAAACGGCTTTCAAAACACACAGTTGAGACCAGTGTCAAATTTCCAGGCACGTGATCGAGCTGGGAGCCAAGTTTGGGTTTGCTTTCGTGTTTACCTAAAGTCTGTGAGCTGAATTACCCTGAAGGTTGTGGGTGGGTGGAATGAAATTCTCCATAACAAATATTTGACCAAATGCACGGTTTATCTTATTTACAGGACTTTGAGCTTTGAGAAAAGGTTGCTGTATTTTTGTTTGTGTAACATTCGAGGGGTATATTCAGCTAGCTCTGGTATATTCAGCTAGCTCTTGCCCACTGGATTTAGAACAGGTGTTGCACTTTAACTCAGATCTGTTATTATCCTAGCCATTAAACTAGCATGGCAATTAGCATGTATTTTAAAGCCAGAGGGGAACCATTTCTCTAGCTGATAAATGGAACATGTACCTTCCTGACTCCTCTGGCTTGTCCAACTGCAGTGAACTCTGCTCATGTGAAGGAAGCCCTCTTGTCGAAGGTCGAGCTGGATGCGTAAGTCACATGCTAAGTTGTTTGCTGAAGCAGTGTATCAGCAAAAACCCAACTTCCATTTTTACAAGTTCAGAATTTACTTTTTCCAAGTATTGTCCAGTATTTCTTTTTTTTAAAAAAAGTCATGTTTTCAGCCCACAGTAAAACGGTTGCCATAATTTGGAAAGGTACACAAGAAGGGCACAGGCCGAATCAGTATGAATGATTTTGAAGTGGGTGTAATGAACATGGAAACTTTTTTCCTTTTTTTTTTTTTTTTAAACAGCATATTCTACACCTTAGCCTTGCTGCAAACTTGCTGTAACCATGTGTCCTGTCCTCTTAAAAACCCTCTCAGGACTCCCAGTCTAACAGCTCGGATGGGGTTGGATGCCTTCCAGAGACAGACACTGTGTGTGTATCACACTCATGATGTGTGCCACTCACTTTGATGAGAAACTCTGAGGTGTGTAGAAACTGAGGGCATTTTTTCTGCATCTATGCACATCTTGACCTCTGTCAACCAGTTATTGGACTTAATTGCCTTCTGTATATCTACAAGAACATTCATCAAAGAAGCTCAGATTATTTGTTCAAAGTTAAATTGATGTCTTGAGCTGTCATGTGAGAAACTAAGTGTTACTGTCCTTGAGTTGGCTGATTTTCAGATCTGGGCTTGACATATAACTGGTAAGCTGTAAACAATGAGAGATCTTGCTCCATTGTTTCAGATGGGATCTTGTCCAAGGGAAAACAGAGATTGTCTTCAACAATTTGAAGCTTGTGTAGGCAGACAATACATTTACTTTTGCCTGTGGGCAGCACAAAGAATGCTTCTGCTTTAGACCAACAAACAGCCAAGAGCTGACATAGGTGTAAAGTAAGGCTGTGCATGCAGTCAGCTAAGATGATGGATCGGTCCCTGGGCAACTGTGATGTTTGTGTGCAAAAGTGTACTGAAAGAAATAATGTGGACTACCAGGCTCTTTTTCCTCAATACACCAAGATCTTTCACCTATTGGATTTGAATGAAAATGGCCAGGATCTCCCTACTACTTTGAATAGTTCAATGAATAATGGTCAGGCATGCAATTAGCTAATAGCTATTGAAAGTGATATGATAGAAAGTAGTGTGCAAGGCAATATCAGATGCAAAAAATGAGCTTGCAGTTACCAAATATGAATGTCATTTGATGTGAAGTCCAAATTGAGTATGATGACACTTCTAGCAAGCTGCTTCCCAAGAATGTTCGTAAAAACACTGTGACAGTAGTTAGAGAGTCGATTGCACCATCAGTAGAAAAGTTTCAGTTATAGCTAAACCTAAACTCTTTTAAAACAAGAGTGCTGGACATGCTTTGTGTTTGTCACCAAGATAGTGTGATGCATGGCTGTACAACCCAGTGTTTCCCATTCTGGCCAAGTAAATATGCTGCCACCAATGTTGATGTGTATGCTTGTGTAACTCGTGATTGATCTAAAAAGCAGAAATTAGGACTTTGCTTATCTCACTGACACAGACCCTCTACGCTACAGAGGAAATATTCCTATTATGGACTATTTGTTCAATTTCTTACAAACTGTGCTGTTGCACAGTCTTTCATGAAACAGTGTAATGAGGATTTATGCATGCTTGGTCACTATGAGATCGGAAAAAAACTAAGCAAAAGTTTGCAATCTGGAAGCTGCTGGACAGCTTTCTGCTTGTATTTCAAAGTGTGCCTTTGCCAGCAAAAAAGGTCAGGTGGGAAGAGAGAGCAAACAGCAGAGAACACATAAAAAAATCATGTAGTAGTAAGTTCAAGGTTAGTCCTTGTGTACTGAACTGTACTCTGCAATCAACTGCCAATATAGAGGCCTGCCTGAGTGTAAAGCTATACACAGGTCTGTGCTTCGAGAGGACAACAACTGATTTCCAATAAGCCTCCTCAGCCAAATGCAAAGTTTCAGCTTCAAGCTGCTGAAAATACTACGCTATGAAAACAATAGTGCAAGTCTGCCCAGAGGTTGCAGGTTTTTTTCTTTTTTTTTTACATAAGCATTAGCGTGGGAGGAGAACATGAGATTTCAAATGTACCTGGCAGCCTGTGAAGTGATACGTATGATCCATGTTAACATAAGATCTTAATTACTTCTGACAGTTAACTGACAGAAGCAGCAGAAAACTGTGAGAGAAAGGAAGACGTCTCTTTCAGACGCTGAGAATGCTGCTAGAAAAGCTGTTGTGCTGGTGCAAACACACCCCTATGCAGTCACCCATGGGGAATCAGACATCGCCAGGGAGGTTCAAAGACCAAGTAAAGCTTCGTAGAAAGGACTGGCTAGAAGAAAAATGAAGTTAATCAGAGTTTGTAGGCTCAGTGATTCACATTACCAGGGCTTGTAGTATTTCTGGCAAATTTCAACATTTTCTGTTTTCCTTAGTAAAAGTTGAGACTTTGGGAGCCCAGCGTTACGGGATGATCTCAGGTTAAGCAGGACACTGCTAGTCCTCAAGGTTGCACGCACAGTCTGCTTGAAATTTCAGAAACCAGAAAGTAAACGAATCCAATGTTTATTGAAA
Source organism: Penelope pileata (assembly GCA_013396635.1). NCBI lineage: Eukaryota > Metazoa > Chordata > Aves > Galliformes > Cracidae > Penelope > Penelope pileata. The sequence goes on from WBMW01000064.1 coordinate 13,652, forward strand.
ATAAGTGACCACGCAAATGGAACGTGTCAGAAATATGTCAATAATTTGCCAGGACGGCGTCTCTGATGAAAGCAGTGTTATTCGCAATTGCAATGGCAGGCGTCCTGCAAGCAGGAGCGCGCCTGCAGAAACAGTTTCACATCTCTTATGCCCTACGACCCGATGCCCCTGGTTCCTCATTGGCTGAGTACTTCAGGTTCACAAAACTACCTGACGCTAACTAACATTTGCAGTCAGTAGTTTTCCACTGGTTCAATTGACTATTGTCCATTCTCNGGAACAGCTGAAACAATCGCCCCGTTATCAGAAGTCTCTATTGGACCTTTGATTTCTCAATTATCTTCTTATGATTTGGTGTTATGTTTGAAATGATGATAGGCCTCTGTCATAAATCTCGCCATTAAGCAAATCGAACATCAGAGGGCAGGAAGTGTTTGGTTTCTCTGTCTTTTGTGCATGTGGTGCCTCTGCTCCTCACAGGCCGACCGACTGTGCTAGCACGCAGCGAGTTTCCTGCCCAGGTAACAAACAGCAGCAATCACTGCAGATGCCCCTTAATTGGGACCTTGGAGCACCTCTGCTGTACCTCTCAGCTGTTTGGTTCCTTCTGGGGTCGGCTCATCAGTCTAACTGAGGATTTTGAGCTTTATTCAATCGCTTCTTGCATTTTTTTTCACAGCGTTTTTGAGGCAGTACCCAGAGCAGGGCCTGCAGGGAAGAAGTCTGGCCACCTCTGGAAACTTCCTCGGCCTCGTGACTGCGTCACCCCCCATTTTAGGGTGTGGAGAGCTGCTGCCCCTTGCAGGCCCGGCCCTGTGTTATTGCCAGCAGGAGTTCCCACTTCAAGGCACATGCAGAGCGTAACAATGTGCTCACCGAGGCACAGATTTGTTCCTAACGTTACACTCAGCGCTTCCTATCGCAGTCAGAAAGCTACGTGCTGTTCTCTGGGGACACGCACACACACTTCCTCGTCCTTGGGGCTGTGGGCACGGCATGTCCCAGGTCTGTCACAGGACACCCCACTCATGCCCAGCCTCTGGGGCCAGGTGGGGAGCACCAGCATGGCTGTGACACGGCTGATAAACCTGCTTTGTGGGCATTTCACTGTCATTGTATGGGGAGGCTTGCACTGCGGACCTGAGGCTCAGTTACTGCACACTTCCGGGTTGCCCTGAGGGGGCCGCCACGGCGCGGCCGGGGGGCACGCAGCACAGACGCGCTGAGTCACGCTCGGACAGCAGAAGCCCGGAGGCAGCGCCCGAAGGCCCCGCCCCCTCGCCCCGCGAGGGACGCGCATGCGCGGTGACGCCGCGGATCTATAAAAGGGGCGGCGCGCGGTAGCAGCCTCCCAGAGCGCGTCGGCGAAGCTGAGCGGAGCGGGTTCCTGCGTCAACAGTGCTTGGACGGAACCGGCCGCGCTCGGGCCCGCCGCCTCCCCTTCCACCACCACACAGCCGTCGTACCGTCGCATCCCTCTCACGACAACGCCATGGCCACGACTCCTTCTCAGGTGCGCCAGAACTACCACCAGGACTGCGAAGCCGCCGTCAACCGCCAGATCAACCTGGAGCTCTACGCCTCCTACGTGTACCTCAGCATGGTGAGCGGGGGGGTGCGGCCTCACCTGGTGCAGCGCGGGGGGAAGGGGGCACGACACCCAGTGTTCGACACGTCTGCAGAAGCCGAGGCCCTAGGCCGTGGGGAATGGTGGGGCGGGGAGCGGGGCCCCGGCCCCAGGGGTGCCCCGAGGCCTGGAGAAGGGCTGCGGGCCGAGCCCCGGCCCTGCCTGCACGGCCCCCGGGCGGCCGCGGGGAGGCGGCTCCGGGCGGTGCCTCCCGGCGCAGCCGCACTGCGTTCCTCCCCCCGCGGGGAGTGGAGGGGGCGGCCGCCGCGCTGAGTTCGGGTCGTAGGTGAGGCCCTTAGCGGCGAGGCAAGCCCCGGGCGCTCGTTAACAGCGTGTTGTTGGCTGCCCTTGGCGGGCTCGTTATCAGCGCTGCTCAGCAGCTCTGCCCGCGGGGCAGGGCTGGATAGCAGGAGCCGCCTCACGGGGCAGTTGGCAGCCGTCCCAGGGCAGGGTTCTTGCTTCTTAGTTTGAAAAGAAGTGCTAGGGATCCGTAGCCTCCGCGGTCCTGTGCTCGCGTGCCTCACTTGGCACGTGACTCCGATTTCAGCCATAGCAGAGTGACTGCAGACAGCAGCTCTGACCTCTGTCGTGTGTTACAGCATTCAAGTGTTTAGTTTAACTGCTTGCTGCTGTGTTATTGTAAAGGTCTAAGCCTCAGCTGCAAGTTCAATGTAACTGCGTTGACGATAGTGGCACACAAGCACCAGTGTCTTCCTGTGAGCCTCCAAACTGCTGGAGTAAGAGGAGAGAATTCTGTTTGTTCTTGGCTGGGAAATAACTGGCAGCTGATACAAAGCTTGCTATTGAATTCTGCTTTCATGCCTTTGACCGAAGAACAAATAAGCGGTGTGATGGTTTGTAACAGCTGTTACAGATCTTCTGGCTTTCAAGAGCTGACTTTGTATTTGCTGCTGAATATGTATTTTACCTCAGTTAAGCTTTTGTGTTCATACTAAAGGCTTTTCTCAGAAGTTGACAGTGTACTTGCCAGTCAAATCCCTGGTGGAGCATGCATTAGTACATTATTGCAGAAGTACCTTACAGTTCGTGGCCTCTCTTAATTGGTGTTGCAATGAGACTTTGACTTGTGATCCAAGTAAACAAACCTGGGCAAACAAAGGGAGCAAAAACAACTTGTGAGGTATTTAAGGAGACTGAAGAACAGAGCTTTGTGGAGTGTGGGTTTTTCATATTCAGAAATGAGCCACAAGTACTACTTATTCGTATTCATGATCAGGACACAGGTTAAAATTCAGTAAAATCCTAGCTGGGTAAACTAATCTTCCCATGAAGGGAAGAAGAACTTAGCTGCTGCCTTGCTGCCCATCTGCCCATCGTGCTGCTGGTTAGCTGGAGCTTGGACTTGAGCCATCTCGAAGAAGGGCTGATAGCAGGCATGTCTGAAATTACAGTATCCACTTTGCTTTGTGTGGCTGCTGGAGTGAGGCTTCTGTTTCTGAGCATGTAAATCCTTACTTTCAGTCCTACTACTTTGACCGGGATGATGTGGCTCTGAAAAACTTTGCCAAGTACTTCCTGCACCAGTCCCACGAGGAACGCGAGCATGCTGAGAAGCTGATGAAGCTGCAAAATCAGAGAGGCGGACGCATCTTCTTGCAGGACATCAAGGTAAGGAGCATCTCCATGCACTTTTTTTTTTTTTTTGTCTAATGCCAAACTAGACTTGAGGCCTGTCTGCAGGCTGGAGAGGGAGGAATTCCCCTAAGAGGCCTCTCACAGAAAGGCAGCAGCAGCTGTCAGTGGAAGACCACGTGTGTTACTGTAATCTGTGCATGGTGGTCAGTCTGAGCGGAATCTAGAGAGACATGGTAACTTGTGCTGGTTGACTGATGGAGGGCACTTCCTCTCTGAGCACAGCTGCATAACAATAGCTCGTAGTGGTTTTGGGGGGGGTGCTGGTGGTGCAAGAAATGGCAAACTAGAACACAGCTGGTTCTTGTAGCTTAACAGCAAGTGCTTTCTTGGGTCTCTATAGTTTCTTATTCCCATGACAAGAGCTGAGCTATCACATAACAGTCTCAAGTTTTCAGTTTATAACTTGCTGCAAGGTTTCATGACACAATTTTCTTGAAGTCACTTAGCTCATTTTCTGCTCTTCTGAGTAATTAATATTACATGGTCAAGTTTAATAAATGGCAACTCTTTGTGGGGAGAACAGTGCCAGACATGTCAAATCTTCTTTCAGCTTGCCTGTTTGGATGCCTAAACTGCGTTATTTTTTGAGACTGTACCCTTTGCCCACTTTTGTGGCTTAACCTGGCAGGCAGCTCTCCACACAGCTGCTTGCTCCATCCCCTCCCTAGAAGGATGTGGGAGAGAATCAGGAAAAGGGGGAACTTGTGGGTTGAGATTAAGACAGGTCAATAGCACAGTAAAAGGGAATAAAGTCATAAGGAACATGGGGAAAAAGTGGTGTGCAATGCAGTTACTACTTGCTGGCCAATGCTCAGCCAGGCCCTGAGCAGCAGCACCCACCCACCCCTGGCAAACTCCCCCAGTTTTATTGTTCAGCATGATGCCCTATGGCATGGAATATCTCTTTGGGTGGTTTGAGTTAGCTGTACTGGTTCTGTCTGCTTCTAACAACTCTTAAGAGCAGTGTTAACAACACAACTCTCCTAAATTGGAAACGTGACACTACCATCCACTCTTGAACAAAATTCACCCTATTCCAGCCGAAGCCATGGCACCTACTTAAATTGTTAGGCTGTTAGATTACAAGGGGAGGAGCAAGTGAAGTAGCTCTAAGTCTGAACCTGCAAGATTTCACTGAGCATAATGTGAGAATAATTTAGGGAACAGATACCTGTTCCTTGTGACTTCTGGCATGGGTTCAGTTCTGTTCAAAGTGCATTGTGAGAGTGCCAGGTTTTTTCAAGACCTAAATGCCTGAACTTGGAATTCTGTGTATGAGGCCCTCGCTGGAGAACCGCATAGCGCAGCAAGTTGCTTTCTTGATCTTAAACAGATTTAAAAGACTTTGTTCTCTTATTGGTTTGTGCTTGCTTATAAGAAACATGGTCATGGGCTTTTCCCTTTTAGAAGCCAGATCGTGATGACTGGGAGAATGGACTGACCGCAATGGAGTGCGCCCTGCACCTGGAGAAAAATGTGAACCAGTCGCTGTTAGAGCTGCACAAATTGGCAACTGAAAAGAATGACCCTCATGTAAGTGGATGCTGAAGCTGGGGGTGTAGCTGTGCAGTGAGGGGGCTTGTGTGTGACTGCATGGGTTTGGGGGTGAGCTGTATGTACCTGCTGTTCCTGCTGGAAAAAGAGGGGTGAACTAGTGCAGCCCCTCCAGAGAGGGAACAGCCCTGGTGTCAAACTGTACCTTACCCGTTTGGTTCTGTTATACTTTATCAGAGGACCAGTTGTGTTAGGGTGGCTGAGGCCACTCTTGGAGGGCATTGAGTGCGTAGCTGTATTCAAACCCTATTGTTGCTGCTCTTCAGAACAGAAGGCACTCGTGAACAGCACTTTGCAGAGAAGTGTGTTAAGCAGTATAGAATAAGCTTGACTTCAAAATCTTACAGCAAAAGCCCCCGTTTTTGCTGTAAGATTTTGAAGTCACTTTTTGGAATGATAAAAATTCTGACGCTTGAGACCATTGCAATTCAGATGTATGTTACTAACCTCTTCCTGTTAGTAAAAAAAAAAAAAAAAGCCTCAATCCAGCCTTGGCAATGATGTCTGTCATAAAGCATCCAGCTGTGAATGGACTTGTTTTCAGACAAAGTACTCTTGCAGTGTTCTGTGCAAGCTAGAGGGACAACATAGAATACCATTCTATGTGCATAGATAGTTAGGATCACAAAGTGCTGTACTGCTGTACTGTGTGTACTTTCAGAAACTGCCTTGTATAATCTTTTACCTGTGTTAGCATGATCTTTGGATCCTGTTTCAGCAGGATCAGCCATGTTCAGGCCTGAAGTTCTTTATTCTCTCTTTCAGTTGTGCGACTTCATTGAGACTCACTACCTGGATGAACAGGTGAAAGCCATCAAGCAGCTGGGTGACCATGTGACCAACCTGCGGAAGATGGGGGCACCCAAGTACGGCATGGCGGAGTACCTCTTTGACAAGCACACCCTCGGGGAAAGTGACAATGAGAGCTGAAGGCTTGCCAAGAACCACCCTGCGGGTTTCAGTGGGACTCCTACTTTACTGGTCCAGCAGTGCATGTATCTTCAGCTATCTAGATAAACAGTTCTTATATTCTGTACCAAATATCAGCCCTCTTTTCTCTTGTGTTTTGTGTATCGCCCTCCATCCAATAAAGTGACTTGGTTCAAGATGGCTTTTTCTGTTTTTTCTCAAAAGGTGTGAACACATGCAGAATTGTAAGCTTCACTGGAAAACTTAATGAGCAGGGCATGGATGAAGAAATAAATTAGAGGGATCAGGTTTTAAGTCCAGCTTAGCACTTTTATATTTTAGTGGATACCCCTAGATGAAAAACTACAGGAATTGCGTGGGGACTGAAGCTGTGTTGTTTTTTTCTTTCTAGAAAATGCTTCTGCCACTAAACCTTGTCTTAATGTGCAAGAAAAGGAAGGCTTGAGTAGCTCTTGGCTTCCTGAATTGGCCCCTGTGAACTTAGATGAGTTAGTGCCTCACTAAGTCTTGTGCCTAACAAATGGTGCTATGCTTGTGTATGGGAAGTGTGCTGTGACTGAGGATGTAAAGCTCTGTACTGCTAGCTAGAGCCAATGTTGCGGGAGCTGTCTCAAAAAAAAGTCTGTCAGGTGTTAGATAGGGATGGTGGTGCCTGTGTAGGTCAAACAGCTGTACCTGGAAGGCAGAGGGCTGGAATATCACATGAAGGCATGGGGAGGGAGGTGGTGTGAGTTTGTCATGTGCTCCTTGGGATGACAGATCTGAAGATTTCCTGGAAAGAGGAAGAACTTTCTGGTTTCTTTTAAATTTTTATTACATGGAAACTAAAATGTGGAAGCAAGTGGTCCTGGACTTCAGCCTTGATATCTTTTGGGGGGAGACTAGTTAAAAATCTTAACTTTGCGTTGTCTGCAACCATCCAGATAACTTCTCCTTTGAATGCTTTCAAATCAGAGGCAGATGTGATACAAAACTTCAAAAGGAGGCAGTGTAAATACCATTGACTGTAGCCGCTTGTTCAGGTAGTCCTATCCCGTTGCTTTCCCAGTGCTGGAGCACACCAGCTAGGCAGAACTTCATGAAGCACTATGGGTCTGCATCACAAAGGCTGTGACTCAGTCCCTTTCATTCCCTGGAGCATCTTGTGCAAGTCCTGGGCCTTGTGGCAAGTAGTAATGTAAACTTTGAGTTCCAATTCTTGCTGTAATGAATTCTCCTTAATTGTATTCTGCTCTGGGCTATACCAGCACTCCAGAGTCTTCAGAATGGTATCTGCTCAGCTATGGTTCTGCTGTTAGACCTCTGTAGTCCCTAACAGTAAAAGTCTTGTTTTGCTGGTGTGGAGTGTTTTTTTGTTTTTTTTTTTTCCTTCCTTTTTGCAGCACTGAAGTTGTGTGCCTGCTACTGTACCTGAGGCCAGTTATGGTGAGTCACTGGTGCTGGGCTCTGAGTGAATGGTCCACCAGCACAAAGTTTGGCTGCACTGCCCTTCTGTTAGGAGGATGAGTGCTGGTGTGGCCCAGGTGTGAAGATCTTGCAATATCACTTGTATGCCAGGTGTCTGCACAGAACTGGGTGTGTCTCTTGGTCTCCTCTAGCTGTACTGATCCATCTGCTCTTCACATGTGCTTTCATTTGTCTCCATGATCACCTCCATCAGCCCCACATAGTCACCCTCAGCTAGGGAGATGCCAGAGTCATTAGGGGATGGACTTTCTGCTCTCCTTGTCTCTCTTGTAGGCGGAGTATTAGCGCTTCTGTTTCCTGTATCTCTCATGCTCCTGGGAACGTCTGGTGAATGCTGGTCTGGTGCGTTGGCTGTGTCTTCTGAACTTAGGCTGTGAGTATCAGGGACTGTTTTCCCCATGGGGGATCTCCCCAGCACTGGAGATGTGACAGGAGTGAATGAGAAGCAGAGGGGGGTGCTACTGCTGGGCACTTTATTGCTGAGTGGGGGGAAGGCACTCAATTGCTCTGAATTGGGGGTGGTTGTTGCATTCTCTGGAGTTACCCAGGGTGGGTGGGAGCCTTTTAAACTCCTCAGACCCTGCTCATGGTTTGGGGACTCTGCTAGGAGGGGGAATTTAGGGCTGTCTGATGCTGCAGACAGGGCTTCTGGACTTCCCGTGACAGCAGCTTCTCTGCTTTTACTGTTAGAGTTGCTCCTTTCTTCTTCCACCATGACAACCAGTGAGTCGGGACCTTTATTCCGTTCTGTTGGCCAAATGAACGTTTCCTTTGCACCTGAGCCGAGGGAGCTCTGGCTTTTGTACGTATCACTCATTTTGGAAGGCGAGGAATTGACTATGACGTCCTTAAGAGAATTTGAGCATGCAGCTATGCTGGAGAGTGCAGGGGGCTTCTTGCGGCCTTGGCGTCTAGAAGGGAAGATCATGGGGATGGAGCTGATGGGCGTCTGTGGAGCGCTGTAGAAACCAGGTCTCTCGTAAAATGGGGTTGATATGAAGGCGTCAAACTCCCTTAGTTTCCCTTCTTCACTGTCCCACTGCTCCTGTGAGCTGGTGTCTCCCCTTGGCTGACTGATGCCACAGGGGCTCCCAGACTTGCCCATGTCTTGGTACATGTAGTGGGAGAAGGGGGACGTGGGCTCCCCTCGCCTGCGCAGCAGGTTCATCCGGGAAGAGGACCTGGAGAAGCTTGGTGACTGGACACCGAGGAGGCGGCCCAGGTGTCCCAGTAATGGTGTGGAATGGTTTGCTTCCTCGTTCTCTTTAATTTGCTCCAGGGGCTGGAACTCCATCTCTTCTTTCTGCATGCTGGGAAAAGGCAAAACAGGCTGTTACACAGCCACAATAGGCAGTGGTTTCTGGTGGGGAGGCTGGCAGCACAGGGGATGTTGCTGCCAAGGGCAAGCTGCTTCTCCTTTGTGTTGCCACATCACTGACATGTTAGGCCCTCCACAATAGGGATGCCTATTGCAGAGGAGGAGTCGAGAGGTCAGAGGCATCCTTTGCTAGGAAGGATACTGGCCCTCATCTTTGGATGAACCTCTAAGTATTCTAGAGCGAGATTTCATGTACTATGGAGGAAGGTACTATTGCTCTTTTTTACTCCTTAAGTATAATATCCTGCACTACATCTGTTCTAAGGTGCAAGTGTGGTCTCTTCTGATGCCCTGTAGTTGCACTCACCTGATATCAAATGTTGAGCCGAGGAATGACGGGCGCTTGTACTCGGCAGTGGCTGCGGTGTAGGGTGGCTGGGGGTCAGGCTCATTCCAGTATAGGTCCTTCTCCAGAATGGGCAAATCCTGATGCATCTCATCCACTGCCATGAGGGAGACCTGCCGGGGACAGCAGGAAGGTCAGGGTGAGCAGCGCTGCTGTGCCCATTGTCAGTGGGCAAGGGAATGCAGGGCAGAAGGCAGCAGTGTAGCATGGAAGTGAAACGAGCAGCTGGGTTTGCTACATGGTTGTCTGTCACTCCTTTTTTTTGCACAGAGATTTGATTAATTAAAAGAAAAGTGGTACTGAAGGAGAAATGAAAGCAATATGCTCACTAGAACAGATGAGCTCAGTGCTGGGAAGGACTGGAGGAGGAGAGCTATTGAATGGAAGGAACTGGACGAGGCAGTTCTAGGTACAGACACAGGGTGGGACAGGCCAGGGAGAGGCAGGGGTGAGGTGTCATTGAAAGGCAGCGAGGGTCTGAAACAGTCTGGATTCATTGTGTGTGCTGGAATGTGATGGCTAAGGGGCCAGGTGGAACTCTGTGTGCAAACATGCCAAAACCCCTGCGTTCCTTGGTGCTTGAGGGTCTTTCTGGCACAGGTCTTGCCCTGCTCTGCCTGGAGCCTGTGATGTTTCCTTGGCTGCTGAGAAGGAGCACTGGGCTGGCCTCCTTTACCCTTGCATCTGCTGGGAAGCCTAATGCTAGCCGTCTCTCTTTGGACATCCAGGGCCTCTTAATATGCAGCCATCAACACCTCAGGGAAGCACATGGGTGACAGGCTGCTTCTCCGCCTCACTGCAGGCATGGCAGAAGCGTTGCAGAACACTGTGACCCCACTGACAGGGCTTGCTGAACCCCCAGGTGCAGTCCTGCCTCAGTGCTCCTCTGCAGGTCAGGAGAGCCCTGCCTTCACTTTACCTGCAGGTTCCTGTCGATGAGCCAGTTGGTTTCAAAGTCATCATCGTCCTCCCCAAAAGGGTTGATTAGTTGCTCGGCCACCTGCACAGGATGAGCAGACAGCAAGGGTCATGGTCGTACCCTCCCCTTTCCCTGCCTATGGGGCAGGATCCAGAACTGCGCTCAAGGTGATGTGCCCTGAACTTGGAGCAATGCTGTTTCTGCCGATAAAGGAGTGGGTTAAAAATGGAAGCTTGCCAGTTACGAGGAGGCATTGGTACATGGGTAACTGCCCCTTGCTCACTGCAGCCCACTGCCTCTCTTTTCCCCCAGACTTAGGAAAGGTGGAGTTGATCTTCAAGTGGGACACTCAGCACCTGAAGGTCTTGGCAATACCCTGTAGGCTCCCCGTTTGCCTGCCAGCAGCTGGCATGTTGCCCACAGGCCACAACATGCGGCTGGGTCTCTTGTGAGCACAAACTGGGGAGAACCTGTGCGTGGCTCACCTTCCAGCTCCAGGCACATTTTCTTGGACATACCTTTAACCAGCCAGCATAGAAGAAGAACTGCAAAAATGTGAAGACAGGCACAAAGAGATCTAGTTCATGGCCAGGATATGCTTTTTCTGGGTCCAGGAACTGCCGGCCGATCAGACAGGCCAGGAAGAAGCTGTAAACAGCCACGGTCACCACCTGGGAAAGATGCCAGGGAACACACCAGAGAAGCCTGAGTTCCCGACTTGCTTTCTCAGAATCTCTCCTCAGTCCCAGCCCACACATCTCCCAACAGCGGCGAGCTGCTGGCTCAGGAGCCGGTTGAAAGCCCTGTGTATTCGGTTACAACGTGCTGCCCCTCTGCTTCCTGCAGGAAGGTGAATTTCCACTGCAGAAAGCCTGAAGTTCACCCTCTGCCCTTCGTCTGTTACACACACTGCATTTCACTCCGTGCTGTCCCTGGAATGATGTCTGTGCAGGTGCAGCAGAAAGCGTGTGACAGATGGCAGCACGTGGCTTGCTGGATGGAAGGGACTTAAGGAACTGACTCATGGCTGCACAATTGGTCTGCTGCTGATTTAAGGGGTGCTTGCTTCTCCTAGCTGTTCTCTTGAGCCCCTCATGGCCCTGTCCATGTTGGCAGGCCTTTTCCAAATCTGGGAGGGAAACCCTGAGCATGCTGCCAGCTCTGGTCTGGTCCTGATGAAGGATATTCCTGTATTTGCCTGCTTGCTTGCCCAAATTTTGGGCTACAATGAGCTTTGTGGTTTTCTCTGTAATCACGGGACTGGAAACTTCCCCTTTTCAAATGAATAGCAGCTGAGACTCGTGTCATCTCCTCACGCAGCAGGCAGGAAGGTCCAGAACAGACGCAAAGCGTCACAAGACTTGGGCCGGCCCTGCAGCTCCCTGCAGCGAGCAGCACGGGGCTGTTCCATGATGCGCAGGTCAATGGGCAATTGTAGAAAAAGGGTCACGCTCTGCAGGGAGTCCAAAGTCCCTGTCCAGTGTACCTGGCAAACCTTGCTCACAGCTCCAAGACCCAAGCGAGGCTGATGGGAACTGCCAGTTTGGGCCTGGTCTTTTCTACAGTGGCTCTGTTTTTTGGACATAGACTACAGTGGCACCTCCCTTCTCTGCCCTCAAATTACTCTTGGAGAGTGTTTCTGTAGAGGTGACTGTGTCTCAGTTCCAGAAATAAGGCTGGGCTGTGTGTGCTGCTTATGGGCTACCCAGGAGAGAGCCAGCGTGGGGCTGTATATGAAGGTGGGAAGGAGGGGTCCAAGCGCTTGTGGCATCAGCATGGGCAGTGTGGAGGGCAGGCATGGGGTCCGTGGGGCTCCCCTGCAGCATGCACAGGCAGGCAGTGGGGCCATGGATGTGGGGAAGTCCCTTCTCACCTGAGTGTAGACCAGGGGGATGCTGATCCAGTCGTACCCGTAGAGCCGCCCGCACTGGCTGCGCAAAGTGTTGAGCTCCTGCAGTGGGGGAGAGGAAGGGCCTGTTGGTGCCAACCCTGCCTGTCCTTGCTGCGGATACTGGCCCTCTCCAGCCCATCCCTCCCACTCACAGCTCCTCAGGAAGGTGGGGCTCAGCCGGGACCCTGCTGGTGTCCAACCCCTCCCCAGCAGACCACCAGCAGGGTCTCGCACTTGCTGCGGAGGAAGTCCTTGCTGCCCAGATGCCTCTGTCTGAGACCAGAGTCCCTTCCTATCTTACTTCATAGCAGAGTTATCTCCTCACATGGTGAACAGCCCAACAGACTAGAGGCAAAGAGTATCTTAGAAATATCCTTGTCTTTCTTTTGACTGACTAATGAGCCTAGATAAACAGTCCAGAGGGATGAATCTCACTCCAGGCAACAGAAACAGCACATGAACACTCAGCACATGAATACTAGGAGCACATGAGCTGCTCTGGAGTCTTTTTCTCTGCAGCTGTGCAAGGACCGCTGCCAGGCCCAGCCTGCGGAGCGTGGCCTGCTTCCCAGGACTACGCAAGGGTTTCCAATAGCAAAGTTCTCTGCAGGGACCTTGGTTGTTTAAGATGCTTTTGACTTCTGGCTTCTTTCAGATACATGCTCTGCTTCCTTGTGGCTTTCCAGCTGTATCCTAGAGACCTCCATTGGACGCTGGAGTGTGTGGAAGCCGGAGGAAGGTTAATTCAGGACCTGCTGCGTGGGGGTCTCCCATCGCTACACCTAGACGTGAGTCAAATGGTTCCTCTCTGACCCAGTTCTGTGGATGCTGTTGCATTCTTTTCTCCTCAGTTGTGTGTGGCATTGCTGATGTGTCAGCTGGCCATGAAAGCTCTGTTCTGTCATGAGCTGGAGAGCAGCAGTGGAGGTATTTCCCATCAAAATTAATGTAATATCCCCAGGGATAGGCCTGACTCACAGTCTGGACATCCTACCTCAGCATTCCTGTTCCTTGCCTGACCTCTGCAAGTCCCCACAGTTGCACCCAGAGGGCCGGAGGAGGACCTCAGTGGCCTACTGGCTCTGTCACTCACATTCAGGATGCCCTGCAGCAGCACGCTGTCCCGGATCCTGCCCTCGTTCCTCGCCTTCACGGCCAGATTGCAGAACCACACACACGGGATCCAAAACTTGTTGTGGGGAGAGTTTAAGCTCTCAAACTTCTTGTGCTCTTCTGGCGTCATGAGGCCTGGGTGGAAAAGAGCAGATGGGAGAGGGACAGCTGTGGAGAGCAGAAGGCAGTCACCTTAGCTCTCACTATAATCGCAGGGAAGACTCGGGCACTCGGCCTTCGGGAGATGCAGAAAAGGATGGTAAATTTTGTTAAAGCATTGATTTATAAAACTGCAAGAAGCAGAACTTCTCATTTCATAGGATCATAGAATAACCCAGGTGGGAAGGGACCCACAATGATCATCGAGTCCAACTCCTGGCTCTGCACAGGACTACCCCAAATTCGAATGCTATGTCTGAGAGTGTTGTCCAAATGCTCCTTGAACTCTGGCAGCGTGGGGTTGTGACCGCTGCCCTGGGCAGCCTGTTCCATGCCCACCACCCTCTGGTGAAGAACCTTTTCCTAACCCCCACCTGACCCTCCCCTGACCCAGCTCCATGCTGCTCCCTCTGGCCCTGTTGCTGTTCCCATAGAGCAGAGCTCAGCGCTGCCCCTCTGTTCCCTGTGAGGAAGCTGTAGACTTTGGATGTCTGCAGTGTGTCTGACCAGAGCAGAGCCAGCAGGGAGATACGGTGCTGCTGAGGGTGCTGTTGCCTGGCGTACCTAGACAGCTGTTGAGAAGGTGATAACTTGTGTCCTAGAATTGCTTATCTCTCTCTGGATTGCAAAGGAAGCCCAGATGACTAGGGCAGTTGCAGACATTTCCCTGTGTAGGAACAAGCATGTTGTGCAATGGAGAAGCATAAATGGTTGTGTCAGAAGAGCAGAGCTGGTGTATGAGCAGGTGCTTAGCACCCACAGCAGACATCAGCAGAGCATGGTGCAGCACTACCTCTGCAGCAGAATGGACATCTAGCAGCAAGGTGCTGCTGTCTGCCTGGGGCCAGAGCTGAGCAGAAGGCAGTGCCGGTACTGACCTGCCCTCACGATGTGCTCGATGCTGGGGAAGCGCTTGTAGACAGCGGTGCTGACGGAGCGCAGGATCAGCACGCTGCACAGGTTGCTGTAGCGCATCAGGGTGCGACGCAGCAGCCGCCCGTACTCATCCTCCCCATCCACGTTGCAGGAGACCAAGTTCATGATGCGGTCGGGCCACGGGATACTCTCATACTGAGCCCACCAGCGGGACACCACCAGAGCCACGTAGAAACCTAGAGGTGAGCTGAGCAAGTCAGGCATCCTGAGGGAGCGGGAGCTGCATGCTCTTCTGCAGAGAGGCTGGCACTGCTTTAATGGGGGTGAGTGAAAGCGTGCCTGGAGGGTAATTCAGATCTCCATGCTAAAGCCAGAGCCTGGCTTTCACAGTTTGTTTAGAGATACTTGGTCCCTGCCCTCCTGGCAGAACCCAATGTGCCAGTACATCTGGACAGGGAAAGCTGTGAGCATACCTCACAGCTGCAATGTGAAGTGATGTACTCTGCCTGGGGAGTTTTATTTACAAAGGCAGAATGAGGGAACTGCCCGGTAAATCCTGCCTGCTTGAAGAGCTGTGTCAAACCAGGGAGAAGAAATGCTGCCCATTTCCCCTCCCTGTGTGTTCAGGCAGAGCTCCTTACCCAGCACGAAGGACACAGGGATTAGCTCAGCATAGCTGTTGCAGTAGAGTGCCAGCTTCTCAAACATCAGCCTTTGGCTTTCGCTGAGGATCAGCCTAAAAGGGAGAAACAAGGGCATCAGCCTTTAAGAGGGCACCCTGCCTTGTTGGGCCTGCTGGGATGAGAGCCTGGCAAGGGAAGCCAAGGGCACACAGCCACAGCACAACCATGCTGTGAGCGTGGGGATGAGGTGGGGGAACAGCCCCGGTGAGCCTGGCACACCAGCCCACCTCCCCCAGGAAGGGGCAACCCAAAGCACCCTGCTGGTGCGTCCAAAGGAGCCTGAATTAGTCAGGACAGGAGCTGTGTGATGGTTGACGCTGTCTGATCACGGAGCCCTGTGTTTCTTGTGCAGGAGAGTGCTCTCTGGTATCAGGGGTTTGACACAGTGCTTGGCTGTGCACCACATTTTACTTAATACCCTGCAAAATGTCAGTCCCAGCTCTGCTTGCATCAGCTGAGCCTGTTCTGAGTTCCTCCTTCTTTCTTAGAGCTGCTCTCCTGCCTCCATGCTGCACCTGTACATGTGCACCCATCCAGGGGACATCCCTGGCTTTCTCCCCCAAAAACTGTCCCAACCCTGTGTTGCCCAACTGCCCTGCTTCAGGACAGAGCGAGGGGCTGGGTTAGTGCTGGCACGAGGGTGCCCACCTGTAGACAAGGCTGATGGCGAAATAGAGAGAGATGAAGATAAGGAACTCGGAGTAGAGGAGTTTGTAGATACTGCCCTTCCATTGGAGCAGGAGCTGTGAGAAGGTGCCAAGGCGGGCATCGGCCACACGGTTGGTGTATGTCACTGTCATCACAGATCCTGGTAGAGACACGAAATGAGCAGATTTTGAAGCTGCCAAGTGAGTACGCACAGAGAGAGGAGACAAATCTCACGTGCCAGCAAGCAAGATGGAAAGAAGGAACAAAGAATGAGAGAAAGAAAGAGTTGAGGCCAAAAGACAGGCCATTGGAAGTCATTAAGGTTGAGAACCAGGGGGAAGTTTATGGTGGGCAACCATTTTGATGTGCTTACCATCCTTTCCCTGTGTTGTGACTGCGTGTGAGCTGGCTGCAATGACAGAGAGCACGTTTCCTGGTGAAGCCCTAGGTTTCTGTGTTGGATTGTCATGTTTGAGAGGAGCTGCTTGGCTGGAGTGGGCAGAGCCCATGTGCCGCTGTCTTCCACGAAAACAGTAGTTTAAGCTTAGTTATCAGTGTCACAAACTCTAAAGTTGCTTACCCCATTTTTTTTTCTTGCAGTTTTTGTTTCAATTAAGTTGATTCTCTACATCTGCCTGTTGGAAATTGTGTTCTCAGAATACTGCTGGCAAGAAAAAATTCAATGGAAGGTGAAAACTCCAGAGGGGAGATTTCTTGGAACTCATCCGGATGAAGGTACCTCTGGAGGTTTGACAGTTTCCATCGCACTTGCCCAACCAGTACAGCCGTCCTTAAATTTGGGCTGATGGCCTTATCTAGACTGTGCCAGTCCTGGTCCTGTAGGCAGAGCAGCCTTCCCTGTGAGAGGGCGGAGGGATGGAGCCTGGCCAGGTCCATGGAGCACCAGTCCCAGCAGCCCTGCCTCCCCCTCCTTCAGCCCTACGCTGCGTGATAAATCGTGCTGGAAGTAAAGTGGCATTTGGGCTCAGGAAATGTTTTCCGATCATGCAGTGTCCCCACTGCACTGCTTCTTTTCTAACCCTGGGTAAATATTTAATCATCAATTAATTATTAGACTGACATTTCCATAAACCTGAAGTTCTAAAAAAAGCGACGACTGAACTAAACAAGCCAGTGTAATCCGTGCTGGGAAAACATGATTGTTTCATGAATCCCATGTGAAAACTGTCAGAATTTCTAAACCAAAGCACATTGCATAATTGTTAGATAGACGTGGCTGTGGCACTGATGTTGAGAGTAGAGGGGCCTTGGGCTTCTCCTTGAATTTCAAGGACAAGAGAATACTTCTAGGGATGGTTCAGACCTTACTGGTCCATAGCAGCAGCTGGGGATGGGTGAATTTGTGCCCATCCTCCTCATATAAGCATCCCAGTGAAAGACCCACAGTCAGGCGGGGAAAATTCGTGTCCCAGTAAGCTGGTGCCACGGAGAAAAACTGCAAAGTCTGTTGGCTGCTTCAACAAGTAACATCTTTGTTCTGACTTTGGCTTCTCGGTTCTGCTCCTCCTTTGGGTTTCTCTGTCCTAACTCTCCCTGAGCCCCCTCGCATGGTGATATTGGAGGGGCAGAGCTGGCACCTGCCCGGCCAGGAGCTCCCAGCTGCACAGATGCCCCTTTCACTACAGGCTCGTATGCATTCATGCCTTCCCCATGTGCATTTCTGGTCAGTGCACAGGACTGAGAAGCATGTTTTTTAACTGCCCTAAAGACAGCATACACATGAGCTATACAGATGAGAAATGTATGGAAGCACACACAAGCTTGTCGGGGGCCGCTTGCAGGAAGCAGGCTGTTTTCTTCAGGCTTTGAGTCTTGAAAGGGCTCAGGGAGACTCTTCATTGCGTAATTCAAATACAGATTCACTTTTTACCAAAGATGGAAAACTTCAGCTCTTGTCTGTGTAAATAATGGATGTCACCCACCTCTACGCGGTTCTGCTCATGCAGAGGGCATGGGGCTTTTCCCCGTGTGTTTGCCTGTAGCCCTGCACAGCTGAGGCAGGTTGCTGCCTGCCAGCCTGCAGGATGCCCCTGGCTGTTGCTCAGCAGCTAGGCACACTGAGGTCCGTGGTGCAAGGCAGCTCCCTGCAGCACACCAGCACAGCGGTGTCAGAATGGGGTGAGCTACAGACCTCATGCCGTGTGCCTGCTTCCTGTCACCGCATCAGTGTGGCAGTCCCTCGGGACTCACCATCGTGCCTGGGGATCGGCTGGCACCAGTCAGGCTGGGGGAGCCCACAGCAACCGGGATCTGACAGCAGCAAGCCAGATCTGCCTGTGTGAGTTGTGTTACCACCGCGTAACACTGCAAACAGACCCCAGCGCCTACTGCAGATGCAGAGAGTAAATAGGTACAGCGGACAGAGAGCGCGAGAGGAGTGATGAGCTTAGGTGAAGATAGACAGAGCAATCAGCTAATCCTGGAAGGCGTCTCTGCTCCCGTGAGGACCAGATACTCACGGCCACGGGCTCCTGAGCTGCGCTGGAGACGGCGGAGGTTTGGTCCTGCATGTGTCCTGGCTGGGTCCTTTTGGCCAGCACCACAGCTTGCTTCTCGTGCCCCCTTGGCTTGTGGGGGGATTGAAGCTGGCAGACACAGTGTGCTAAGGAGCCTGAAACCCACTTGGGAGCTGCAGCCGGTCACTTGATGCCATAATCCTTCCTCATTACAAAAGAGACTCTGTTGTCTTTTGCTCTGTTCCTTTCTAATCTTCTGAGTAAGCCCTGCGTGTTTATAGGGGCGGCCGGAGGAGGGGGAGGCAGGGCTGGCTTCTCCACGCTGCTGCTAGCTCCTGGCACAGCCATGGCGGCTGCCCGAGGACAGGCATTTTCCTCTAATTCTTTCCTGTTTGGTCCCTTTCTCTGTGTCACAATCTTACGGAAGCCCTAGGAGATTAAGCAGGGCTGGAATTTTCCACGAATGCTATAAAATGGGTCCCCCTTTAGGGCTCGCACAGCCCTCTCTTCCCCGGGTGCTCCTGCCTCATTGGGTCTGTGAAGCACCCAGCCCATGCTCTGCCTGGCTCTCAGCACATCTCTCTGCACTTCCTCACCCTCCTTTCTGTCTCTGCTGCCCCTGGAAGAGTTTGAGACTCTCCATGTGTTCACTTCATTTTCTGCCTGCTTCTCCAGCAATGCTTCTGGGCTGTCAGTTCCCTCTTTTGCATGCTTATAGCCCCTTGCCTCTGCCTTCAAGCTGGAAGACACCTTGCCTCTGCCTCTCCAGGCCCACAGTCAGAGGACTGCTCTCAGGCCTTTGTTGCCTCCTTTTTCACAGTCTGTGAAGAACCAGGAGTACAGTTGGTCCTTTTAGCTGCCAGGACATGCTGCTGGCTCATGTTAAACTTGCCATCAGCCAGGACCTGCAGGTCCCTTTCTGGAGGGCTGCTCTCCAGCCTCTCGTCCCCCAGGCAGCACACACAGCCAGGGCTGCCTCGTCCTAGGGGCGGAATCCAGCACTTGCCCTTGTTAAGCTTCACGTGGCGGGTGATGGAGTTCAGGTCATTGTTACTGCCATCTCAGGGCTCTGAGGTGCCAGGGCCCATCGCCAGTGTTGAAGACAGAGGTGAAGAAGGCACGGAAGGTCTCTGCTTTGTCTGCATCCCTGCCTGGCAGGTGACCTTCCTCATTAGCTGGTCAGCCTGTGGGTTTCTCCTTTCTGTAAGCCTAGAAAAGAGCAGGGTGTTGTTGCTGCCTCTCTGAAGCAGCTGCTGCCTGGCAGATGTCTAATGTGGGATTTCTAGCGCAGCTCTGGGAATTGCTGTGAGCAGTGGGTAGGTGACAGTTTAAAGCGTGGGACTCGGTGCCAGGATCAGGTTTTAGTTCTGGTGTAGGCTGTGGTGTGTTCCATTACCTCTGTCCCTGGTTCCTTTTCAGCAATGATGGAAACCATCTTTGCTCTTCTGCCTGGCACCAAAGCCACAGAGTCCTCCTGGTTTCCTCCAGTCTCTGGGCAGAAGCTGCCCTGCGTTGGATCACATAAGGTGCAGAGGATGTGGGCTCGCTCCTGGAGGGAGCAAGGTGCCACAGCAGGCCCTGTGTTTGGGAGGCTGCCACCCTCCGTGCAAGGAGAAGGGCTAAATTGCACGGAGCACTCTGCCTGAGCAGAGTCCTTCCTGCACGAGCACCCTGCGTCCCTGTGTGCATTGCAGCTCTTACTTGGGGCAGGAGGGAGGGCAGGGCAGAAGAGAAGAGGCAGCGTGATGCTTCTGCTGTGGGAGATACAGGCTGGCAGGAGAAGCACAGGCATGGGGAGGGCCACTGGGAGAGCCTCACACCCGAGGTGTGGAGGTAGATAGAGCTCTTATCAGTGGCCAGGCACTGGCGAGCAAGGAGCTGCCTCACTGGCCTAACCGCAGCAACCCCAACTGACTGGTGAAGCACACAGCTCTGCACCTACCCCATCCGTGGGTGCCATGAGCAGTGTTCACCAGGACCTAGAAACCTCTCTGTCCTGCCTTTCTGAAGCCTTATCTCTGGCTAGCAAGGAGGCAGCGTGACCGCGGTGTGGCTGTTACCCTGGTGTGAGTGGAGTGTCTGCGGTGGGAGGTGGGGTGCCTTCCTCTTGCAGAAGCTCTGGGCCAGCATTGTCCCAAAAAGGTGCACTGCACCGCCTGTCCTATCTGCTTTGCTTTGGGGCTGAGGTCCCTGAAATGCTGCTGCCAGGTTGCTGCAGCTCCCAAAGCCCTTTTATGGCAAGAAGCATGGGGCTGTTGTCCCAACAGGGTGCCCGCATGGCTCAGGATCGTCAAAGTGCCTCGAAACTCCCAAATAGTTCTGTGATTGGTGGAAGACCTGGGAGAGCACAGGGAAGGGCCCTCTCTGCAGGCAGGGCTGTCCCCACGAGACCCCAGGCTCTGGGAGCAGATACGTGCTTGGGATACTCTGCAGAGGTATCCAGAGAGAAGGAATCAGTGGATGGGCAGACTGAGAGTGGAGGGCCCCAATGCCTCAGCCCTTGTCCTTTTACATGGCAGAGGGACAAACATGGTTCTCGGGAGAGATCTTCTGGAGCTGCTGGGAGCTGTTCTGGGGCCCACGGAACAGCAAAAAATCAAGCGTCCAGCTTTTCTGGAGGGACATGCTGGTATCTGGGGGACTCTGCTGCCCTCCTCTGAGAGCAGCTCACCGGGCAGCTCACTAACTGGAGCTCATGTGGCTCGAGTTACTGCTAGGACAACATCAAATATTTGTGGAATTTAATATGGAAGTAAATAACGGAGGAGCTGCCATTGTGGCAGCAGTACTTGGATCTCTTTTTACATTCCCTGTGGCCTCAGTGCCTCTGGGCCTCGAGCAAAATGCAGTCTGGAAGCAGAGGAGGAAGCAAGGCTGCGCTGACATCCATCCTCAGTCTCACTGCCTTCCTAGCGTCCTTGCAGGCCCTGGAATCGCACCCATTTTCTCTGTTTGGCAGATGTGGGGATTGGGTTGCTGTGGCAGGAAGTGCATCCCTCCCCCCTCCCCCTGTGCTGGCTGAGAGCTGCTGGCTGCAGCTGCCTCCGGGACAGGGATGGAGCAGTCTGCCGGGAACAAGTGCTGTGCTCAGGGCACCACGAGCGCCAAGGCTCCCTGAAACCCCTCTCCTCCCTCCAGTTTCAGTGCCAAGATAGAGGCAGCTGGCGTCAAGGATTTCTTTCAAACTAACATTCATCCTTGGAATCTGACATGGAAAAAAAATAAAGGAAAGTATCTGAGGAAGTGCTGTGTTTCATAGACAGGATTGACTCTGATGTTTGAGCTGGCCATGAGCCTTTGGAGAGGACACAGTGACCATCAGTGCTTTTGTGAGGACCCCCTGCCTCTTCCGTTCCCTTGCAAGATTCATCACAAACATCCATCTCTGGGGAGGGGCCCTTAGAGCAGAGGGCACACTGAGGGTGCTGCCTGCTACTGGCACACTAAGGCTGCTCACTGGGTGCTAATTCACTTCTTTGCGGACCATATGTTGTTCAGACAGTCCCTCTTTCTGTCTAGGTTTCCCAGCTGCTCCTCTTTTTTCTATCCACCATCCCTGGCTTCAGGCTGAGCTCTTCCAGCAAATGCTGCTGAGCATGAGGTCAGCAGCCGAGATCTGGCAAAGATCAGCAGAGCTGCCAGTGCCCTGGCAGGGCTGTGCCGAGCAGCATCTGCCCGAGCAAGGCAGCCCTGTTGCCCCCCCGGCTGCTCTCCTGGCGCTCAGCTGGGAGCTGGGCACTGCCCTCACTCAGCCTCCCCCCTCCCCCTGTTGCCCTGGGGAATGGCTGCAGTTCCTTTGGTGATGGAGGCAGATCCCGTCCATGAAAATGGAGACCTGAGACCCAGAGGTCCCAGAGGTGCCCGGCTGAAGCCCTTCTGGCCAATGGAGCAGACGTGCTGCACAGCTGGTCTGGACCGCAGGGAGGGAGGGAGTGGGCGGATGAATTTTAGGCTCTTGCTTTCATTCTCATTTTCATGGCAATAGATCCTATTAGATAATAGGATCCTAATAGATCCGATCTGGGTTTGCTGGGTCCGGGCTGTATTCCTGCTTTTCAGCCTCTGAGATAATCCCTATTCCTCCTTACCTTCACAGACTGTGTCTTATTTTTCTCTCCTTATTTTTTTTTCTCCTCCCCTCTTTTTTTTTTTTTTTCCATAATGGCAGGATCTGCGTCCCTGAGCAGACGAGGCACACCAGCAGCAGCCCCTGCCCTCCTGACAGCCTGGCTCGAGGCCCCTGCTGCTCACTGGCTGGCCCGGCTTACATCTGCTGGTGAATACACATGCACCCCCCCCACACTGGCTGGGGAAGATATCCTTTCCTACCTACCCTCCTCTGTTCCTCTGCTCTCCTGCACACACCCATGGCTTCGTGGTTTCGGAGCCCTCCCAGCCTGGGCCCCTTGGCTCACAGTCTCACCAGCCGCAGGGCCCATCCTTCCTGGGAGCGGGGTCAGTGTCACACCGACGGGTGTGACGGGGAGGCTTGGGTCTTGCGACCGCCTCCCACCTTGGATGTCCTCCATCAGACCTCCACACTGCCATCAGCTGGCACACAGCACCCTCACCTTGCAGCAAGCGTTTCTGCAGGGTGCCCCTCTCCTGTCACCTCCTGCACCACCAGCTCTCTGCCGGCCTTCTCCCACCCGAGGACCCTTGGTCCCTGCCGGCCAGGCCTCAGGAGTCAACCATTGCGACCGATCCGTTCTGGTGCTGCCCTGTGGCGCTGGAGATCTCCTCCCAGAAGCTCCCTGCAGGTAACAAAGGTCACAGCAGGGACCTCTCGGGCACTTTGCCCCCAGAGCCCAGAGCACGGGGTCCTGCTGCCGCCGGGGCTGTAAGCAGTGAGGCGGGGCAGGGCTGTGTGTGGCACGAATGTGCAACACAGGCTGGGATGTGGAGCTGCCCCGTGCAGGGGCAATTGCTGCGTGTAGGCTGCCTGCTCTGGCACTGTGCCTGCGGGCAAGCAGGGAACGGGCAGCATGGGGGTGCTGCCCTGTGGTTCAAGGTTCCAAGTACCACCGCCTGGAGGAGGGCCCGGGCAGCAGTGAGGGCCACGGGAGAACCCATCTGGAAAACATCGGGCACTTCCAGTGCTCCCTCCCAGGGCCGACGACCCCTTTAGCCCCCCCGTGCCAGCGGGCCTGGGGCAGGGGAGGGGGGGCTCTGCGGGCGGGTGATGCTCTGGGCAGGAGGGTCCCTCTGTGCACGCGAGTTGGGCGCGCGCCAGCCCCTTCCCGCACACGACGCGGAGGCG
>WBMW01000064.1:36650-66222 GCA_013396635.1 Penelope pileata
CCGGCGCCCGCCCCCGCCCCCGCCGCAGCCGCACGGCGGTCACGCGCCGCCCTCAGCTCTCCCCTCCCCTCGGGGCGGTCCCGCAGAGCCGGGCGGGCTGCGGGCATGGCGGCGGCCGCTCCTCCTCCTACCCTGTCCCCGCCGCCGCCGTGAGGAGNGAAGCGCCGGGAGCCGCGCGGCAGGAAGCGGGGCGCTGGAAAACTGCTCGTCCTGCAGATTTTTCTGCTGCTTCTACAGAATCCAACTTTAGAAGGTTGTGGTGTGCTTGGCTGTTTTTTTTCTTTCTTTCTTTTTTTTTTTTTTCCACGTTTGCCTTTCGTGTGCGTGCGCTGGACCTTGAGGATGCGATGCAGGAGCGCAGCAGGAGCAGGGCACAGGTGTGCGTGGCCCCTTGGTGGCTCCTGGGGCATAGGCCCGTTGCAGAGGATGGATCGTTTTTCAGAATAGGCTTTTAGGTCCCTTGGCATTACAGACACAGCATGGGTGGGACTTGTCCCGTTCCTCTGTGTCTCCTAATTTTCCTCCATAGTGCTTGTGAGTACAGGAGCATAGCTGTCTCCCAGCACACATAACTTTCATCCAAAAAGTTCCAAGTACTTGGGTCATATGGAAGCAATTCTTATATATATTCTTCCTGTTTGGTATGGAGTAGATTGACTTCTAGTAGTTAAGTGGACTGTTGAACTGCCCCTTTTCCTTGCTTCTTTCTTTTCCAGCTGCTTGGTTTTGTATTCAGTTCTTTTCTGCTCTGTCGTTTGTCCCCTTCTGCCCACAGAGGCTGGAGCTCACTCCGTGAGCCATGTCGCTGTGTAGGTAAGGGATACATTAGCTGATCTTGACCTTTACAAGCCATTGTGTTTCTTCACTGGAGTTTTGCCTTTTCTCTGATTGACCGAATGTGTCAGCAGAGCAGCCTGACTGCATAAAGCAAGCGCTGCTCGGGCTGAACACCGTGTAGCGAATGCCCGTGTGCTCTCTTGCACCTGGAAGAGCAGATGCCTGCGGGGTCTGGGAGTTCCTGCTGGTCACGGGTGGCTCGCTCAGATGTATGCATCCACATCTGTGTGTTTTTATCAAACAGTTCCAGCATGTTGAAAAGCTGGTGATGAGTTATCTTTGCACGGCAGCACTGTCTGTCCTTTTCCCTCTGATTAAAACTGATTTTATTTTCTTGCCCATTCCCCAAGGTACTCCTTTCTGTTATTTGCAATGCTTCCAAGTTCAATATTGTCACCAGAATGAACCTCCCCTTGCAGATCTTCCCATTAAAACTGGGTGAAGTCAGCAGGACCCCAGTTCCTTGTGTCCTTTCCTGCCTTCCAGTGCTGTTGATGCTCTCACTTACTCCTGCTCTACAAAGAGATCAGCAAAGTCTATGATGCTGGCTGCTTGTTCCCCCGTCCCAGTTCTGTCCAGTTTGCATGGCATCACAGGTGGTCCCACGCTCGTGCTCTTCCAAGAGTTCAGAGAGTTTTCCTCGTGTATATTTTCACACCGTTCTCTGAACCTTGGCTTCTTTGCAGGAGAAGGTAGTGGGCAAGAAGCAGTAACCAGGCAGCGTGCAGGAGGAGGGCTGAAGGTCTGCAGTGAAGAGGCTCAGGTCCCTGTATTGCTAGGCAGTGGGAGAGCTGTACTGTCTTGTTCTTGCTGCTCCCCTCGCTGGGGGAGCAGCGTCCCTGGACTTAGGCCGACCACGTGTTTGCTGGAGTCCTGAGTAAGCCAGCTGCGGTGTTTGTCTCTGAAGGTGCTCAAGAACGGATTCCTGGAGTAGCTGTCTTGGGTTTTCCTGCTTTGCCCTGAGACATGCCAGCTGAGAAGGGTGAAGCCAGGAGTTACTGGTAACTTCGCTTTGCCTCCTAAGCGTTGTGTATGAAGCATGAGCTAGCTGCGAGGGAGAACTCATCTGTTGAGAAACCAGCCCTTCTTTAAAGGAGTGCATCCAAAACTCTGCTTGCTGTGGTTCTCGAAGATCCCAGGATAGAGATTTCCACCAAACTCGTTACTTAGACCACTGTCTCCTCTCCGCTGCTGTTCTGAAAAGGATCCCCATCACGAGTGAAGTAGTCCAGTAGGGAAGCAATATCTGCATGCAGTTGTTAGCTGCATTTGTTGGGCTCTTTTAGGAAGAAACAGAAGAGAAATGGCTGCGTTTTGGATTTGGTGTGTCTGCCCTGCCTGCCAGTGTTTGTGCAGGGTCAGTCAGAGCTGTGAGGGACTTCAGAACTGAAAGTAACAGGTGGATGTTCACCTTGTCCACTTGTTCTGATGTATGCATGCTCGCACCCACAGCAAAGGAATTTGCAAAGTATCTTTCTTGGACTTGTATTTAAGAGAGGGATGTACTAGGTGCTGGTGAACTGCCTGCTTAACCGTGCTCATAACAATATTTGTGCATGGACAGCTTATTCCAGTTAAATTTCTCAGTTCTTTCAGTCCCTGTTTGAAGAACGGGTGGTGAGAGGATGGTCTGTGTAGGACCCCCCTCCCTAGGTGTTTCTCAGAGGCTGGTTCTCAGCCTGGCAGGTTTGCTGATCACCCCATCTAAGTTTCACTGTACTGATACCCTGCAGCCAGACCCGTTTTGAGGAAGACAGCCAGGAGCAGCCAGCTGCGGGATACTGGAAACCACTCATGCCATCCAAAGGCAGCAAGGAGGAGCCGGAGCCTGGATGCCAGGATGCGGGAAGCGGGGATGACAGCCAGTCCACCGAGCAGCGCAACGTCTCGCGTCTCCGCAGCTCTTCAGTGGAGATCCGCGAGAAGGGGTCTGAGTTCCTGAAGGAAGAGCTGCACAAAGCACAGAAGGTAAAGCCCAGAGTCTGTGAGAAGGGCTGAGCATGGGGGCACACGCTTGAGCAGTGGGGGTTTTCAAAGAAGTGATGGAGGAGCAAGGTCTGAAGGTGGCTGTGCAGCAGTCTGGGGTAGGCAAAAGAGGAGGGAGAATGGGGTGGCCATGAAGTGCTTTGGAGCAGGACATCAGTTGCTAGATTGGCCCAAACATCCAGATTGTGCTAACATCCAGATTAGCCCTCGAAACCTGCTGCAGGGGTCTCTGATATGTAGAAAGCAGCTTGAGGCAGGCAGTGCTTCCTGTGGAGCCTTCTTGCTAATGGTAAATGAGCCATTCCAACCTGAACAGCCTGCATCAGCACTGCTGGGGCCTGCTGGGAGCTCATGCATCCCTCTCACATTTCCTCAACAGGAGCTGAAGCTGAAGGACAAAGAATGTGAGAGGCTTTCAAAAGTCAGAGAACAACTGGAGCAGGAACTGGAGGAGTTAACAGCTAGCCTGTTTGAGGTACCACCCTCTTCCTTTTCCCATCATTTCTTAAGCAAAGCTCACTTCCAATTCCTTTGAGGTAGGCTTTCTCTGAACTTCCAGCCATACTCGTGTTACCTCCCCCAGCTTCCTCCTTCCCTCTGTTGTTGGTTCCCATTTGGAAAGCTGCACAGTGCTGCGAGCAGACCCTCCCAGGGGCTGCTACTTGCTTCTGGGGCGGATTTGCATGCATTCCTTTCCCCTCCTAGCAGCTGTGGGGTGACATAAAGAGCAGAGCAGGTTCTGTGGTTGCAAACGCAAGCAGAACCAGACGTGGGGATGCCCAGAGCTGGAGGTGAGCGTGGCTCCGTCCCCCTCCTGCACTGTGGTCTGAACAGCAGCTGCTGTGCGATAGAGCTGATTCCCTGGCTCATGTCAGCCCTTGTGAGGGGAGCAAGCTGGATGTCCTTTGTATACTCAGCTCCAGTGAGTGTTCAGAAGGCCCATGTGTGTATTTTTGTGCTTTTTTTTTCTTTTTTTTCACTTTGATGTCGTTTTTTCATTTTGGTATAGTTTCTTTTTTTGGTAATGTGATTCTTGTCAAGCTGTATCCCAACAAGATCCCAAGATCCCATTTACCAGCAGCTCTAATCTCTAGATCTGGCTGGAGAGTGAGGAAAGCCAGAGCCCAGCTGCGCCTTTGAAAGGCAGACTGGAGCTGAGTGCAAGGTCAACTTAGAGACAGCGCAGCTGAGGGCTTTCTCCTTCCTCTGGGCCCTTGGGCAGAGTGCCTCCGGGCAGTGCTGTGGGGTGGCCTCAGCTGGGTCTGGCACCACCCACCTCACCTTCCTGTGGGACCTGCTTTCAAGCTAGCCTCATTTAGCCCCCACCTGAGCTCCTGCTGTGTTGCAGCCATGCCCAGAGCAGCAAGGGCTGGCTGCCCCACAATGGGAACAGAGTGCAATAACAAGTCGGGCAAGAGCAGCAGAGCAGTGGCTGCACCAGTAGAGGAGCCAGGATGTGGAGCAGTGAGTCTGGATCAGGATCTGTGCCAGAGACGGTGATCAGGGTCAGAAACAGTCCAGTGATCCACCAGCAAGTCTACAGTGACGACATGCATCTGAGGTCAAGCCAGGGAGCTAAGCCAGTGGGTTCCTGTCAGAGTCACAGAAATATTGGACTGGGTGGAGGCACGGCTGCTGCACAGCTATGGTCTAGCATGGATGGGTGCCAACCTTAAAGCCTCGGCATTAAAGCAAATCCCAAGGGCAAGGAGGGGCAGGCCCTTGCTTCTAGCTTTCTTCACAGTGCCTCTTATCGGTGAAGAAGATGACCTTGGACTCAGCCGGATAAGCTGGTACATTTAGCCAATGGCACCCCTAGAAAGGAGATGCACTCCAGGCCCTGGCACTGAGCCCTTTTCTGGGAAATTCTGGGGGAAAACTCTTCATCTGTAAAACAATCGGATATGGCAATGACTTCTGTCCTCCTGCTTGCTTGCACAGAGCATGTGGCATGGCAGAGCTTTGGCTGGCCCTGGTGACTTTATGAGATGGGGCTGCCACAGGCAGACTAAAACTCTTTCATGTCCAGGAGGCACACAAGATGGTGAGAGAAGCAAACACAAAACAGGCGGCATCAGAGAAACAGCTGAAGGAGGCACGCGGAAAGGTGAGAACTGTGCTCTCTGTGACTTGATCTCTCTGCTGGGTGGAGGTGATCCCTGCCCAGCCTGGCCATGGAGCTGCTTGGTGGCTAGAGGAGAGGGAGGTGCCTGCAGTTAGTCCCACCAGGATGCCTTGTTCCCTCCAGCAGGCACTGACTGAGAGGGAAAATGCCTTCTTGTCGTCTGCTGCTGATCACCTCTGTGAGAAAAAGGTGTCAGGGGAACCACACAGAAGTGATCTGCTGTTAATTGTCACAGCAGCGTGGACAGACAGAACAGGGAGCTGATGAAGCTGCGTCACAGGGCGGCTGAATTGGTTCCTTGGAGGGAGAAATTATTTTTGGGTTATCGTGCCTGAAAAGAGCCTGGGGCAAGAAGTGCTCCTCAGACTGAGGAGCAGAGAGATAGATTCCCAATTAGTTCTTGTTTTCCTGGTTAAAATTTTGGATGATGGTGGGCGTTTGGGAAAGTGGGGAGAAGACTTTCCGAGCGGGCTTGTAGCTGGTTCCTTGTGGCTTTAGCATGTTTGGTGTGGTGCAGCAAGGTCAGCAGGTGCTGACGGTGCCGTTGGCTCTTGCCTTGTCTCTCAGATTGACATGCTGCAGGCAGAGGTGACAGCGCTGAAGACGCTTGTGATCACATCCACGCCTTCCTCTCCAAACTGGGAGCTACACCCTCAACTCCAGAGCCCTTCTAAAGCTGTCTTCAGGAAAGGCCATGGGCGAAACAAGAGCACCAGCAGTGCAATCATCACAGCTGCCAGCCAGAATGCCACTCCAGAGCCAGCCAGTCGGGAGTGCAGAGAGGTGGGTGAGGGTTCTTCTCTGCCCCAGCCTTGGGGCTGCTGCTGTCACTGCGCCTGGGAAGCTGTGTGGCTTCTGCCTGAGAGAAGCTGTGCAGTAGTCTGGCTTGTTGTCTAAATTGTGCTGAGGCAGACTCTGGAGGGTTTCTATTTGTGGAGATTTCCACTTCTGGGAACCGCATTCAAAGCTGCGTTAGGACGACTGCTAGAGGAAGGAGCTGAGGGACCCCTGGAGGGTGTGGACAGGTCCAGGAGTGCTGAGAAGGGTTGTGTTGGGAGTTGCTGAGCAGAAGCCAGTTGTTCTGCTGCATCTTGGCAGTTGAGTCCACTGGTGTGATTTGCTGTTGTTCCTTTTCTCCAACTGGTTTGACTTTTAATGGTCAGAGCCTGGGTTTGGACTCCAAGACTCCTCCATCAGCTTATACCCTCTGTCTCTGTTCTGTGTTCTTGGGCATACCACTGTTCTTCCTCTTCTTTGCTGAGCATATTTTTAATATTTAACTTTCTCACTGGAAGAAACTGGGCAGAGAAGGCTACAAAGCACTTGTGAATATTTTTCAACCAAACCCAGTTTAATGATCACTCCGGTGATCATTCAGCAGACCTCCACCTGCTGTGACCGTGGGTGTAATGCTTTTTTTGTGCTAATGGGACGTTTCTGACTGGAAACTTTCCATTAGCCAGATATGCGCACAGCTACCGTGAAGAGCAGAAAGGAGACAGGTTGTGGCACTTGGTCAGGGAAAAGGAAAATGAGAATGTGGTGCAGGAATATATCTCCCTGGTGAGTTTTTTGGAGCTGCAGCTTTTGTCGTGAAGAATTGTTGAGAGAAGATGGAGACACCCATTCACCTGGCTTGTATGAGAACGTGCATGCAGAAGGACTGCTAATTAATACTGTCACCTAACAAGACTGTGCTGGCAGCACTGGTAAGCTCACCTTTGGCAGTGAATTCAATGGATGTGCCTTGCCAGCTTCAATGTAGTGCGCTTGTTGCTGGTTTGGATGAAATGCTTCAGGCAGTGTTGGCTACAGCCGTTGTCCTGAGAGCAGCAGCAATAAGAATTGTAATTGTTCAGAGACAGAGAGGAACAAAGGCTATGTCAGAAATAAAACCAAAGGAAAAATCAGTTAAATAACTGCAAAGCCCTGCTGTACTTGTTTCTCTTGGTCAATCAGAGAACAATCCAGATATGCTGGAAGTTGTAGTCAAACACATGGTTGGCTAGAAGCTAATCTGAGGACTGGGAAGAAAAAGGTTTCAATCTTCTAAGGTCCTGTGCACTCTCCTAATGCTACCCATTCCTCTCAAGTTCTTTATTGGCCTATATGAGAGATGGAACCTGGCACGCAGGAATTTGATGTTTGGTGCTTTATGGAAGACATGTCGCGTCCTAAACTTTCCCTAAAAGTAACAGCAATTCTGTTCCCTTTTTGCACCTGAAGCTGAAGTCAAAAGGTGTAGTTTGTGGCCATGTGGTGCCTTGAGCAGCATGCTTAGTTCCCTGGAAGAGAGACCTTGAGCCTCTGTCTGTACCTTCTGTGTTGTTTTTCACCTGCTTTTCTTGCCTGTCACTCTAAACATTTTCCTCACTGTCTGTTTCCTCTTCTTGCCTCAAAGTCTGGGGTACCTGCTCTCCTCTCTCTGCTCCTTTGTATCATCCCTGGGAAGGCTGTCCACATCACTTATGAACCGAGCTGGCAGGCACTGGGGGCAGATGCTTCCTCACCCTCACGGCAGGTAACCATTCTGGACAGGACTGGGGAGGGATGGGGCCTGTCTGACTCTCACATTTCCAGCCTTTCAGTTCTAGCTTCTTTTTATGCTAACTTCCATTTTTATTTTGTTTGTTTCTCTGAATTTGTTTTTCCATGTTGTGGCTCTGAAGCTGTCTGCTGGTACGAGGTGAGCAGTCTCCGTAGCATACAGCAAGTGCGTTGGATCTCAGACCTTTTTCAGTTTTGTTCATTCATGCTTTTTGTATTGCTCAGCATGTTTTCTTAGTTTTGTTTTTCCTTTCAGCATCTTTAACAGGATTGCTGGCCTTTTAAGGAGATGCCCAGTCAGGTTGGTGTTTGGGCTGATGCTGCCACATGAGTTCTAAATATCAGGTCCGGAGAGTCTCCAGGACTGCAGTGTTTTCAGCCAGGCCAGGGAGCAACCTTCCTGCTGGCCGAGGGGTGGGAGCAAACCCTGTCCTTGGGTCCTTTGTTGCTGAGGAGTGGTAATTCTTGTTTACAAGATGATGATCAGGTGTCAGAATTGGGAATGCTATTCTGCTCTGGGTTTGACACTCACCTTTGTCCCTGCAAGCCTCTGTGTTTGCCTGGTATTCCCATTACTTCTGCAGCTCCCCAAACTCCAGAGTTCTGCCCTCGGAGTGGCATTTAAAGGGCTGGCATACCCTGTTATTTGGTCTCACTGAATGTAGTCCTGTTGATATTAATAGCTTTTTTTTCCAATTCACCCTTTTCTGTAGCAGTCCTTTCCTACGAGAAGTGCTCTGTGCCCTGGGTGTCATTATCACTGTGCTTTGCCATTCAGCTGCTCCCATCATTTCTATAGTGGGCACTTGGTCTGTTCAGCAGTTGTGTGGTGGCTTTCCTTCAGCAGCAGTGCTGTCCTGTCCTGGAGGAAGATGGGAGAGATGGGTGTCTGCAGGTTTCTGGCAGAATACGCCCACCTTGGCTGTATGGGTCTGGCGCAGAACTGCAGATGGATGGGAGACATAAGATCCTTGGAGTGAGCCAGCTTCCCTCAGACACTCCTGTGATATCTGAGCCTATCTAGATGCCAGAGTAGATGCTGTGTAGTTAGATTACCTTTTTAGTAACAGACACCTTCTGATGTGGTATCTCTCCTCTACCTACCTTCTGTTTTCATTCTTCTCCCAAACATTTGCTGCAGGTTGACTCCATTTTATTTGCTGAGTTCCAGTCCTGGAAGGAATCTCCAACTTTGGATAAATCCTGCTCCTTCCTGGACAGAATTTACCGGGAAGATGTAGGACCTTGTCTGGACTTTACTAAGCAGGAGGTGAGTGCTGGAAACTGAGGACAAAAACTGCACGGTCTGGCAGCTCTGAAGGTGCACCTTTGGGGAGGTGACCTTTGCACATCTGTGTCTGCAGTCATTTCTCTTTGCTGCAGCTGTCGGAGCTGGTGCGAGTGGCTGTGGAGCAGAACACACTCACCATTGAGCCTGTTGCTTCCCAGACGCTACCTGAGGTGATGGTGTCAGCAGAAGACTGTGGTGGGCCAAAGTAAGGAACCTTTCTTATGCTTGTCCTCATTGCTGATGGTCTTCTCTCACTGCCTTGAGGAGTTTGGCCGGCCCTGGCTCAGTCATTTACTGCGGCTCAGCTGAGTGTTTTGCTAGCCTGTGATCAGTGGTGGCTGAGCTCAACTCGCCAAACTCTTTACACAAGAGGAATTCCATCAGCTGATGTACTGTAACTGAGTGGCTGGGGGATAACTTAGTGACGTGTTAGAGCCCTCAGCTCGGAAAAGTTGTTTTTTTTCCCCTTAGGAGAGAAACTGTTTTCATGTTCTCTGAAGGCTTGCGCATAGCCTAGGGTGAAAGGGTTAAGTCAGAGCTGCGTTATCTCACGTTGTTGTATCTTGTGACCTTTGAGCTCACCTTGCACTGCTAAGGTTGCTGGTGCTCCAGGTGAGTTTGAGCGTAGGTCAAAAGAGATCCATTCTTGCTGCATGTCATCTTCCCCATCCGATGCTGCGAGTGTGTCTGATGTGGTAGACAGCTTAGATTGTTTCAAGGAAGAGGAATGCTAGCAGGAGTGACATGATCTTCCAAAGTAAGATAGGGGACGTTCAGTTACTGAATTCAATCGCAGCCAGGGCCCTCTGTCTCTCTCTGGTCTCCCCCCTTACCTTCATGCAGAGCACCTCTAGGCAAAACTGATCCTGTAACAATAAAGGTAGCTCACCTGCAGGCTTCCTACCACTCTCTTCTGCATTTTCTCATATCTCTAGACAAGTTGTTCCATGAGTGTGTGTCAGGCCTGTGCCAAGAACAACCCATCCTGTGTTTATTCTTACTGGTTTCCTTTTGATTTTTTTTTTCCCTCTTCACAAATTGTAAGCGAAATAAATTTATTAGTAGATGATAAAGGTCTCTAATCCATTAACAAATTACTAATTTAGTGTGATTTAGCAGTTCTGAGGCTAGAGCTGAACTAAGCTAACTTTTAACTCTGTTTAATCTCTGCCCAGAGAAGGTGGTAAGGAATCCTGTTCTCGGTAATAAATGACCCCAAAAGGATTTGATTTCTTCCCCAGATGCAGGATACTGGGCTTTGTGGCACCTTTGGTCATGATGTGGAGCAGAAAGAAGAAAGTTTGGGTCCCTAACACCCTATGGTACAGGCCTTGGTGCAGCACTTTCAGGAGTCTAGACAGACAGTGATGGGCTGGCCACATTGCCCACATTGTATCAAAGCAAAATGCTGGCCAGGAAGTGCTTTCATGCTGCCATGCCCAGCAAAGTGCTCTGAGGTGTGTGGAGTGCTGAAGGGTGTATGTGTAAATGCTGCAGTTCAGATTACTGCTGGCTGGGGTTGCGACAGCTGATGTCATACCAAGTGATACCAGCAAAGCTGGGAGTGACCTGCGGGGTTCTCTTTTTTCCAGTGTGCTGCAGCACTCAAATTGAGGACCTCTTAAAGGTATCTTGTTTATCAAAGTGTTTGTCATCCTGAACTTCCTGTGAAGTTAATCCCTTTATGTTGTTTTATTGTTTGGGCAATGATTACTTCTCATTGCATGTGAACGCTTACCACCTATAATTCCACTCGTAGCTAATATTTGCAGCTAATATTTTCTTGATAGCCGTGGAAGGCAAGCACCAGGATGTTCTCAGAAGCTCTTTGGAACATGTCCTCCTTCGTGTGTTGTCATCTTCCATGGCCCCCAGAATAAATTTTGCAGCTGAGGAATGATGTCCTTCTTTGAGCCACACAGGCATTAGATCTTTGGGGAACAATGATAATGACTGTGCAGCAGAAAATTCTGCTTTGCTGCTGTAAGTGATGGTGAAGGGAGGGCCGCTGGCTGGTACTGGGAACCATTCATCTTGAGAATAATGGAAGGAAATGGCAAGAAAAAAGAAAATGGCATGCTGCATCCTTGCTGGTCACGTCTCTTTGTGATCTTTCTGGGAGCTGTGCTGTCTTCAAAAGAGTGCTCTTCATCACTTTGTCTGAGATCTCTCTACAATTGAGGCCAAACTTTCTTCATGTTAGCACCAGAAGGGATTGGCTTGATCTTAGAGACTTCAAGCCATATCCAAAATGCCCTGAAGTCAGCACCGAGTGGCTCCATGTGGCTTCAAATCAGGTCTAAAATAACAAAGAAGAGGCTGGCATAAAGGCTGCAATGTGGCTTATTTAGAGTTCTCAGAATGGGTAGCTGGTGACAGTGAGGTTTGTGCCAGTGGGTGGTGAGAAAGTGACACAAAAATGTTAGGCCATACAGAATCCCTGATAGCTTCCTCCTGTACCTCAGAGGAGATCTCTTTTTTAGGATATTTCTTTCAAAGTTCCCATGTAACGCTTGCCAGGTTAGCAGTTTCCCTTAAATGTGTTTTCCTGCAGTGTGGCAGACTTGTATGTTTCCTGCTGGCTTGGTGTGTGAAGGCCAAGCGGGGGCACCTGAAGGGACGCCATGCTGGAGGGTATTGAAGAAAGGCAGCAAGTCTGGGTGAAGTTCAGTGGCTTGCCAGCTGTGGGGCTGATTAAGCTCAAATGCTGGAATATCTGTTTTAAAACCAGATTTGGTCCCCAGCTGGCAAATGTGTATCCCAGCAGGAAAACTGAGACAGCTGGGCAGAACTCCTTCAGCAAAAGCCGTGCGTGGAGGAGATGTGCGGAGTCCAGGGGACTTTGATTGTACTCTGCTTCGTCCTCACCTCTTTCTGTGGTTCTGCCAGGGGAAGGGTATAATGCCTTGGTTTGCTTGAGGATGGAATAATTGATGGTACCAGAATTTTAGTTTAAGGCCTCCTAAAGTTACCATTTATGTAATCTTTCTAGGAGCAAAAGACTCGTTATCAGCTGTACTTTTTTCTTAATGCTCAGTGACAAAGGTCTGGCTTCTAAGCTCCACCTTCCATCCCTTGGGGATAGTCTTGAGGTTATCGCATTGCTATACTCTGCTGTGCTGTTAAAGTGCTCTAGCCTGATATGTTTCCTTTTTTCTCTCTGCCTGCAGGAAGTGTGCTCTAAGTGGCCTCCCCAGGACTTGCAAGCACCGCATCATGCTGGGGGATTCTGGGAGTTACTACTACATTTCACCATCCTGCAGGGCCAGAGTGAGTCTTCTCCAAAATTCTTCCAGCCCCTGAGGTGGAAGAGCTCTTGGGTCAGCTCTCAAAACTGACAGGGACCTATGGGGCTTGAGTTGAGTTGGGGTTGAGTCTTATAGTTAGGGTGGCTCTTGGCCAGAGCGGTAGGGTGGAGATCTCCAGACCTGTCTCAAGCCCTGGAGCTCTGGGTTATGCTCCTTCAGGCAACCTATCTGCTGTATATTCTCTTCCATGGTTTGATTCATTACAGGAATTCGATCTGTATTTATTTTTAATTCTCCTTTACAAAGCACTGTGATTTTTTGCTCTTTAAATGCCAGGTTACGGACTTTACCACCACATTAAGTGGTGACCACCGATGTCTCACACTGTGTGTGTTGCGGGTAATGACATGTCCTGGTATGGTATTGCAGATACCCAGAACTTACATTAACAGCTTTCTTCCTGTCTCTGTATCTGATGATACGTAGTACCATTTTTCCGGTGCTGAGCACCAAGAGCGTTCCTGCTGGGTGCTGTGGCAGGCAGAGCAGTTCTGTAGCTGACTCCTTTTTCTTTCTCTCTTCCTCAGATCACAGCGGTGTGCAACTTCTTCACATACATTCGCTATATCCAGCAGGGCTTGGTGAGGCAAGATGGTAAGAGGGGATAGTAGCTGGGTGCAGGGGGGGGCTTTGGTGGGCCGCTGGGAGCAATTCTGAGGCTTAACCCAGCGTGACAGGAGTGGGGCTGGCTTGGGATACTCTGAGCTTACTGGACCTCTGAGAAACAGTTAAATGGCAAAAGAGAGACATGAGCAGGGGGGACATCAGCACACGTTCCTTGCTAATCAGCTTCTTGGGAGCTTTATCCTGAGGTAGAGCTGGTAAGGGGGTGACCTGATGGGCCAGTCCTGCTGGACCCTCCAGCATGTCTGCTTCCCTCAATTTAGGGATGAGCCTTGTCAGGCTGCACTGAAAGCATAGTGTACCATGAGGTGGTGTCTAGCTGTGCCTTGCTTACTGATTTTTCTTTTTTTTTCTTTTTTTCTTCTCTACTTCCTTTATACTTTACAGTGGAACTGATGTACTGGGAGGTTATGCGACTCCGGAGGGAGATGTCCCTGGCCAAACTTGGGTTTTATCCCAGTGAAATGTAAGCAGAGGCCTGAGCATGGAAGGAAACTGCTCCTGTGTGAATGAGGATGTAGTCTGCCAAACAGATGCGTGCAGTGCCTCTCCAGCAGTGGCCTTGCTCCCTCTCCTCCCTCCCTATGCCTGATGCTGATCATGGAGCAAAAAGCACAAGTTCTACCTTCAGCTGTCCCACTACTCCAACTGTGACTGGAATGCAGCTGCCAAGCTACCTCCGAGAGCTGGGCTGGTCCTGGCTGCTCTGGGGTGACTGTCTACAGACTGTCCTCTATGGAGATATACACTGCATATTCATTATTTTTAAACTTTTGTTTTTATATGCAATCTGCTTTGGCATAGTCTGAGGCCAACCCTGTGCAAAGCAGGAGTTTGGGGCTCCCTTCTTTGTAAGCAAGTCTATCAGGACAGATGCTGGCAATCTGTCTGTCTGTTCCACCCATTCTTTGGGGTGGAGGGTGCTGTTGCCTAGCCATACACATAGGCCTTGCTGACAATTTACACATCCAATAGCTTTGTAAATGCCAGCAGCACAAATTAATTGTGTGGAGAGCCATGAACTGCCTGTTTCCAAGTATTTCCACGCTCCTTTTAAAGAAGCCTGCAAGAGAAACTTCCTACCAGTTGAGTCACAAGTGGGTTTTGTTTCTGTTTTTTGCTTGGGATTTGGCACTGAGTGCTTGTAATTCAGGCTGGAGGCACAACCAGAGCTGAGGCCAGAGCTGTGCACCTGGGACCTTGGGAGAAGAAAGCAAGTAGAGAAATTGCATAAACTTGCATCTGGCTGCAGCTTGGCTGCACTCAGTGCAAGGTGTTTTCTCCTGGCCTTGGGAATCTTCTGTTGTTGTCATGGGCGGATAGAGACCTTGTTACCATGTGGCAGTTGTTGGTGCAGAAGTCCCACATAGTACTCCTACATACAAACCTCACCCACAAACAAATGCCTTTGGTTTGTTCCTACCCTGAGGGTAGCTTTGGGCACTGTTGTTCACACTGTTTAGATGGAAACCATGGTCCCAGGCCAGGTTCTTTGTGTCTAGAAGGAGCACGCCCAGGCTGGGTACGGTCCTGATGCCCAGAGATTTCTTCTGTGGTATGACACCAGACCTAGAGGTGCATGTCTGTTTGAGAAACCCAGCATCTCTCAGGCTGCCATTCCCAGTGAAGAAATCAGATATTTTTGCACATATGTGAGGGAAGTGGCTATGTTCTTCAAAATATAGTGGGAAGGATGTCACTACAGCTTTTGGAAACTGGAGGCCATCTATAGCTTGAGCTCAGGCTTGTCTGTACAGAACTGTATTAACGCAGCAGTGTTGTAGCCAATGTAGCCCTTTTTTCAGTCAGTGTACAATCAGCTCAGCCACTGCCCTGAGGCTTTTCATCTCACCTGGCATTTCTGCACTCTGGCATGTTGCTAGGTCTTCACTGTCATCGTAACTCCCACATTAGCACGTTGGTGCCAAGAACCAGATCCCTGTCCTCCATTCCATTAGGTCTCATCCTCTCCTGGGAGATGCTACAGTAGGAGCTTTATATCTTTGCTGTAAGAAAACTGAGTTGCTGTGGTTTTGTCCAGGGAAGAGAAGAGCAGGCTGAGGAGGACAGGTTTTGGTTTGGAACCTGGGACAAGGGGAGCTTCATGACAGCTCAGAAAGACCCTCACGAGCACAGGTTTTCCCAAAACTCAACGTACACTCACTTTGTATTGCTGAATTGCTCAAGGGACGCCTTTCTTTTTAGCTATACTGCACACATGGTATTTTTTGCCAGGGGTTGGTAGCTATGTGAAACCTGAGTCATTGTCATCCCCAGAGCTGGGAGAACACATTCCTCAAAGCCAGTATGTATTTTCAGTCCAGCTCCCTCAGTTCAGATGGGGCTGACCTGCAGGTCCTGGTTGTTACCATGCTTGTTCTGCTTCTAACCCCCCATGGCCTGAGTGCCTCTGGCCCATGCTGGTCACCCTTCTTAGATGAGTGTGCACATCAGCTATTCTTCACCAAAGGAATGCATTTCAAATGTGGAGTAAAAGCCTGGAAAACAAGTCTTTGGATAAGAATCTGCATCTCTTTTATTGGCATCTGCAGACTTGTGGCCATTAGGCATCTGCTTTCGCATTGGAGAAAGAAGTGTCTTTCCCCAGCTGCAGATTTCAGGCCGGTCCCATCCCTGGCAGCTTCTCCTTGTATCTATTCTCCTGACCTTTTGATCTCTAGGTATCATCCTGTGCTGTTAGCTGCTGCATTGCAGAACAGATGTAGCTACATTATAACAGTGGGGATAAGATGATCTCACTGTAGGAGGTGGTGTGTGAGGTTTTTTCCTCCTAGTGTCACTTTGTAAAGCACTTTGAGATAAAAGGAATTAGAGAAATGTCTTGTACGAAGTTGTCTCGGATTTAAAGCAAAGCATGGAGAACAATTTGAAAATGAATACCAAGTCACTCCGTTAACAGCAGGCTGGTTGCACCCTGCTCTTTAATAAAGGAACAATAAACATTTGCTATTAACCTCCTGACAGGTCTGCTTGCTGTTCTAGGTTGGTTGCTTGTTCCACCCTATGGAGCAGTTCCAGGTTGGCTCCATAGGCTGAGCAGACCGTTGCAGCTGTTCTCGGTGCCAGAGGCCTGGTTGGGCTGGGGTTTGCCCTGTCTGGATTCACACTGCTTGGCACCCAGCGGCACATGAGGGCCGTGCAGCCTCTGGGAGCTGGAGGCCACCGCAGGTAGCAGTGCTGCTTACCCAGCGTGGTATGTTTATGTTACCATAAAACGCTAACATTTCAAAGCGGCGTTGCCATTTTACAGCTCAAGCCATCTGGGCACAGGACGCCGGGTCGCTGTGGCGGCTGCTGCCCGCGGCCGCCAGAGGGCAGGGCCGGGCCAGGCAGGCCCAGGGAGGGAGCGCGGGGGCCCTTCCTCCCGCCCCTGCCTCGGGGCGGGCACCGCCCCTGCAGGCCCGTGCCGGCAGCCTGGTGCCAGCCGCGTTCCTGCTGCCTTCCCTCCCTGCCGGCAACAAGAGCCCGTGTCTTCTGGGTGCTGTTCTCCCGGCCAGCCCTTGGTCCCTGCTAATGCAGCACCAGCCCTCTGGTTACTGTTAAAGTGCCTCTCTGGAGAGCGTTGTATGAGTGCCTCCCAGCCCCTGTGCTCCCTTCACAGATGTGCCCAGCTTGACACTGTCCCACTGGGGTGCAGCAGGAGAGGACTGAGGTGGGGGATATGTTGACTTTGAAACTAGCAGGCAGAAGCGAGAGTGTGGCCTCCCTCAAGCGAGGGGCTGTTCAGCAGCTGCTGGACGAACCTCCTGATGCCCAGGAGCTGCAGCGTGTTGGCAAGGGAGCCATCTTGGAGCTGGGAAGGGTTAAGCTGCATGGGCTTCAGCTTCAGTGAAAGTCTAAAGATAGCTGTGGTGGAGATTCTGTATAGAGAGGCCTTAGGGGCAGCCATGGTGTGAGACATGAAGAAGAGCTAAATCCTTTTTCTTTATAAAGAAGAAAGAAGGATTTATATGATGTCTGGAGCTCTGTTAACATTGTTAACATGTTGTGCACGAGGTCCCTTCAGACATTAATGCATCTTAAGACATTAGGTGCAGAATCTATCGCACTTTGAAGGACAAAAAAAGAAACCAGGATTGGGGGCCTAGAGAGATGGTTGCCCATAGGAGCTCCCTAGGGCTGCTTGTCCTGTCCTTCGCCCTGCCTTCAAGGTTACTCAGGGTTTGCAAAGGACCGTGAATCAGGCTGTCTTTACACGGTGGGTCAGGCTGGCCCCAAATACACATTGAGATGAATGCTTCTGGGAACCAACAAATAAAACATTTTTTGTTTGTTTCAGGTGCAGCCAAGGATAGGGGAGGAGGTAAGCAGATGGCCTCAAAACTGTTCCAAAAAGTCTGCTATTTCAAAGCTTTCATGATGACTAGTAACCTTCCTTTGTGACAAATGCATCAAAACAGTGAGGATTACCGCAGAATAGGCAGCACTATATCAGCCGTGGGAAAATTCCAGACAGTTTGGAAGTTTTTTTGGAGTGTGGATCTGCCAGGAAGAAGTCGATATCCTGGCATGGCTCTGAAGCTGCACGTGACGTGGAGAACTGGGGCTGGCCAGCTCTGCCAAGTCAACACGTTCCTTATAGGAGCAGTCCCTGTGGTGCCACTGGTGCTGCAAGCCAAGAGGTCAGTTTTGCTATTTATCGTGTCGATATTTCCATGTTTGAGTGAGGGCTATTGGGTTGAACTGAAAGGAGCTGAACTGTTGACTTTTGCCAGCCTGTTGAGATAGATGGACTTTGTGCTGGCTTACAACACATTTGCAGGATTCTCAGGAGCCCAAACAGCCCCCTAGTGGAGTAATTCCTCTGGCTATAAGAGAAAAGTCAAGCAGCAGGATGCATTCCAGCCCTACTTACTCTATGACTCTAATGATACCCTTTGGATTTTGGTCACCAGTGAAATGCTACAGTTGCATGCCTATTACTTGTGGTCCAGCAGAAGGCTCAAACGTGCTGTTTTGTGTTTTGTAGTGAGGTCAGTGGCCAGGGCTCAGAGGGCAGAGAGGCCCCTTTTAGAAGGGCTGATGCGAGCCATAGGGAATTTGTGGTTCTGCAGCCCATGCCTAAGAATGGGCCATGTTAAAAGAGCTGCAAAGCCCGAGCGCCAGGAAGCTTGATGTAAAGGACATGACACTTGGATAAGCAGCAAAGAATGCATCCTCTTCTGATAAGAAAGATTAGCAGGAAGATAGGTGGGCAAAGAGACCGCCCCCTCTCTACTTACCAAGTAATAGAGTCTTCTCCACTGATCACAGGGGGTGTGGACACAAAGGTAGTGTGGCAGAAGGCACTGAGGCAAAGAAC
Source organism: Penelope pileata (assembly GCA_013396635.1). NCBI lineage: Eukaryota > Metazoa > Chordata > Aves > Galliformes > Cracidae > Penelope > Penelope pileata. Next base: position 54,692 of record WBMW01000064.1, read on the forward strand.
GGGGAAAGCTTTGAAAAGAGTTTTTAGTGGGCAATGGCAGCAGAGGGGAAAGAGAGGGAATGGGGAAGAAGACGAAATTAGAGAGAAGCAAGATGAGTGGCAGGTACCCTTGCAGGGGGGGACTGTTCTAGATGGTGTGATGGGATATGGTAGAGGAGTTTATGGACACTCAGTACAATGTCATTGGTCGGGTGAGGTGCACAATGCACAGCTTGAAGAGAAGTGCAAGGAGTGATTTTGGGAGTGATTTAGAACGGAAGCTGGAAGTGGTCCCTAGAAAGCTTTGCAGAGGATAGCACTTGTTCATGTGCTATGTAGAGAGCTTTCAGTGATGCTCCTGTGGGCACACAGAACTTCATGAGGTTTTTAACTCAATGTAAAATATCAAAGACTTTGTTGATGTTTCCTATTTATGCTTGAGTTCTGGGTCTCCAGGTTTTCCTCTGGCAAATATAGACATGGTAGTAGACAAGGACAGCTCTCTGTCCTTAATTGCCCTGGCTCACTGTTCTAATTCTGCTCTGCTGATCAGCTTAGGGTCAATGTAAGATCCCTCATGACAATGGACACATATGTCAGTGACAGCTGAAAGATACCTTTGCTCTCTCTGCACCAAAATGATTTGTCTGTTGCCTTTGATGACATTCCCATTTGTCAGACTGCCTGCTTAATGCCAGTTGATAAAAATGATAAGGAACAAGGCACTAATTGAACTTTCAGTCAAATTGACAACACAAATTGACACAGTGCAGTGAGCATGGCAAATAATGCCTCAGTGGGAATTGCAGCAGTGTCTAATGGTCCTGTGAGTGGATGACAAATGCTTTTAGACAGGTTAAGCGTTGAGAGAGCCAAAAAGCCTGGCAGATGTGAACTGCATGAAGCCTAAACACTCTTCTATGTCTGAAGGTTAACTGAGGTGACATGAGGGCCAAATCTCTTTAATCTAGTACTGAAATCGTGGTATGCATGTGTCTGAGAGAAGACCTCATGTTTAATGGCGTGAGTATGTCACCTTTCCAGCACCCTGTTTGTCTGACCAGATCATCACATATCCATGGATCCTCCTGGATTTATTTCAGCCTTGTGCAGGGAAACCTCTGTGGTTAGTCCTCCACTTGAGTACAAGAAAGTGAGCAAAACAGACATCCAAGATCCTGGAAACCAGGCAGAGGTTCCCCTTCCCTCAGAGGTTTCCAGATAGATGGGGCCTAAGGGAGAACATCTGATAGGCCCTTCAGATATTTACAAATGTCTGAAACTCTACAACTGCAGCACCACAATGCTACCAGCACTGTGCTACCACACTGCGACTTTGCCTTCCTGTTTGTCTTGACAAAATATCTGATAGACAGAATTTGGAGAAACATGTCTATGAGAGCCTTTCTGAAACTTAGTTGTGTTTATAAAACATTTCCATAGAACTCTTAAAGCTGGCCTGACATTTCTGTTTAGAGTTGGTTACAGAGACGTCACGGAAAGGAAATTGCTTCTTAACCTCTTCCCCTTTTTGTGTGTGATTCAGTTTCATATCACAGAGTAGACTGATGCAACATGCTTCTTATTTAGGGATTCCCAGTTGTGCAGATGGACATGATAGTGGGCTGGAGAAAAGAAAAGAAAAACATAAAATTTCTTTTGCTTTTTCTCCCTTTTTCATGGGCCAGGATAAATAGCGGTGAACCTTAGGCTTGCAGCACTTTAAGGCTTCAATGAAAATCGTGGTTTTTTTCTTGTGGTGAGACATTTAAAACTACCACCTCAACCGCCACCCCCTAAAAAAAAACCACAAAATGAAGCAATTTAACAAAAAAAAAAAAAGCCCAAACCAAGCCCATTCCAGCTTAAACAAATAGCACAAACTAAGGCCAAAGGATATGACATTTAAATGGGAAATTAGGGAAACAAAACACAGAGCAGAATAGGTGACTTGTCCAAGATTGAAGATGATTTCATGCTGCAGCATTCAAGCCCAGACATTTTGTTTTCAGGCAAATTTTTGATTTTTGCAGGGATATGAAAGGTGCAATTATAGTGGAATGCTGTGATGCAAAATGAACGCTACAGTTTTACAGTCATCCTGATGGCTTTAAAAACCCCTAGCAATGTTGTGTTACATTTCAGTTACATATATTTACCAAACTAGATGTTTATTTTTGTTAGTATTTTGTGAACCCAAGCATGATCAGGATACAAGAACAAGCAAGTGACAGGAGTCAGCATTGGCAGCCACACACCTTCATTTACAATCAGGCTTCCCCCTGCCCTGCAGTGGTGGTGATGGCTGGCCTTTGCTGATAATGTCCATGTGGGGCCAGGAGCGTGGCCCACAGGTCTGCTGGCTTGCCAAGGGCTACATTTTCCTGTCAGAGTGATTGATCTGTAGTTCCTGACAGGGCCAGGCAGGAGGAACTGGCCGTTCTGCACAGTTCCCTGCTGAGGTACCACTAGTGTCTTCCACAGATTCAGAAACCAAATTATCAGGAATCTGTAAGCAAGGATTTTGTTTTAAATATAGTTTTCTCCTGACTAATTCTAATGGTTAAGTCAGCAGTTTAATTACTCTCCTAAGCATGTTCTTGTGGTCTCAGGTGATGCTTCTACATTTCCATGGGCAGTGACTTCCAAAATCACTCACAAATCTCTTCATCTGAGGTGGTGTTCTTTCCTGATCCTGGACATTACTTGGCACAGAAGAGGACTGACATGATTTCATAAACTGCAACATAGATATCTGCTGAGAGGGCAGTGAAATGGCTCAGAAAAAGGCTCACGTGAAACCCATGAGTGTTCCCAGTGAAGCAGGTTGGTTTGAGCTGGACCCACAGGCTATGAAGCCTTCTTTGTACCTAGACTCATGCACAGAGAATTTGGCTTTGCGCTCTTCACTACAATAATAGCACAATGTCACAGAAGAGACAGTGCAGTATGGTTCCTATGTTTTACGTAAGATCACCGCTCAACAGATCTGAGCACAAGATCATAACTGAAGTCAATTAAATTAATCAGACAAACAAAACAACTACACCCATTTCAACCAGGACATGTGCAATCACAAGCAATTACTGTGATTAATCTTCTCATTGTCATATAAACTCAGCACCTGGCCAATAAGGTGCACGGTTGTCTGTGCTAAGGACAATGCTTCAGGCAAGAGTTGTGCTTCTCTGTGAGGATCCTTTTTATTTGTCTTTTTCCCAATCGTTTCCTAGAAGTCTTGAATTTCTGCTTAGCCTTCCTTGTTTTATTGGCTTGACCTGAGTAGCCTATGTTTGATAGTCAAACATCTATTGTTAGCAGTGGGTGGGAGAGCTCTGCTATAAAATCGCACAGTCCTTAAGACAAAAAGTCACCATTCACGTCAGTGGAGCTTCCTCATATTTGCAACCAGGCAACCTCCACAGGGTCAGATGGCACCTTTGTTTATAAGACAGCTTGCTGAGGTTGGGTATTGACTGAAGCAAGATATTGTTGTCTAATTAAAGTCTTGAGTTCTGGATACCCTTATCTCTTGGCGTCTCACAACTAACCCAAATCAGGAATAAAACTCCTCTAAACTGTCTGATTCTGGTCAACAAACAAACACAATACCAGTTATTGTGAGCTCATGCAAGAAATTTCTCCAGCAAGACTGGGCTTTGGGCTCCATTTTTTTTTTTCTTCTTCGGCTTTCAGCTTCTTACTGGACATATGGAACTGGATACTCATGCTACCTAATTCTGTAGCAGGCTGATGGACAGTTTTTCTCTCTGGGCTGCTAGGAAAGGCATTTTGATACAGAGCAAAGCTGCAACTTGGGGCTTGTTCGTTGACTAGAGAAGGCTTTGAATCTAATGGCTGATTGGCAAGGAGTCCGTTCTTTCAACAAGTCCAGAAAAACTTAATAATGCAATGCCCAGAAATAGATTTATGTTTTGTAAATGTAACTGATATGCTATAGTAACAACTGGAATGGCACTGTTGTCATTTTAAGCTATGTTTATAGGGAAAAGAGTAGTATATAGTAGGTATGTGGAAGCTATTCCTCTGTATCTTTGAATTGCTGGACTAGTATCACTGATATTTTCCTATAAACCCACCTGGAAGTGATGTCTGCTATCTTTATTCAGGATTATAGCAGACTGTTTTTAAATTAAACTTTTTACATGACTCAGATTCTCAGCTTGAGTGCAGTGCTGCTGCCCAAAGGAATGAAGTGAATTCAGACCATTCATGAATCAGTCTATAAGCTGTGTAGAAAAGATTCCGCTGTAGAAAAGATAAATCACCTACACTGTTCAAATTCAGGAGATTTCTCACTCTGAAACAGGAAAAAAATGAGGTTATCCTGTAGCTCTTATTGGTGTCATTGTTCTGATGTTGTTTCTGGTCAGTATCTGTCCACACCCATCTTAGTTCTGTCAGCAAGTGGAATGTGAGAATGCTGACTTCTGTACACAAATGGGAACTTTTTGTAATTATCTCCTCCCTGTGTCATTCATCTGTGTTGTGATGGTTCCACTTCAGCAAGATGAACTCCATGCTCCTCTCCTCTCCAGACGTTGCTTATTTGGTCAGAGCTCTGCAAAATGTTGCTAGTGTGCCTTGCTGGGACATCCTGGCTAAAGCTGTGGCCGAGATGATGGCTGCCTCCAGCTGAATTCTGGGATTCCTGTGGTGCCAGGGGATTACGGTGCCTCTGAAAGCACGCACTGGCAATAGAAAATGACTTCAGATTGTTAAGCAGCTGATATGTCTTGGAGTCACAGAGGAGTTTAATGTTATTTCTCTTCTTCAGGAAGACTTCTTGACTGTCAAGCCATAGCATGTGAAATTTCCTGGATGGTGGAATTGTGTGGAGTTTCTTACCACCACTCTATTATGTAAAGGCAACTCTTGTTATGACAAACAGCTCTGTCCTGTGGCAATGTTGGGCTTACCATGGGGGAGTGATTCACTTTCCAGTTTGCTTTTCAATTCTGGGATTCTGTGTTTTTCCCTTAATACTTTCCGTAACACAGCTTTCAAAGACACAATGATTCTCTGTCCAGAAATGTGAATGAAGTGCCTCCCGAGAAGCTAGCAGCTTTACCTCTACTCAATTGTGTAGAAACTGCAAGACAGCCAGGAGAGAGGGACAGTGTAAATAAGATGCATTATGGAAACATTTTTGTATTTTAGCTGAGGATTTGCAATGGATTTTTTGAGCTGACCAGTAAAACATGGTAAGTTCGTGGTAATGTGATACAAACACAGCACAAACACTGAATCTGAACAGAATCTGAAAATCTGTTGTGAGGAGGGAGCTATATGGCAATGCACCTTATTGCACTGTCTGGGTGAAAGCTGTATTGCGGACATGCTTCTAGTCATGGTGATGCCACATACTAGGTACGCAGTGAGTTGTGCACTGTGTTCTCAGATATCCTGAATTGGGCCTTTGCAGAATGAGTAAAAGGAGATTTCTTTAAAACAATATTTCTAATAGATGAAGACTTCCTTTTAGATCTTCCCAATTTAAAATCTCTCTATTTTTAGGCCATTAAGCAGTTTAAAACAGAGTTGAAACTGAGGATGTGGATGCCTGGCATATGAGTATTTAGCATAAGAGTGTTGGGCGTGCTTTAGGTTGATTTCATGCCTTGGGTTTCTTACCATGCATGTGCATTTCAAGTGAAGGAAGAAATTGAAAAGCCTTTATTTCAATTAACCCATGGAAAGATTAGTCAGTCAGAACTTATTGAGATCTAACGTCAGATAAACTTAAAAAAGTGCAGTTAGATTCATATGGGCTGTGTGGTTTCCCAAGTTGAAGGATGATGAGCTGAACTCTGGATAAGCAGAGCCTAGGCCTGTGGAAACTGAAATTTGGAGCACTGGTTAGCTTGCTGCATTTCAGCTAATGCCTGCAGATTCCCAGCACAGGTACAAGCACTGTGTGATACCAGGAAAGGTTTCTGTAGGGCTGGCATGTACAGCCTGCATGTGAGCATCTTAATCCAGTGTGCGTGCTCAGAATGACCGGGTCGTTCCCCCTCAAGCTATGCTGTGTTGGGATGCTCAGAGGTTCTGGGAATAGTTGTACCGAGGTGGAAAACCAGGCGATATATCAACTTGCAGCATTTCATAAGGGAATGTGTTTATTTTAGGATCAAATGAAAGTCCTAATAATGAGGCAAGGTAGGGTCATTTTCTCTTGTGAGTTCTATGACTTCTCATAGAGTGCTTTCTGTGCAGAATTAGTTTACCTATGAGGCAATTAATATGTACTCTGGAAAACTGTATTGATTTAATGCGACAGATAACCACGGACTGTCCTTCCCTGACTTTTTGTCGGATGATCTAGGTCAGCCTATGTGATTCCTACTCATAGTCGCTGTTGTGTGCTTCTGCAGCTGATGATGCGGTTCAAGCAGGTTTATCTGCAAGGACAGGCTCCCAGTTCCATTAAATGCAGCTGCACAGAAGCCTCTGGGCTGACGGAAAGCCCACTGACTCCGTTGGACCAGGTTGGCAGGTGGAAACACCGCTGCAGGCTGCTTACTGTACCTCTGGAAGAGCCATTAACGGGCAGGAAAACTGAGTTTCAGATGAATTGTAGGTAGCTTCTGCAGAAGTTTTTGTATCATTTTGTTCTCATCTGCCTCCCTGAAGTGCCTGGAGACTGGACACTGAGAATGTCCGGGGAAATTTTTTTAGATGAAAAAAACACTTTTTCTTTGGTGATTATTCCCCAGACAAGGGTAAACATTGCCATTGTTCCTGGGCTTTGTGAAGGCTGACAAAGAAATCTGTCTGTTGTCAGTGCTATAAAAGTCATTTCACTGGTTTCACCCTGGGCAGTGGAAAAGGAACTTTCCACAAAAACATTGCAGTGACACTGGATGTGACTGAAGAAAACACATGAAGCATTTTTATGGTCAACAAATAGTTATGATTTTAATGAGCAATTGAATACAACAGAAAAAAAATTCATTTTGGGTTACTGAAATACTTTTTTTTGAAGAATGAGACAAACAGGCACAGTCCTATGAGGAATGTAGGTCTGATGCTTTAACAATTCCCATGGAATGCTTGAAATGTTAGGACTCAGTTAGGAAGACTTTCTTAGGAAAGCATCTGCTCAAAGAGTGGCCAGCCGGGGCCACTTTTAACAGAAAGAAAGGGAAGCCTTTGCCCTAATGAAGAGCTGAAATTCAGTCACTGTGAGCAGAGAAGAGAATGCATCCTGTGGCAAGGAGCGGTGCTGCCTGGAGACAAGCCCTAATGAGGCTCTGCTGGCGCCCAGAGCCTCCCAAGCTCTATTTCAATAAAGAGTTGGGATCCCAGACTCCTCAAATTCAGTTTTAAGGGAAAACCTCAGTGCAGGTGCCCTCGTTCCCATTGTGCCTCTCCCTGAAAACATGGAGCAAGATTTCTTGTTAGTTCACAATGCTGGCATTGACCCACAGCCTTCAGTGAAGTTAATTTTTGTTTGCTGAAGATCTAGGCCACAGCTTTAAGCAAGCCAAGCCAGAGTGCAGGAGAAGCGCCTGCCTCACGGGGGCCTGAAACACAGCACTGACGGGCACCGTGTGTGCCCTTGCTCTCCCAGCCCAGTGCCAGATCTCACTGTGATACCCAGCAATGCCACTGCCTCTGCTGCCACAAGTCCCTGCCCTTTCCTTCAGCCTGTGCTCTGTCCTTCCTCACATTGTGCATCTGTGCAAAACAGATCCCTTGCCTAAACTGCTGCCCAATCAGATACCATCAATTAATGGATGAATGTAGGGCACCTGCTTTCAAGTTGCTTTTTATTCCCTGTCCACCTCCTTGGTGTTGTTTTTTTTTCCTTTTTTCCCACTCTGCCATCTACCCCTTCTAAGCCTGCTCCCTTCCCATGTTTCTCCCAGCTCTATGCTACTCCTCCCAAAATACATGCCCATCCCTCTCTCACCCCAGGTTAATGTCTTTCCCTTCCAAGTATCTCTGAACACATTGGTCCTCCACCTTCAGTGTCAATCCCTGCTAACATGTGACAGGAGAGCAGCAGAGCCAGCCCTCTCCTGCCTGTTCTTCCATTATCTGACCTGAAACAAGCGCTATTTCCGACTCACGGCCTCTGTACATTGCCAAGTGCTCACATGGCCAATGATGTGGTTCAGGTGAGTTTATTTGCAAGCCCTGGCAGGCTCCCGGGTGTGTTTTAGAGAATTTGTTGTGTATTTCTGTCTCATTGCAGTGCAAATTGCCTTTGTCAATTGAGAAGTTGCATGAGACTTCACCTCATTCTTTTCCAGAGAAACTAGTTAGTTTTGGTCTTCAGAATGCTGGAGCTTAAATGCCAGTGTTTATATGATATTGACAGCTGATTGGAACCTGCAGAGGGAAGCTTCTTGGGGATTGCTGCCTTTCGCTCTGGGGACAAAGCTAAGCAAGGTCATGTGAACTTTGCATCCATTTGTGGCCTAAATTTGCAATTTTGCTGGAATTTCTGGAACATTTCCTGTAAATCAGGTTTCACTTTGGTGCTACTTACAGCCAGAACAAGGTAGATTTCTCCACACTTTGCCAGGGGTCTGTTTGATTTCATGGGTGTAAAAATCATGCATTAAGGTGCATATGAAATAGTTTGTATTTCAAGATGGTAGGTTGGGATTTTTTGGAAGGAGGGAAAAGAAACTACATTGAATAAGGCTGCCAGAGAGGCTTTGTCTGAGAGGGTAACCAGCTTCTTATGTTTTCACAAGGCAAACTTTCTGGACACAAAAGTACAATGAATGAAGAAATACACTGCTAGCTACAAAGGGTTGGTGACCTACTCTTTGCAGAAAATACCTTTTTGTCTTGCAGCAGCAAGAAGGGTGCACGACACTTGGAAATCACTTCTGACAATAGCATTACACAGTTTTTATTTCTGGATTTGAGCAACTGAACAATTTTTATAAAACGGGAATTTCTGAGTGTCTGAAAGAAGCAAGTTGCTGAGAGAACAGCTAATATCAAGATGTCTCCTGTCCCCTCCTTCTTCCCATTGGTATCTTGTGCTATGGTCTTGGGAAGAAAAATATCCATTTGCCTAAGAGCCAGTCTTTCCTTCTGTGGACTGTTGCAGCATGGTTGTTCTTCTAGGACCTTTCAAGTTCTTTCAGCCATCATCAGCTGTAGCTGCTGTCTCCTAGGCACTGTTAGGACAGTCTGTTGGGTGCTCAGCAGGAAAACAGTCCCTCTAGTAGAGGTCAGTGGGAAGCAGGAAGCCAGGCTGCTAAAACAGCACTATTTAACTAGATGGAGGGATGAGTTTCCTGCAGTTTCTCCAGGTGTTGCAGAGCAAATGGTTTCTCACAAAGAAAGGTAGGTGGGCAAAAGAAAACAGAGCTAAGGAGGAAGAGACATCTGTATTCAGAAAACGTTTGCTTTGCAACAAGAGCTGGATGAATGAAAAAAGTGTTACCTGTCAGAAAAATAAGCTGAGAGCTTAAAAGATTGCACTGCTGATGCTACAGTGTGTGGTCATCCCTGCTGGAGCAGAGACACTGAGATACATTCAAGGAGTCAAAACCAGATGGACCTATGAAGGCTTTCTTAACAGTGTTGGCCAGAATTCCGGACTAGCCTATTACTACCTGTCTCAGGAGTTACAGCATCCAGAAGGACATTACTGTTAGTGCTGTTAGAAATCAACTACAAAAATTGCTCAAATTCTGTTCAGGCTTCAGACAACCTGGAAAATAGTAACTTTTCATCCTAATAATTAATGGAGATATTCAGGTAAGGGGTAAGCAAGAACACAAAAATAAGTCCTTTATAAATCTTAAGTATTAGTAGCTAGGTTAAGTTATGGTCCTACCTATGAATTTCTTGTCTTGAGCAATTTCTCGAGCATAGAAATCTCACCTAATTCTCTGAAGTGGGAGATGAGAATACATGTTTCGGAAGTGTCTGGAGTTGTCCTGGAGTTGTCTCTGCGTGCAGAACCTTGCTGATTTTATGGGACTTTGTAGTCATTGAAGGAATTGATGGTGAGGATCCAGTTTCAGTGTTGAGCAATGTAATGACACGTGCAAAGCCATTGCTTAATAACTAGAGCATCCCTTTTGTACTAGGAAATGTGTTTGGAGCTGAGACAAGCTGTTGGAACCGAGCACTGCTGTTGGCTCTTTATCATAGAGAACATGTCTCTTCTGTTGTGTTACAGCTGAATCAAAAGGCCTTGATTCATCTGGAGTGGGCTTTGGATCGGGTTGCCTGTTAGTGAAGCAACTGGAAGTTGTTCAACTATATCTCTAGTTAAGCCGGTAATGGATTTTGGCTATTAGATATTGGGCAGGAAATAGAGTTCTGGACAAATTGTAAGAGGTTTCTACAGAATGTTTCACATCACCAGCACAGCCTGGTCAATTCTGTTTCCAGCCACCTCCCTGAAGGGCCTGGAGGGCAGGCTGAGTGGTTGGGCAGCTCCTTCTCCAGAAAGAACCCATTTTCTTTGCTAATTGGTCTCAGGATGAGGACACACAGTCCTGGCCTCTGGAAGCAGAAACAGCCCTGGTTTCTGCCAGGCATGTGCAGAACTGGGTGTTGCCGAAGCGCCGAGAGAGCACACTGCTTTGCTTGGGTGTAAAATACAGTTGTGGTTATGCTGGATTGATGGACAATTAGTAAGTTTTGCTCAATGGTCTTATTTCTCCTTTTATGAGCAAGTTACTGACAGTTAAAATGTTGTGCCAGACCTGTTGCTCATTAAAGAAAGCAAATAGACCCTCTATAGATATTTTGCTGTGTAACCCCAGAGGCTGTCCGCCAACAGATGGAAATAGGGGCTAGCCATAAAAATACAGACACAGCCCTGAACTGAGAGCCCTGACTGAGAGATGCTGCAACATGAATTATTCAGGGTCAGTATCACAGCTTTTACTAAAGTGGTGCTACGATTAGAGAAAGAAAGGATAGAACATAAGAGAGCACAGCAGGACTCTGGGCAGGACTGGAAGCCACAGCATACAGCTGCTGCTCCCCATGGAGCGCAATTCCTACAGCAAAGCTGGCAGGGATCACAGCCCACCTGCTGTGGTGGCCATCAGGGACTGTGTTATTTTTCCTTAGTAACAAAATGAAGCTCTCTTCTGAGCTCCTTTTTTGCACAAACATGGGAAAGAAAAGGGACAAGCTGACACAGGTGTCCTTGGACTGTCCTTGGACTTGCTGAAGTCGAACAAGTCCTGAGTGTCTGTGATTCAGGGGCTTGTGTGTTTTAGGCAGAGCTAGAATGAATGTACAGTGAGGAGAAGGTGGAGGGCAGATGCTAAATGCCCCCTTTTTAGACACTCCTCTCCAATTCTCTCCCAACCTTCCATTTTGTGCGGTGCAGGCATTGGGTCTCATTCTCTGAAGACCATATACCAAGCACATTTTAAATCTCTATTTAACAGGTTGCTTGAGCTCATACCAGTAGCAGTTCACAAGACAGGAATCCCCCCCTCAAACTGTGCACGTAGATATAGACTGAATTCTGATAGAAAAGAGACGCATGTGATTTCCCCCCCTCACCACCCCCACCCCTCCCTGTCACTCAC
>WBMW01000064.1:66291-79706 GCA_013396635.1 Penelope pileata
CCCGCACTAAAACTCCCGATTTTTTTTGTGACCTGTGGAAAAAAAAAGGAAAAAAAAAAAAAAAAAAAAGAGAGAGAGAAAATGAGATTTGTTTGGTTTGTGAATCTCTGTCATTCTTTTCCTACAAAGGAGAAGGCTATTACTGAATCTGAGCATGAATCCTTAGGACACAAAATATCCTTCCCCAGTACAACAGAGGAGCAAGAGGAGCTACCCATTTTGCTCTTTAGGCCCCCAAAGTGACTGCCTTCAGATCTTCGGGTGATGCCTGTTGCAGTATCTGTAGGTGTAGGTCCTACAGCCCAGAGTAAGCAGCAATGCAAAACTGCCTGGGCTCACCGCATTGCATTCCCATTCTAAGTGGATGACAGGACCAGAGAAGAGTTGGGAACCGTTTTCAGATCTTCTGTATTTTGGGTACAATCTGCTCTAATTTGTGTTTGTTTAGAATGTTGGAAGGTTTTTTTTTTTATTTTATTTTTTTTTAGATTGATGATGTAGTGGAGATCCCTGGTCTGCAGAATACTTTCTCATGTTCCCTGTCATGAGTTATTCCCCTTGGAGTGACTGAGTCAGAAACATTAACACAGTCTGCCTGAGAGGGTCTATTAGACCAATCTTCACCTATGCTTCTAGGGAATAGTCCTTTGCTGCTAGCATGGCTCAAACAGGAAAAATCACGGGCTGCTACCTGATTAATTTCCCTTTGATTCACCTCCATTTGCAGCCTGAAGTTGTGCAGCCAGCTACCAAAGGCAAGAATCACCAGCTGTCAGAACAGCATTTAAAAAGGGCATGATAAAAAAGGTCCCTACCAAATCAGTTAAGTACTGATCTAATTGCTGAAGTCTCACTAAGTAATTTGATAGAAGTGCTCTTTTTTTTTTTTTAATTCCCCGTGATGTAGTGAAGCAGCTTTCCATCTGTCGTTAGGTAGCATCAGTCCACTACATCAGTGGGTTTGTGCCATTTCTGCAGGTATTCCTTAGACTGTGATGTGAAGGTTATTACCCTAATGACACCAGATTACGAAATATTGACCTGGTATTTCTCAAGGGTCTATAGTCTCCTGAATTCTCCATAATAGAGATGATAGAATGTTCATGTAACAACAAATTGCAAGCTGCAGATAGTATTGAAAGAATCTTACCCAACTATGTCTACAAATGCTTTTCCAAGAGACTTCTCTTCATATTGGACTCCATACTTGGCACATAATGACTTCACCAAAGGTTTAATTTTCCAGAAATTGTGCCGTGGCATTGTTGGAAACAGGCTTGAATAGAGAAAGAGAAAACAAATCTGAGAAAACTCTAGAGACCAGCCCCAAGGGATGGGCATCTCTGTCTGCCTCCTCATAGGGGCCAATTATTAATGCCTTTCAAGCTGCACTCGCAGACGAAAGAGAGAGAGGCAGAGAGAGATCCATGCTTTACAGTACTCCATTTCAAGTAGGCTTGGGAAAACTGAATGCACCGATTCTCCTGCCACTTTGTCAAGCCTCAGAACAAAGTTGTGTTCAAGAGAGACTATGAAAGTCAGTTTATGCAGGAGAGAATGCTGTAAGTGGAATGTGAGGGGAGGAGGTGTGAGGAAACAGCCTCACTCTGCAGAGATAGCTGCCTGTTTGCTTTGGACAGTACTGACTGTTTCTTGCCAAAGTGAATTGTCAGTGACCCCTTTTTCATCTCTGGGAGCTCAGGGAACAGAGGAGCAGTTAAAGAATCTGGGATCACCTTGTCCTATACTGTTCAATGGAGATTTCCTAAGCTGACTTCCAAATCAGTCAGCTTTACCCTCAGTGCTGTTTCTTCCACATTTTGATTTGTCACTGGCAACAGGCTGTGTCCAAGTGTGGCCCCGGTTTTGATACCTTTCATGAAACTCGCTGCTCAGCAGCATTTACAGTCCAACACAGCCACCTCAAGTTATAAAACACTGAAGCCCTTTTATCTAAGGAGGAAATGTCTGAAAAGGATGCTAAGCTAACTTCTTGAACTTTAGTATCTGAGTCCATATTTTATCTTGTAGTTTCATACCATTGACTCTTAGCTAAAACCTGAAATTAAAATTGCAGGAGTGAAAGCTGAAGTATTGGGTAGCATGAGAGAAAGATGCCATGCCTGTAGTGACAATGACCCCCAGTAGTCCGGGACTGTCTTTGCTTGGAACATGGTATTGCTCCAAAGGGAAGTGGACACCTCTGAAGGGAGAGCCACCTCTGATGAAGAGCCACTAAGATGATAGGAGGCAGGAAGAGCCTGCCAGATGTGGAAAGGCTGAGAGAACAGGGTTTGTTCAGCCCGGAGGAAAGCAGGCTCAGGGGCGACCTCATCACTATGTTCCCTTTTATAAGGAGCCACGTGGGAAGGACAGGAGACAATGGGTACAAATTGCATGGGGGGAGATTCCAATCGGATATAGGAGGAAATTTTTTTACTATGAGAACAATCAATCATTGGGATAACCTCCCCAGGGATGAGATGGGTTTTCCAACACTTGAGACTGTTAAGGTTTGACTAAAGAAGGTGTTAGAGAGTCTTGTCTAGGCGCTGTTTTTACCATGAAAGGTTGGACCGGACCATCTCTGAGATCCCTTCCACCCTGGACTTCTCTATGATTCTGTCCCATCTCACACCTGTGTCTTTAGCAGACTTTTCCTTGCCACAAGTAGAGTGTTGTGACAGCCTGCTAATGGCCAGGTGGTACCAGGTCCATACTCACTGGTGCTCGATTTGAAAATTCAGGTGCCCGGTGAACCAGTCGTTGAAAAAGGACTGCTCGATATTGCAAGTGGCTGCCAGCTGTGAAGGCAAGAAAGCAGCTGTGAATATTACTGACCCTAATAACTGTGAATTAGTCACCCTAAAATCAGCACAAAGCTCCTCTTGCCTGCGGCAGGGGCTGGGTAATGATAAGCATCTTACTCCACTAGAGCAGTCATTGTGCAGAAGAGTGCTGTTCTGAGACAGCTGACTGCAGCGTGGGAAGCTTTAATTCTCGTTCAGGGCTTGCTATCAGCTGTTATGCTGACAATGTCACACAGGTTTGAACAGTGATCAAGGGACAATACAGGGAGATGATAGTCATGTTTTGTGACATCAATGCAAGTATAGGCTCCTAAATCTCAGCCTATCTAGCTGGAGACCAGATGGTTAACAACAGTATCAGGATGGGAAACTGGGGAAGGAAAAAAGCATGGACACAGGAAGCCTTCTTTCCCCATCCCATCTAGTTATTATCCAGCATGCCTTAAGTACACGGTCTGAATAATATGGAAATATTTCTTACCCACCCATGCTATTGCAAAAATACCTTTGATTGTAAAGTTTGGTAGTCTTTCTTAAATTCTCTTACATTTCTAGCTGGCTAAGCTGTGATATCTACATAGTAACCATAGGAGAAATATTCTCTTTTCTCCCTAGGTCGTGTCATAAAATGGCACAAATGTCTCTTTTAATCATACATACCTTGTATCCCCATCTCTCTGTCTCATAATCTCCTGCTGTCGTAATCCCCCCAGTGTACTAGCATGTGCATCTATTCACATACTTAATTTAAAACGAATGCTTAGATGCTTTAGTGGCATAAGGGAAGGCAATTGGCTGTCAGACCTTGAAAGTTCATGTTCAAAACCCCATTAACAACTACGATTACTAATTATACTAATTAACATGAGATGATTTCTTCTCTCGGCTCAGTTATACAGAATTCATGTAGTCAGTCTCAGTTACTGACATTATCCTCTAGGTCTGAATGGGACTTGGACCACTGTAAGAAAGAGGTGTGCATTTGTCTGAGCAGACATCATGCAGAAAGCAGCATGTTTTCATTTCAGTCCTTATTCCATCAGAAAGCAGCATGTTTTCATTTCAGTCCTTATTCCATCAGAAAACTACAGACTTTAGAAATATGCTGAGCTCTCTCTTCAACTGGAGTTGATGTTTTTTCAGCACAGCGATAGCACATTGGTTTACAGTAGCCAAAGACTGCATTTGGCATTAACAGTTGATTTTCATTGAGACATTTATATTTGCTCCTATGTGCATGCCTATATATATACACCATGCAGGAAGGTCAAATCATGCTTGCACCTGATACTGCCTCATCTGAAGAAACAACATACATTCTTCTGGTTGTCAAAGTCAATACAGAAGTTTGGACTTCCATGTCTTGAATCAGCATTACTGGCTTTGGGGAAAACATATTTATGGGAGAGGTCGTGGACAGAGACAGTATGCTAGTACCTTGTATATTTTGTTTGGGGGCTATTTGGAAATGGTGGTAATCCGTCAACTCTTTGAGTAAATTTCTAATCCGTTTTTGAGTGAGTGGAATCAAAGGTACTCTTTTCCCTCCCCATTACCTGAGAGCTAAGCCAATCTTTGTGCTTCTCACAATCAATTTCCATCGGAATGTGATTCATCTGGGTGACCCACACAAACCAGTGGCTCTCCAGAAACCTTCAGAAACATACAGACAAAAACCACAACAATTTATGCTGCAAACCAGGATCTGAGGTAAATAGATGGGGTTTACAGGGAGTAGCAGAAGATACAGCATGTGAGAAAAGTATTTCCCCAAGATACAAAACTAAACATCTCTTCCTGTTGAAACCAGAGAGAATCTCTTCAGCAATTAATTTCTCTTTCTCTGTACCCTGGGAATAATGCAACTATGATTACCTATACAGAAAGATCCCCTACTGAGCTATCCCTCTCCTTCCTCAAAGGTGGATTGATCTTTCGTGTCGATTTTGCCTTTCTGTAAATAAAGATGATCCAACCACTTGAGAAAAACATCCTTTTTCTAGTCTTTAGGCTTGTTTTCTGGAAAAGCAGATTATCTGATTCTCTGCTTTCACCAGTAATTTAGTCACAGTAATGTATCCAGCAGCAATTTCATACAATCACTGACTGCAGCGAGCTAATTAAACAGAGCTGACCCAGAACTGTTTGGAAGTCTGGATTTTGGTAGTTGTTTGTTTTTCCAGTATTTTAGTCTTGCTTCTGGAGGATGAATAATATTGTTGATGTCATGTGTTGGCTAATTAGAACAATCTCAACTTTTTACTGATTACTCGTGTCTGGGGTCAAAACAAAAATAATGTTTTTATTTAACCTTATGACTTACGTATTTAGATTAAAAGTGGTGACCATCTTTGCGTACCCTTGTTTCTCTGAGCAGTGGGAGAGCTGGTTACAATGGTGCATTGTTCTCTAAAGCTCCTGGGGCTCTCCTCTTACTGATACAACAAAACAATTACTAATAGGGAACTATCTCCTGATGAATCTTCTTGAGGAACTGGAAACAATTTTGCAAGGGGACTACTTCTTGCATTTTCAGCTTGATCAAAACAAAAATTTTGGAAATACTAGGTCAGTTGTTGTCATCAGTTTTTCAGCTTAGTTCCAGATGCTGGAATTAATGCCTAATGCTGGCTACGCGTTTACACAGATGTATGTCTTTTGAAGTTCATGTTTTTCTTAGGACCAAAATGTTCTGAAGTTATGAAAACTGAAGTCATAAACAGTGATGTTTTCTGGAAGATAGCCTTCAGATTTTATGAAGGCTTTTATATATCTATTGCCTTGCTTTTCACTTAATAAATGGTTTATTTTTGGAAAATTCTTTTTACTGTGATGAAATGTTTTCCTAAAACTAATGCTGGCTGTGGGACTAAATGCTATTCTTTGATATTAGCTGGAGAGTTGCAGGTACTACATGCAAAATAGAAATACAAATTCAGTGCTACCATCTGGAATAGTGTAACCATCCCGTGAGTAATCTTCCCAAACAGCCATGCCTGATTCATTTTGGCAGCCCATGCCTTTAGGTCATGTTTTGAGATCTCTCACTGAGCTCTTCATCCATCATACAGCAGTAATCAAGAGCAGCTCATCATGGAGCGTGGTAATGATAAAGGGCCAGAAGACCAATCAAAATTAAGGCACACCAGAAGCACCTCTCCATAGGTTTAAGGAGGGCTGAGAGGTAGCTTTGGAAGAGTCTGACTGGGACGTAGGGGTAGGAGCACTATCTGTGATGTGAAGCAGCATTCTGAGGCCCTGACCTCTGTGTAGAAGCAGTGATGCGTGCATGTAGCGTACAGGCCATGTGCATGGGGAGAAGTGGTGAGCGTTTCCCTTCTGGTGCTCAGGAGGGCTCATGAATCCCCTTTCCAGTAAGCTGGGAGGAGGTTGGCCTGAGGCACTCTGGAAGGATCCAGCCTTGGCCAGTTTGGAAAATGCATAAAAGTGTTGGAATTGGGTGGTGTGTGAGAATGGGGATTGAGGAAAGAAGGGAGAATCCTGTCTGAACTGTCACAAGGGCTGAGGAAGATGCTGAGCACCAGAACCAGCTCTGCTGTGTGAGAGAAGGCAGAACCGGGAGATGACAGGAAGGAAGGGAAATGGTAAGAATACCCAAGATAAGACACAGTGAGGTAAATGACTGCAGAGAACCTAAATAAAGAAGGCCTGTGGGCCATAGCAGAGCTGAGACTTGGTTAGCCCAACGCTGGAGGGAGAGGAGAGCAGCAGGGAGGTCCTTTATCGCCTACCTGACAAAAGTGAGGAGAGACAGGGATCCCAGAATGCCATAGAATGGGACGTACGTGATGAAATAGCGCATGTAGTAGCTGATGGCCCAGGCCAGGTCCTAGGGGAAGAGAGAAAACATTAGGCATCTCTTAGCCTGTTTCATATAATGTGGCTTTGCTGGCAATGTTAGGGACACTGGATAATTAGTACAGCAAAGCGTGATCCCTTCCCACCCTCCCTCTGCCAGGTCTCTTTGTGCAGCAGAGGCGACTGGCCTCTCCCCCTGCTCAAGCGGATCTTCCTACGAGTCAGCCGGACCCCACAGAGACCGAGGGAGCATTTCACTCACCGCCCAGAACCTGCGCTTGATCATGGTTGAGATGATTTGGATTTGGAAATACACGGGGATGAGCAGAGGTGGGAAGACTGCAAAGCAAAGGGAAATGTTTTGGACATCAGAGAGGCAGAAAAGCGCATGACATGGGTGAGCCGGTGATTTAGGAACTGTTTCTAGGGAAGCCTGCCTAGCACTGGTGAAAGAAGTAACATGATGGTGAGGAGGGCAGGTGGCTTCTCTGTGAAGGAAGGAGGCTCTGGTTCACACCTGTCCATCCCGGCTTATCAGAGAGCACAGACAGGCCACGTGCAGTTATTCCACTGAGCCTCTCACACAGAACTTACTTTCCAGTCTCAATTACTTGCCTCCCTTTACACAGCTATGCTGGCAATGTTAAAGATGCTTTGGATATCAGTGAGAACATACTGAACTAATTTTGAGACCTGCACATGTAGACCACGAATGGGATGGTAGGTCTTAGGAAGGGAACGATGAATTGAGACTTAAGGCATTGCTCTGCTAACACAGGAGGGGCTGGAAAGTTCAGCAGACATTCAGTTCCCCTCACCAAAGGGAAAAGGGAGGAGCACAGTGCAAATACTCACTGAGGAAGAAGTACTCGTGCTGGTGGTTGTAAGGCAGGTACTTCAGCTTCTTCTTGCCGTACTGCAGGACACAGATTAGAACGCTCTGTCTTGGACTGTACCACCCATGTGTAAGAGAAGATTATCTGCAATACTTCTTTATTGACTGGAGAGTCTTGACTAAATTTCCACACCAGTAAAGCTAGAAAGTATTTTACTACAGTTAAATATTCTGACTTCATAGTTGTGCTATGAGTAGATTCCTTTTTAAAGCCTTCTGTGTTAATATTGACATAATTTCTTTGTATTTGTGAAACTGATGACATTTTCATGCATTTTTGCTCTTTCTGCTATGCCTACAGCTGTGCTAAGAGCTGCCATTTCTCCATTATCACCAACACAAATGTTAGCCATAAAGAAATCTGACCTTTGATAAGTTCTTATGTAGGATACCGTCGGCAGAGAAAGGCACTGAACTTCCACACAGACATCCCAGCCACCAACCTGTTCTGATGTCTGCAGCCATCAGCCCCACGAGCCCTGCCATCTGCCTGGGTTTGTAAAGGTTTACTTTGCCAACAGTAGGAAAACCAGTGTGCCCTTTGCTATTTATGTGGGAAGTCACAGAGATATGTTTCAGTCAATGATGTCTGTGTCACTAATTGGACATGACAGGAAATAGTGTGTTGTCACTGAGAGCTGTTCTGCAAATTGCTGTGTTACTGTGGTTTACCTACAGAAGGCAAAGGCAGAGAAGTTCATCCAAAGATAGGTTTGGACCTTTGCTGCGTTTTGTTTACAGCAAAAACAGATAGCCAAGAGCACCTCATCTCCTAACCTTATCTCCTTAGTGACATTTCTGGAGCTACACAGAAATGTCTTTTTTGAGCACCAGCAGTGTCCACACAATGACAAAATGCACAGAGAGTCTGGATTGCTTTTAACTCACATTTTTGCTTCCAGCATAGCAACTCCCCATGAATGTAAGCCTTGTAGCACCAATAAATAAACTGTATCATGCGGAACTTACAGCAGTGCACCTTACAATGTGTTGGAGTGAAAGTCCACTGCAATCAGGTGGCTATTGATATCAGTAGCTTTTAGAAGTAAAGATATATTACAAGCGAGAGTTGTGGGAACACAAATACATGGGAGATTAAGTCTGCTTAGGGATGACTGACAGAAAAGGGATTGAATTTCTCCTTGTAGTTCCTGGTGAACAGTTGGAACCGTCACATTAAGCTTCTTGATGGGACACTCTGGGTAGACAGTAGAAAGAGCTCCCTGGTGATCCTGAGGGCTGAGTGTGGGACTGGAGCGTCCTGTGAACTTCCGCTGTGCCAAATCTTGAGACTGGCTTAGTGTTGTTGGCAGAGCAGATCCCATCCTGAGAATGGAGGACAGACGGTTCCAAATCCTGGTTTGTTCAGCTTCCTGTCCTTCTGCCACCTCTGGGTCTCTGATACGCTTGCTAGTCATAGCAGACAGGAAGAACAGGGACTGTAAACAGCCCTCCTTTCCCTTACACAGCATCCTGAAGCCAAGGTTGCGGTGGCCTCCTGGCCAGTCTGAAGCAAAACAGCTTAGTGAGTGTGCAGGTGTCTACAGAACTGTAACCCAAATGTTTCTGGGAGCCTCTTTTCTCTTTCTCTCTTTTTGGTTGCCCTCTGATACACATTGTCCTTGTAGGTTTCCTGCACAAGGAGGCCCTACAGCTTCTGCCCGCTGTCCCCAGACTTCAAATCACCTAAATCTTGTTCTTGTATAGTAAGGCTCTCTGCTATTTTTTGCCTCTGAGTTGCTTCTCTGATTGCTTCCCTCTCCACATCCTTCCTCCTGGGCTGATCCCCAGTTCCATGATGTCAATTTCCCTCCATTAAAGGTGTCTGTTTTCCTCTATCTCTCTTCTTTCTAAGTCTACTAATGACTGCTAAAATCTTGTAGCCTGCAGGAAATGGTGACTTTGGGCACTACAAGATTACTAAAAAGGAATTAACTGTGTTCTGAGCTCTGAGAGGCTTGGCATCATCTAGAAAAGGATTATTTGCAAGTGTGAAAGACTGTTAAGGTAAACTGATGCTGATCTACCATTTCAGATATTTTTTGGGAGGGAGATCTAGCTTTCCTTGTTGTCATAAGTGTCTGCATCTTCAGTTTTTTCTTTAAGTAGATGACAGTCTGCTTTAAAACCCAATTATCAAGAACAGCATTTTCCAGTGGGATGTACCAACACAGTGAAGAGCTTGTTAGTGATTTGTATTTTCTAGACACTGATTTTTTTATGCTCCAGAAGAAGGCTTTTGTTTTAGTCAAATACAAGAGACATTTCTGCATTTTGAAAATCCTGTGCCTGCAATATATTTTCTATACATATTCATATACCAGCATGTATGTGCCCAACATATGTCTGGAGCTACTTTATTAAGAGGCTAATATTTGGCTGAGAAAGCACTAGCTTTCTCGTTTTGTACTTCCCTGTGCTGTACTTGCTGCAGATGTTTTTGTTGTTGATGTTGTTGGTGTTATTTTTAACTAGAAACACTTGCTCAATTATAAAAAAGACCAAATATTTATTTTCTGTGCGTACAGTTTTATAAAATTGTAAGTATTTTGTTTCTATAAGGACAGATTGAATCAAAATATTTTATAAAAGCCTCCCATTCAGTGTGCAACAGGTTGGTACGTAGCTAGTGTAAGAAAACTGTTCTAGTAGATGACTGCAGGAACCTAGTGCAACCCTACAAATTCACAGCTCGTCTGGGTCTGACTCTTGGTCTTTGTATAAAATATTTATTTCAAGATTAGGTGATGTCTGAAGATCTCTGGAGTGAGGTAAGAGTGCGATCGTTTGTGGCTAGCTTATACAAGCAGAAAGTTTCTGTATACTTTGCACTTCCAACTCAGCTTTGCTGGCTTATGCCCTAAAATCAAGTTAAAATCTCCACAGATTTTGCCTCAAGGAAAAAAAAACAACAACAAAAACCAAACAAGCAAAAAAACTCCACATAGATTTCCTCCTGTTTCTCTGCAAGCATTGTCCCTTCACATGCAAGGCAAAGGTTCCGTGGAGAGAACATTGTCCAAAATATTGGAATGGAAGATATTTTCTGTGGAAATGGAATATCATTTTGAAATATTCTTGGTGAAGTATTGAGAAACACCGTATTTGCCCCTTATGTTGATATTTCAGTACAGCAGAATGAAGTTTTCTTTACCAGCTTTCTACCATCCCATCTTTATTGCTTTTCCAAAGCTATTCTCAAATAATTATTCCTGCAGTCAATATAGGAAATGGATAGGGAATCATACAGTCAATCCTGCCCCTCAACAGAACATCTGGGAGAGGTGTAACTCCTGACAGACAGCGATAGACATGATGTCCCTGGGTGAATGAAGCATTTGCTCTTTTAGCATTCCTGGAAGTTTTGACCGTGTAAGTCATGTCTAGCAACAATAGCAAACTCCTGTTTTAGGACAAGCATTCTCTGAAGCCTTTTAGGACAATGCTTTTCCACTTTTTACCCACTTTGCCTTACCTCAACAGGCTGCGTTTCTCCAAGGACAAAAATATGCAGCATGTTTACATCTGGGTCTTTCTTGAATATGTTGGGCTTGGCATGGTGTTGGAAGTGACGATGGTTCCACCAGTTTGCAGAGGCACCCTGGGCAGATACAAGAACAAGGAATTAATCCATGGAAAAGCACAGTTCGTCTAGTGGTAGTTGCATTAAAGCAGTGCAGTTCTGACTGTGCCCAAGCTGCTGTTTGCTTTTGAAATAGCATTAAGCAGGAAGTGGCTAAGCTGTCAGTTGCTATGGGAGTGCTGTTTCAGAAGGCCCATGCCAGCTCTGCCAGGCTGGTTTGTCCTCACTAAAGATCATCCAGATGGAAAGAAAAGGCAGTAAATCCGAACTCAGTGACTTGCATGTCACTGTGTCTTCCCACAGGTGAAATTGTTATGAATAGCTGAATGGTAGGCTATTTCCATTGGGTGTCTTATTGGTTATTGCTACTGGTTTCCCTCTACTGCCCTTGCCTGTGAGGATCCAGGTGAGACAAAGTAGGGCTAAAACTATGTCCCACTCCCTATACTTTCCTACTGCAAGTGGATGCATCAGATCTTGCCCATGATAGAAGTTCTGGTGATATCCTGAATGGGTGGGATATAGTGGGATGGGACATTTAAAAAGTAATAAACCTTAGTGTGAGGGAGGTGGGGAGCATGAGGAAAATATGACAGGATGTTAAAACGGTGTTTTAAGGAAGTTAAGCTATGTTCTCAGCTGCTATAAATTGGTGCAGTTCTACCCTCGCTTGTGGAATTGCTGTGTTCTGTGACAGCTGTAGTTGTGCTCTTGTATCTCTGCTATACAGCAGCTCCATGTGCAATTGGTCACTAACTTCTCTCTGCATCTGCTCATTGTAGAAAGGCTGAGAGCTGCAGTTTCCTGCTTTGACGTAGTCAAAGTGACTGCAGCTGTTTCCACAGAGCCCTGTGTCCACAAGGACCTTTACCTTCAGGTGTCCAATCACAAACTTGTGGACGATGTGGTTCCAGGAAGACTTCTTAAAGACAGAGAGGTGTCCAAAGTCATGTTGCAGCCACCCTGCCTGGGCCTGTGATGATGGGGAAATAAATTAGTTGGAAAGCCGCTTGAAATCAGAGTTGAGCACAAAAGGAAACGAAGACAGAAAGCGACTTCTGAGCATGAGAAAGACAGAGGAGAGAGTGAACAGGAGAGGATGAAAAATCTCTGGTTTGGTTCTGGAGGTTAGCATAGAATTACAGAAACAGAATATCCTGAGTTGGAAGGGATTCACAAGGATCATTGATTCCATCTCCTGGCTCCACACAGGACCACCCCAAATTCAAACCCTATGTCTGAGAGCATGTCCAAATGCTCCTTGAACTCCAGCAGCTTGGGGCTCTGACCACTGCCCTGGGGAGCCTGTTCCATGCCCGAAGAGGTGAAGAACCTTTTCCTAACACCCAGCCTGACCCTCCCCTGACACAGCTCCATGCTGTTACCTTGGGTCCTGTCGCTGTCACCAGAGAGAAGAGGTCAGCACCTCCATCTCCTGGAGAAGGAAAGGCCCAGGAGTTAAGAAAACTGTGTGAAGCACAATGACCAGTGAGTAGGGATGGCCAGAAGGCAGCATGGGAGCAGATGTGTTGTGAATGTTTTTCCTAGTTGGACAGGTCTAACAAGAAAGGTTCCGTGCATGTTGACCTCTTCTGCAGTGATTCGGGTACCCAGTATCTCTGTGCCTACTGCTTCTTACCTGAGAAGTTGCAAGGATGAAGGCAAGGATGAAAGTTGTGATCCAGCCAGTACCGAAGTATGAAACCATTAGCCAAGCCAAAGCTTCCATTGCAATGATATGGGCCAAGTAAAGAGAGAAGAACAAAGGACTCGCTCTGAATAAGTTCATGTCCTCCGCTGTCTTCCTCAGGGCCCGAAAATCTTCTACCAGCCGGGACTGCAAAATGGACATGCAAGACACAGCACACAGGTTGTAAGCAAGTCTGAAAGTGTCCAAGGCAGGCTAATTTCCATACTAAGGGCCCTGGCCGTTTCTTGCTTTGGTTGGCTACCCCAGGAGTAAGGAAGGACCAGTCTCCATATTTACAGAGTTTTCTAGCTTTTCATAGCATTTTCCTAAAAGTAAGCATCCTGGCTAGCCTGAGCCAGCTGGAGTATGAGAATATTCAGTCCTGCTACTTATGCATATTTACAGAGCTCTGATGATTAGCACCCAATATCAGAGCACCTGTGGTCTGTTCAATATGTGGGCCAGCTAGCACGCTGCATTCATCTAGCATTCATGAAGAGCATTCCAGGGTTAACATGGGTTAGCATCATCTCTTCTGTTCTGAGTGATACAAATATGCCAATACTCATGGCCAAGCATGAACAACAAGATGGAATTGAGGGCTTTTTTTTTTTTTTT
>WBMW01000064.1:85266-127910 GCA_013396635.1 Penelope pileata
GAGCTTCCCCTGCCCGATTTAGCTCAGCTGATCCCCGGCTCCCCCCCGCTTCCCTTGCTCATGTCCTCCCTTCTCTTTGTCTCTCTCTGCCTGGCCCCCGCGGTCCTCCGGCTCGGAGTGCCCCCTAGGCTGAGCTCTCCCTCACTGGCGGACTTTCTCCTCGCACATAGCCCCGTTTTGTGGCAAGCTCGGCCCATTCCACCCCCCGCCTCCCCCGGCATCCTCCTCCATTCAGTACCGGTGAGGCTTCCACGGGGATCAGCAGAGCTCCTGCACCAATCCCGGCCCTCCCGCTGCCGCCGGGGGCTCTGCCATTGGCCCTGCGCGATCTTGCGAAGGGGAAAGCCGGCGGCCGGCCAGGCCGGGCCGCGAACCCGGCCCCGCACGGCCCCCCCGCCTCTGCTTTAGCTCCTTTTCAGCAGCGTTTGGGCTCCTGCGTTAAAAAGCGCTTTTCTTTCTTGGTACTTTTCTTCTTCTTCTTCTTCTTCTTTTTTTTTTCCCCCTCTATTTCTCTCTCTCTTTTTTCCCCTCTAATTTTTTTCTTTCCTCTTTTTCTTCTTCCTCTTTTTTGTTCCCTCCGGAATTACCACTGTGCTTCTTAAATGACAGCGTGCTTAGAAAGCACATTTCGACATTCTGCCGCAAACCCGTGTTGCTTTGCTCTGGTTGCTCGTGCCGTTGCAGACTGAGCCACCCCTTCCTTCCCCGGAGGGCTTTGTGCCACTCACAACACTCTCAGCTAAGATCTCTGCTTAGGGTGATGCTTTTGCTCACAGGTGGGACAGTGCCATCTTTTCTTTGCCCTGGGGCACTTTGTAATAAAGTAATCCTTGTCAGGAGGTTGCGCAAGGTGTTCTGGAGCAAGGATGAAAACAAGGGAGCAATGTTCTCAGTGCTGCCTGTCCCATGCCGGAGGGTACCTGTAGCTGCTCTCTGAGGCAAGGCATCGTGACCCACAGCTTTCCTGGCAATGGGCATCTTCACTGGGGACTTTTCTTAGGGAAGTGGGAGGCTCACCACTCCTTCCCGCAGTGGCACTGCTGATTGTGCATGAAGCCTGCTTAGAAATGTTATAGGGTATGGATTGCCCCTCTTGCAGCATAGAGGTGGCTTTCTGCTTTATGACCAGATCTTAGGGCAGGAGCAGCACTGGGTTCAGTAGCTCAGACTTTTGTTTGTCTCAAGTGTCAGCAGCCCTGTGCTCCGACCAGGTCTGCAAAAGCAGGGCAAGGAGACCCTGTGGCTGACCATCAGTGCTCATTTACTCCGAGCCACCTATGGCATGTCCCTGCTGAAGGAGGAGGCTCGTGCGTTCCTAAGAGAGCTCTTCCTCCTGGGAAGTGGAGCAGCGCTTGCAGCCCTGGAGCTGCTGTGCTCCCGGCCAGCCCCAGCCTGGACTCAGACATGAGTGCTCTGGTGTTGCTGCTGCCATTGGCTTGAAGGAGCAGAAAGCAGGAAGTGAATACTTAAGAAGCTTTTTCTCCTCTGCCTTTCTCCACCACACTCCCTATGTGGGCTGTAGGGATGGAGAACAAAGTAAAAAACAGGCAGCACTTCTACGGCAGTGAGAACCACCTGGTGCTGTCCTCACACTGAGGCAGGCTATGGGATTCTCCTGCTTCTGCTTGGCCTTGCTGCTGCACCAGGGCTGTAGACCGCGACAGTGTGGGATGAGAGAAGTCAGCAATGAAAGGAATGTTTTCCTAAGGCTCGCCAGTTCTATTTAGTTTGGTTCAAAATAGACCTCTGACATGGATAATAATAATAAACGTCAGCAAGACGCTGTATTAAAGTCACCTGGGAAAAGTTACCATCTGAATTTCTGTGCTGCGTTCTTTGAGTGTCAGGATTTCACTCCTGAAGGCACTGCTGAGCAGCACATCGGGTGCTTTAACCTTCATAGTGCCAAGGCTGTGCCCATGGCACTCCACCAACACCCAGCATCCTGCACCCGAGGCTGCTGCTGTGGTGCTTCAGCCAGGGCATCCACCTGCTCCTAGCCTTGTGACCCTGCACAGGTGCATTTTAAAATGTTGGTCTTTATGTTTTCTTCTGGTTTCTCCCAGGAAGTGATTGCCATTGATAAGTGAATCAGCCTTCTTACCCAGTTTTTTTGTTCTTTCCCTATTTTGGAACAGGTTGCTCAGAGATGTGGTGGGTGCCCCTTCCCTGGAGACACTCAAGGTCAGGCTGGACCAGGCTCTGAGCAACCTGATCTAGCTGTAGATGTCTCTGTTCATTGCAGGGCAGTTGGACTGGATGACCTTTAAAGGTCCCTTCCAACTCAAACAATTCCATGAGTCTGTGATTTTTTTCTACCTTTCACCTTCTAGCTTTTAGTTTATAGCTTTGGAGCCTGCTAGGCAACGTAGTAGATAAACTGTTTACATATCCAGCAAATATTGCTCTGTAGCATACATGCAGGAAGCTTGTACATGCACATTCATGTGCAATGAGCACGTGTTTTCTGCACCTCATCTAGTCTGCTCCAGTCATTGCCAGCATCACCTTGGGCGGGATCAACCAATAGTGAGTGAGTTTAAGTGCATATGGTGAAAACTGCATTGTTACTACTGGAGAGCTGTTCTGTGGGCTCCTTGCTTTGCTAGGGAGGATGTCCAGAAGAGGACAGTTGTCTGGAAGACCCCATAGCTTCTGTCCTGGGCTGGTCGGATCTTTTTATAAGAGCTCCATCAAGGAAGGCAAACAGAAAGAGGTGGAGTAGATAACATGTCAGAATATGCTTTTTAGGTGCAGCTCTGAGACATCTCTATTTTTACTTTGTTCTTGGTATGTGATATTTAATCTTGTTGTGTTACTGATACTCTCAGTTTCTGCTTTTAAGTATCACGTTATGTCACTACAGATTATTTGCATTTTCAGGCTAGATCTGGGAAGAGTAGGCTCTAACCCTGCAAATGAGGCTGTTCCAAGCTTTGTTTGCTAAACGTGGCAGTCCAGTGCGCACA
This sequence comes from Penelope pileata, assembly GCA_013396635.1. Classification (NCBI taxonomy): domain Eukaryota; kingdom Metazoa; phylum Chordata; class Aves; order Galliformes; family Cracidae; genus Penelope; species Penelope pileata. The sequence goes on from WBMW01000064.1 coordinate 88,236, forward strand.
CCAGGGCTTGGCTCCTGTTAGCCATTGGGCCAGTGTGGTGCGAGAGGGGAGGGCTGCTGCCAGCTTTGAGGATTCCGCATGTGGAAAGAAATTGTAAAGGAAATTAGGCTGGCAGTCAAAAGTATATTGACTATATTGACTAGTTCTGCATGGCAGTAATTTGCTACTTTGATTTCTTATCCCTTAAAGGTTTCCCAGTGAGAGATACACCTTAAGTGAATTTAAACTTTAGGGCTATAGATACCTCTCCCAGGTGTCTTTGTTGAATGCTCAAGTCTGTGAACTCCAAGCAATCTATAGACCTCAGTTTAAAAATTGCTTTCTTAGTGTATATAAAGATTCTTTTTTTATTTTTATTTTTTTATTTTTTCATCTGTAATTTATAGCATATATGTGTGCGGACATTCGAATTGCTTTAAATTTCCACTTGTGATAGCAGTTAAGAACAAAGACTCTACAGCATCTCTTGCCCCACTGCTTCTGCACAGTAAAAGCTTGCACATCTGTGAGTTGGTGAATCCCAATGATTTTCCTGTTAAGAGCAACTCAATATCTGATGCTGTTGGTTCTGTGACTGTGCTGAGAGGGACAGCAGCTCTCCTTGGAGCTGGGAGTTTGGAGTGCAGCCCTCCACAGATCCTTTCCAACCTTTATTATTTTATAATCCTATATAAATATTGCAATGCTGAAGAAGATAGAGCTGTCTAATGAGAAGAAGAGGGCCACTGGGCAACACAGGGAAAGAAATAAGAAAACATATTGCAATTAATTATCTTAGGATGCATTTCTTTAAGCTTCACTAAGGATATTTTACCACTAGAAAGAAAGAAACACTACGAAGGCAGATTTTTTGAAAGGAAGTTAAATTTGCAGATTCATGGAATATTTTTGCTTGTTCAGTGTCCTAATTAAAGGTTGCGTCCTCTCTGTCCGAAAGTAAATTCAAAGTCATGATTTCTTTTGACCTTGTAGAGATAAAGACATAGATTATTTGTAACTCACTGTATGAACTGATGGTCATGGTCCAGGGTCAGCTCATTGGTCAATAAAAGGAATGTGTTAGTATAAATTGGTGGAAATAAACTGGTAAGAAAGTAGCTACCTTTGGGAATCTGCTGTTGTATCTTTTAGATGTGCATTGACATGAAGTCTGTACACTGAACTCCTTGTTTGGTGTTCTAGATAATTCACATAGATAATTGTGTAATAACATAATGGCAGGCCATTGACAGGTTCCTGTGAAAAACCAACCAACCAACCAACAACAAAAAAACAACCGACAACCGTGCTATCATCTTTCTGTCACGCAGGCAGTAACACTGGCAAGGCTTTGTGTGGCACTTGTTCTAGGTTTTGTTTGGCTCACGGGGCACAGAACCAGCCAGGGCAGCACGAGGAGAACAGGCTCTGCTCCGCGGCCAACTGGGTGAAAGGCTGCCTTGGTTGCGTGGCGTGGCTTTAACGGAACAAAGAGCTTGTGTAATGGACACAAAGCCCCCAGTTCAGCGGGGGGGTCATGAAAGAGGGGCAGAAGCGGTGAGAAACACACCAGGAAATGGGGTAGGGGATACAGAGGAGTGCAAGGCAGGAATGTTTTGGGAGAGGAGCACATTGAAGGGGTACATCTGCTCTTCAGAGCAATGTAGAAATATATAAGCTAACTTGAGGAAGTGAAGGCCATCTGGCTAAGTTAGCATGGAATGGGGAGAGAGAAGGGTAATTTAGGTATCTTTGCTCAGTGTCGTGCATTGATTTGTTGGTGTAAAGGAAAGAAACCGAGATCCTGAGGAAAATGGAAAGAAATAGTAGAAAATACTAATTTTGCGTTAGTTTTCTTGTCCCTTTACAGAGTATAACCTAGAAGTTGGCAAGACAAGATTGTTTTAATGTGACTTTCAGAAAGCAGTACCCAACAGATGGCCTCACTCAGTTACTCATCTTAACTCACATATTCTGAAAAACCACTCTTCTGTCTTGGCTCTTCCATCCTTATACATATTGATTTCTGGTGTCTTTTTCTGTCAAGATTAATAACTCTTCCCAGGTCACAACCTTCCCCTCACAGCCCACCATGCAATATATTCCTTATTTCTCTCTGTCAGGTATAATTGTCACCTCTAAGTTTTAACAGTTAGTTTTTAGGGCGGAGGACTGCAGCAGACGCTCCATCCAGTCAATCTGGATCGAACAAGCACTGTTTGGAAGCAGACCCAAGAGTTAATTGTTGTTATAATTAAACTGTCAGCAGTCCAAACAAATAGGTGCAGGAACAACATTAACTTTTCCAGTCCAAATCACTCAGCTGTTACAGCTCATTCCCGATAATGCTGTGCTGGCAGTGTGAAAGGAAGCCTTGCTAGCATCTGCCCCTTTTCTGGTGCTCAGCTTATCCCTGGGGTGTTGTGGTCCTCAGCACGGAGGGGAGCGGTGCTGCTCTGAGCTGCGACAGAGCTCCAGCTGCTCAGTTCCGAGCTGTTCCCTATGAGGAGCCTGTTGCTAAATATGGTGGTTCCCTCCTGCATTTGCCTCACCAGAGGAACTGCGCTGGCAGCAGCCTGTGTTGTGTAAATCTTCAGCTTCTCATTCTGCTCCGAGGGAGCTGCTCCTGGCCCCGACATTCTCCCTTGAGCTCCTGGTCCTGCTCTCTGCCTCTGCTGACACACCGCAATGCCATGCACTCCGCATCTTGCGCTTTTCTTGGGATGAGCTCCAGCCCAGGGCCGACCCTATCAGTTGGACTTGGCTATTTTAAACTGCTTTTCAGCATTTGTCATCTTCCCTTGAGAATCTCTCATTTCCCACGGCTTCAGACCTCGCTGGTCCCTCCCTTACCCTCACCCATTTTTCTCAGCCTCAGGAAGGTCTGCAGCCCCTTCAGTCCCCCTCTGTTTCTCCATGCCCCAGTCTGCCTGCAAGGCGCCAGGTTCTCAGCGATCCCTGTCCCCCCCACCCGGGTGTGTGCCGCTACCTCTCTGCCTGGTGCTCGCTGTGACACGTCCCAACACCCCTCCGCTGCTGCTCCCAGCCCTCTGCAATGCAGCACAGAACCAAGGTCCATCTCTGACCTCCCCTTGGATTTCAGTGGTCCCCTGTAGCCGGGTCACGGCTGGAACGTGGCAATAAGTGGGGATGGGAGCAGTGGGGGTAACAGAACGAGTTGGAACGCTGAAAAGAGGAAATGCTGTGGGGAGAGCAGAGTGGCTGGGTGTGTTCCTATCTAGTTAATCACCCGAAGCAACTAAGTTACATTTCAGACCAACTGCCAGCACAGACAGCCACAGCTGGATGTGGGATGCTGGCCAGTGCACAGCAACAGCTGTTTTTCCCATGCAGTCTGTGACAAAGACTTCATTCTGGCCTCTGGGCGGCCCATAGAGACCCTGACTGCAGTGGTGCTGGTGGCCAGCAGCAGCTCCAGGGGACATCACAGCTATCAGTGCCCAGAGCTGGGAGAGCACCGGGGCTGCTGTGTGCATCCATGGGGGGCAGAGACAGGGGCACGGGTCCTATGTCAGGAGGAGCTCCAATGTGACCTCATGGGCTGCTGAATGATTTCCTGGGAAAGCCTATGCATTGCAAACAGCCCTTCCAGCTGCTGCTCTTGTTGGATGCCGCTGCCCATCACCACCCGTATTCACGGTGGAAAGCCAGCCTGGAGCTATCCACTCAAAGTGGGACCATGATTTGTTCGCTGTTCTGAATATGATGCTTACACTGAACGAGGGGCTGATCATTACTTAGCAGTGCTCTGTGGCGGCAGGCGGGAGGCAGCCGGCAGCCAGCACCCATCGCTCCGATCTCCCCCGCTCCGCGATGCGCAGCCCCGCGCCGCCCGGCCCGGGCACGGCTGCCCCGCGAGAGGGACGGGGCAAGGCGACGCGAACCAGTGGGCGTGGCGCTGCGGAGGGGGCGTGGCCTCGCGGCGCGGGGAGCCAGTGAGAGGCGGGCTAGCGGGACGCTTCGCAACAGGAGGTCGCGGCGGAGCGCCGAGCGGGGACTCGGGCGGGCGGCGGGGCCGGGACCGGGACCGGGACCGGGCAGAGCTATGGAGGAGCGCGGGGCCGCGCCGGCGCTGCGGAGCTTCACCTGGGAGGAGATCGCGCAGCGCACGGGCCGGGGCGCGGCGGCGGAGGAGCGCTGGCTGGTGATCGACAGGAAGGTGTACGACATCAGCCGCTTCCACCGGCGGCACCCGGGCGGCTCCCGCGTCATCAGCCACTACGCCGGGCAGGACGCCACGGTGAGGGGCGGGGGGGGCGGCCCGAGCGGAGCGCGGAGCTCCGAGCGTCTGCCGTGCCCACACCGCGCTGCTCGGGGGGGACCGACCCTCCCGCTGCACGCGGCGGGGACGCTCCGGGCCTCGGGCGGTGGCACTGCGCAGTGGAGGTCTCGTTTAACCCTTCGTGGGAAGTGGGTCTTGTACGAACGCCGGTGGCTGTCGCGGAGCTGGGTGAGCGCTGCTGGAGCTGGCAGCGGGCGTGGGGCGGTTCGGTGCGGAGTTCCCTTTGTTTGTGCCTTTGCCCAACAACCGCACGCGTTTCCCCGGCGCTCGGGGCCCGGGCGCGAAGCTGCTCCCGCAGCGCTGTGACGGCCGCGTCTCCGCTCCGTCCCCGTCCGCACCGGGAGCGGGAGGCGGTGATGCCGCCGGCGGGGGCAGAGCCGCGGCCGCTCGGGGACAGGACCGACGTACGTGGCGTTATTTTCAAAAAGAACAAAAGAAGAGGGAGGGAAAAGAGCACACAAAGGTGGAAAGGACTTGTGTGTCCGTTCAGCCTGCCGAGCGCTGCCGTGGGGCTGGGATACCCGAAGGAAGCGGCAGCCCTTCCCCGCGGCCCGGCCGGGCTGCACGCCGGGCTTTGCAGCCTCCGCTGGCGGTAACGATTGGTCCGAGCGCGTGGTACCATCCTCCTCTGCTCTGCCCACCTTCACCTCCCACTTCTTTTCTCCTCCAGTGAGAAAATGCAAATGTGCGTTCCTCTCGCCTCTGTCTCTCATCCATTCACACGTTCTGAGCTTACATGGTGCTGCGGCTGAAGTGCAGCAGGGCTGACCCCCAGCTGGCTGTGTCCGCCGTGCTTGGAACCCGTTTCTGGGCTAGAGAGCTTTTGGAGGGACTGTTTGTTTTTAAAGCAGGTGATGGGGAGCGGGTAGCCGCAGTGCTGAGCAGTGCGGGGTGCAGGAGCCATGCAGACCGGGGTGTGGTGGGCAGATGCTGTCTTGGGAAAGAAAAAGCTCATGGGCTAAGGGAGGCTGTGAAGGACGTGCTAAGGTGGGTGAGGAATGTGCAAAGGGGAAGTAAATGGGAAAGCTGAAGTAGGAAGTGGATGTGGAGCTGCCATGTGCACTCAGGGAATGTGTAATCTGAGGTAGAATCTAACCGCAGTGCCAGCGGTCGCTGGTGGATTCTCACCTGGCTGCCTGGTTGCCGTGCATGTTGACGTGCCCTTTGGATGATAAAAGGAGCTGCTTCCCCTAACTGGGATCTGAACACTAAGGAAGAAAAGGGCAGTTATTAGGGGATTCCTCAGTAATGTGGAGGGGAGCCAGGTGAGAGCAGAGGCAGCAATGAAGAAATTCTGGGGAGAGGTGGAAGCGTGGGCTTTGGAGATTGCCTATAAAGCACGTATGGAACAACATGGGGCTTCTGGGAGACTGGGGTGGGTCACCAGGAGCTGCTACCGTCTGTCTGGTCCTTTCTGCCCCATTTCTCTGCCCAGTTCAGCTAATACAGTTTCTGTGCTAACGTTTTGCCCTTCTCCCTAGTCTGACTTTCATTCTGTGGTGTGAGGATGAATAAGGTTGAAGCTGAAGATAAGAGAGAAAGATGTGTGTGGTTGAGGTGATCAGTCTTGGGGTTCAGCAGGACATGATGTTTTAAGATAAGAAGTCAGATGGGAGTGAGCCCATGTTTCTTGGCGAGCAATGCATCATAGCATCCCAGTAGAAACTAATACACAGAACTCCGCTACAAGTGATTATTTATGGTGTGAAGAAAGCATTAAGTTTTGTGCCAGAACTATCTGGTCCTGCCAGCTCACTTGGTTGGTTTGCTTTCTACTCAATCCTGAAATATCTTCCTGATATCATGAAATATCTGCCTCTTGCTACCACCTGATGTGTTGGTTTTTGTTGTTTTTCTCATCCTGTTCCTATATCTGCATTTCAGGATCCTTTCATAGCATTTCATCTTGACAAGACACTGGTGAGAAAGTACATGAGCCCGCTCTTGATTGGGGAGCTAGCACCAGATCAACCCAGCTTTGAACCCAGCAAGAACGTAAGTGTTAAAAACTTTGATATTGGGGTTGAAATTGTGCTGTTTACTTTCTCTTGCTGGCAGCCAGGATCTCCTGTACATAAAATGATACTGTCCTGTGGAATCATTTTGTCAGTTTGAAGCATCCCCTTGACTTCATGTCATTATTGGTTTCCTGGGTTTTTAGGGCTTCTTAGCCACGTTCTCTTTTACAGTTTTCTCAATGTGAGTGATAGAGCTCTGATCAGAATCACAGGTGTGAAAAGGAAGATCAGAATGGCTGAGGTTTTCCTTTGCTATGACAGCATCAGTCACCTGTGGGTAGAAATCGAGGGGGTGAACAGAGTCTGCTAAGGGAGTGCCATGGAAGCACTTGCCTTCCCAGGGGCCATCATACTGAGGATATCTCTTGAGTGAGTGGCCCTCAGCTTTGCCTCATAGTCACAGTAGCTCCCTGAGAGGAAGAACTGTGCTCCTCTTGAGGTTCCTGAGGTATTTTCAGACCCACAGGTACACACTCTTGGGTCTCTCCATAGAAAAAGTTGGTGGAAGATTTCCGTGAACTCCGTGATGCTGTCGAGAAGATGGGACTTCTCAAACCCAACCGCACCTTTTTCATCCTGCATCTCTGTCACATCTTGGTGCTGGATATTGCTGCTTGGCTCACCATCTGGTACTTTGGGTCATCCACTGTGCCTTTCCTCTGCTCTGCATTGCTTCTGGGCACTGTCCAGGTAAGCATCTAGGTGCTGAAAATGACTAAAAAATGAGCCCCAGAAACACCAGACACCACTCCTTTGAGTCTGAGGTTCACATTGCTATAGACACAGGAGGAATCTGGATCTTCATAGATTTCTCCAAATCCTGCTTCTCTCTGGGCTCCACTGTGGGAGGGGCAAAACTGCAGTACCGTGACATGATTTTTGGTAGAGCAGGCTTCGTGCAGCTTCTTGCTTTCCACATCCCCTCAAAGCCCTCCTTATTTCCAACCTTCTCACACAAAGCAAGCCATGCTGCATTCTGAGGTCCCTTGTGCCAGGACTCTGAGGAGCTGCGCTCTGCCAAGCCACCAAGTTCCCATGGGAACATACATCGGGTTAGAGAAGAGGGCAGAACAGCCCTGAAAGCCCCAGCTATTCCTCCTGCAGCCAGCTGATCCTCTCAGAATTACAAGTACTCAGAGGAGGCAGCAGCAAGCTGCTCCTAAAAGGGTACTTTGTTGCCAATTTCAGTGCAGTTTTATAGAGAATGAGTGCTGTTTGTTAATTTTTCCTTCCTCATGAAAACTATCTAGGACTGGAAGTCATTAGGCGGAGTCTGGACTGGACTGGCATAGAGTAAAGGGTAATTGACTGAGTATTAGTGATGGAAATGCTGCTCTGAGAACACAGCAGAGAACACTGGCTCTGCTAGCCAGTGGTGTGTTGTGGAGAGAGTGGGATTGGTGAGTGTAGGGAGGAGAAAGCCTTTTTTCAGAAGCAAAGGCTCCCAACTCTTTTTTTATTTAAAAAATAATAATAATAAAAAACTTTATTTTTCCCTTCCAGGCCCAGGCTGGCTGGCTCCAGCATGATTTTGGACATCTTTCGGTCTTTAGCAAGTCCAAGTGGAACCACTGGGTGCACAAGTTTGTCATTGGCCACCTGAAGGTGAGCAGTTAGCACTGAGAGAGCAGCCCAGGAGCCTGCCGTCACCAGCAGCCTTGCTATAAGGAGGAAGAAAGGCAGGGAGCTGCTGGAGAGGGAGGACTAAGGGCGGAAGATGTGGCTTGTTGATAGCACTGTGTTTTCCTCCCTTCCTGCAGGGAGCACCAGCCAGTTGGTGGAACCACCTCCACTTCCAGCACCATGCGAAACCCAACTGCTTCCGAAAGGACCCCGATGTTAACATGCACCCCTTGTTTTTTGCTTTGGGAAAAAAGCTCTCTGTAGAGGTGAGACCTGGTGAAGTCTGGCATGCGGTTCTGGAACGCTGCAGAGAGCTGGGAGACTAGAGACCGCTTTGTTTGGTGAATGAGCTGTCTTGGCATTTAGTGAATTTGTAGGAAGTGCACCTTGGCACTAGTGGCCTTCGAAAAACAAAAAGCAGCAGCAAAATCCTGACACATCAGTAGCTTCCATATACTTAATGCTGCAACTGTTTTCAACTGTTTTTTCCCCCTGCTACAATCTTAGTATGGGTTGAAATTGAAATTTTCCAAATTTACTCGAAGGTTTAAAACAAAACAACAAGAACTACCTGCTTCTGTGAAGTGAGAAGTGAGCATCCTGAAAATGGTTTTCTGTAATAACAGAGTTGACCTGCTATTTCATATAGTGCTACTTTGCCTTCCACTAGCCCCTTAGTAATAATGCGGGGATTTATATGTTCTTTAAACTTCAGTAGAAGATATTTCAGCTGTCTTTAAAATAAGATGAAATATTTGTCACAATTACAAGCTCGTACATCTCTGAGAAACCTGCAGTTGTATGAAGATAAGGTTGTGGGTTTTTCTCTTTAAGGAAGTCAGCTTGACTAATTGCAGTGTTTTGGGAGATGAAGCAGCAGATAGCAACAAAGGATTATTTGAAACTTTTACACTTTTTGATCCAGGAAGCTATTTCAGTGGCCTCAGTCTGTCAGTGGGTGTCAAACTGGATCCCACCTGGAGTCCAGCTCCATTTCTAGTACAACTCTGAAATCAGTTGAATGGGTTTAGCGTTTGCTGAAAAAAGTTATTTACATAATTCTGATTTGCATTGAAACTAAGGGTCTGAAAATTTGATATGAATCACATTTTAGTTCTTAGCTTTGCATTGTGTAGATGAATGTTTAACTTGAGGCGTGTGTGTAACACACTCTAAGTTAAGCACATTAAAACCAGCACAGTGACACACATACTTGACAAAAGAGTTGTAAAAATGCTTTCAGAATCAAAACCTAACACTTCTGTCCTTAAATTGGGGTCGTTATCAAAATGATCACTAGCCCCATCACAAGGGATGAGGCAGGAACATGTGGCTGGCGGTGGCAGCTCTACAAGCATTGGGAAGAGGGCTGCTGTTCAGAATTAGTTTGGGTACGTACAGGGATGTAATAGAATTCCTCAGGATGTCAGTGATGTGATCTATTATCTTTATACAGTGAACACTTTAAAATTAGCAGTCTCAGAGGGAGGATGATTTGCTCGCCTCTGTTCCTGAGGACATGGTGTGGTGTCTGGGAGCCTATTTCTCTGCTTCAGAGACTAATTGCAAGTAGGTGGGAGTTTTACACGCTGTCACCTTTGTCAGAAGTATCATAGGTTTTTCTTTTTAATGGAGCTCTGTACTGGCAGCAAACTTCTCAGTGCTGTGTAGTTTTTAATGTGTTATTAAGCAACTGTGCCCTCTGTAGGGCAAGGGCTTCCAGTGCACTTTGCTGTTTGTAGTGCAAGAGACCACCCAGCGTGTTGTGCATCCAGGGCAGGGTGAGCAGGTTCTCTTCGGGGAAAAAATATTGCAGCAGTCACAGGCTGAAGTTCCAGGGAAAAATGAAGCCAATGGCATGGTGGATGCTGGTATGATTTGATAGGACTTCTCCTTCAAGTCAGGAGGTATCTAAGCATGCGTTTCTTTGGAAGAGTGTACACAAATGTATTTAGATGTCTTTATGGCCTGACTAGTTTGCTTGTTTTAACAGCTTGGTGTACAGAAGAAGAAATTCATGCCTTATAACCACCAGCACAAGTACTTCTTCATCAGTGAGTAACCCTACCTTTTACAGTTCTAAGGACAGCATTTATTCAACCCCTTAGTTTTCCAGTTTACATCAATGTGATAAAAAGGCATGGCTAATGTCTCTGCAATCTCTCTCTCCATTATAGTTGGTCCCCCAGCTCTGGTGCCTCTTTACTTCCAGTGGTACATATTCTACTTTGTGGTGCAGAGGAAACAGTGGGTGGTAAGTCTGCTCCACTTTGCTGCTGGTGACTTTTCCTAGTATTGCAGATGCATTTCTGTGCAGGAAATGAAGCGTTAATGGGAGGATCTCTGAGCTATTCATCTCTGTGTCAAGGAGGTGGAGTGTATGATCAGGGAAATAATGTTAGCTGGGGAAGAGGGGCTGTCTTCCATGCAGCCCTTCTCTTCTTTAGAAGTTAAATTCACAACCGGGCAACAAACAGTGTTCCCTGAGCAAATGGTCTGATTCAGTTGCCAAGCCACTCTCCATCGTATTTGATAAGTGGTGATCAGGTGAAGTTCCCAGTGACTGGAAAAAGGAAAACATCACTCCCAGTTTAAGAAAGGGAGGAAGAAGGATCCAGGGAGCTATAGTCTGGTCAGCCACACCTCTGTGCCTGGGAAGATCATGGAACAGATCCTCCAAGTAGCTATGTTAAGGCACACTGAAGCTAGGGAGGTGATTTGAGGTAGCCAACGTGGCTTCACCAAAGGCAAATTTTACCTATCTGATGGCCTTTTATGATGGAGTCACTGCATTACTGGACAAGGGAAAAACAGCTCATGTCATTTGCTTGGAGTTCTGTAAGGTCTTTGACATGGTACCACACTTCAGTCTTGTCTTGAAATTGGAGAGAGATAGATTTGAAGGCCAGTAATTCTTCCTCTTAAGTTCTCTCTCTTCTACGTTATAGGACCTGGCCTGGATGCTGACCTTCTACATCCGATTCTTTCTCACCTACCTGCCCTTACTGGGTGTGAAGGGTATCCTGGGGCTTCATCTGTTAGTCAGGTATCATTCAACTTAAAATTGAGGGCATTTCCTCTGCTTGGTTCCCTTCATGTCAGCTCTTCAGCCTCCTGGTTATCTTTCCTATCTGCTCCCTATTCTGTCCCCTTACTTCTTTCAGCAAGACAGAGCTTGTTCATTCAGCATGTGTCTTTGAGGGTCTGTGTAGGCCCGATCTGCTGATCAGGCAAGTTTGGGGTTCCTAGTGTTCATTTTATCAATTGATGACGTGCTCATATAAGTACAATTGCTTTGTTCTGACTTGTTATGGCATAGTTGCGAGATCAATGATGGTTTTGTATGTGTGGTTTTTTTTTTTTTATGCACAGGTTCATAGAGAGTAACTGGTTTGTCTGGGTTACACAAATGAATCACATCCCAATGCATATTGATTATGATAAGAACGTGGACTGGTTCTCTACCCAGGTAAGACCTTCTTTCCAGAGAGCTGTGTCTTTGAATGAGAGAAGTTATAGATCAGGGTACGTAATACACAAGAGAGCTGATCACGGCAGTGATGAGAACGGAGAAAGGAAAACATAAGCAGCTTGTCCTCACCATGTGAAGCGAGTGATGTGTGCAAAGAAAGGAGATGCAGAAGTGGGATGGAGGCTTCAGATGCTGCATACAGATTCCTTCAAGGAAAAGAACTGGAGATGCTACAGTGGTCTTCAGATGGAGATCTGCCCACACTTGAAGGGTGGATCTCTTTCTTTGTGCTCTGTCTCATTTCAGCTCTGAAGGCATTACTTAGTTTAAGTGAGAGATGTGAAGGGTCCTGCACAGTGAGTCATGGTTGCTTATCTTATTGGGGTAGATAAGGTTTTGTTTTGTTTTTAGTTTTTTTCCTCCTTAATTATGTCCCTAGCAATTGTATACCACAACATGACCATCTCATGTTGACTAGAGATGGCTGTGGAGTTGCTATATTTAGTCAGCAGGCATGTGATGATAAGGAGCTTGTGCCTGCTTACTGTTGTGTTTGACTCACATAGGAGAAGGGGCAATCCTAAAACAGCACTTAAATGTTATGTTTTTTCTCTCAGCTCCAGGCAACCTGTAATGTTCATCAGTCCTTGTTCAACGACTGGTTTAGTGGACATCTGAACTTCCAAATTGAGCACCAGTGAGTTGAAGCATCGGTTGGGGATGAAGTTGGGAATGTGGGAGTATTTCAGGGAGTGCTAGTTGCACTGGACCTGAAGAGCCTACAGGGTCCATGTCTCTCTATCAGCTAAGGCAAGAACAAAGTAATATGTGGGTAACTTCTTTATATGGGGGTTGAATGGGAAATCCAACTTCTTGGAGTACTGGCAAGAACCAACGCCACTTCAGGTGTGAAAGCATGGCACAGGAGCGAGTGAGAATTGCCAGCTTCCTGTTTAGTACAGCTATTGAGTGATGTGAGAGGGACCTCTGCAGAGTGATAATGGCTATAGGCGCAGGGGGAGGTTGACTGTGCCTCCTAAGCTTAGGCACAGAAGGGGTGTGGGAATTCTGCGTGGCAATGACAAATATATTTTTTCCTTCACAGCCTTTTTCCTACAATGCCTCGACACAATTACTGGAAGGTGGCCCCACTGGTGAAGTCCCTGTGTGCCAAACATGGTGTTGAGTACCACTGCAAGCCGCTCCTCACTGCCTTTGCAGATATAGTACAGTATGTATCAAGCCACTGTGTTCTGTAGGTGAAGGGCTGTCCAATATTACAGAGTAAATGAACAGGGACATGTAGGGAGCGGAGAGGCAGGCAGCTTGAATCACAGAAAAAGTTCTGTACATGGCTATAGATAGTATAGACGTCTGTGAAAGGGACTGAAATACTGTTCAGTCATGGTACTGGTTTCAGTGGCAGCAGGCAGAAGGTATCTGTATGAATGACCTAATGGAGAACCCCTTCACCTCTGCTTTCAGTCAGTAGGGTGATGCTAGATCTAGTGCCTCTGAGTATACTCCAGGGAAAAAGTTGTTTTCATAGGGATGAGTTTCAGCTGTCATACGTCCTTTGTTTTGTCATCCTTTCTTTCCCTCTGTCATCAACTCCACTATTTCTTATTCCATTGAAAAGTCACGTCTCCTACCATGCTTGCTCCTTCTTGTTTAATTCTATTTGTTTTCTTAGCCTTCCAGTCTTTGATGTAGACGTGATTTGTTTCTTTATCATCTTTTCTAAGGAGCTGTAGACTACATTGACTTGTCTCTTGCCTAATCTATAGATGGGAATTCTCAACAGTTTGTGGGAAGGAATAGATGCTGTATTTCATTGCCTTGTTTCTAAGGAAATACGGTTCTCTCTTGGCAGCTCTTTGAAAGATTCAGGGGAGCTCTGGCTAGATGCTTATCTACATAAATAAGAAGCAGTGGATCCTTGCAGAGGAATTCCCCACCCTTGTTGCCTCCTTTGGTGATCACCAGGAAGATACAGCACAAAGGAGAGAGCTGGTTAAGCCGGAGGTGGGGAGGTGGCGCAGCTTAATTCCAGTGGTGAATGTGATTTATACAATTTTTTTTTTTTTTTTAAAAGGTGTGTTCTTAATTCTTCTTGTGCTTCCTTCATTTCTCTTCTCTGGTGCTGAGTTGCAGGGAAAAGTGGAAGGAGGAGGTTGTTCCATCAAGCTGGAGGCTTCTTTGGGACTGGGAACAGATTGCTTTTGTCTGCTGATACTTCATTTCCTGAGTACAGAGGAGAGAAGTCTTTTATCTAACATAGGCTTTTGTGAGGTGGCTCTCATTATGTATGTGTAGTAAGGAAGCTGAGACAATACACAATGGGAGTTACTGAAATGTGAAGACAATAAGAAGAAATTGTGTACATGTTGTGTTTTCAAAAACATAAGTGTAGTCAGCAATGGCAGTAGAAGTCCCCAGACTAAGGGGGCAGAGAGCTCCTACCAATGCTTTTGCATATGTGGGTGAAGGGGAAAAAGTGCAAGCAGCAGCTCTGTAGGAGTAAGCGTGAGGAAATTAGAGACCTAACTAAGGCAGAGAAACAGGAAAGAACAGGTTATTTCCCAGGCCTGTGAACGTGAGAGCTTGTGTGCCATTTTCTGTGAGAGTGTTCCCCTACACTTCTCTTCTGTGCTAAAGGCCTCTGAGTTATTTGACCATTTTTGACTTCCTGTGGAGTCTCTGCAAGTGTTTTCCACAGTGCCATACTTCTGAGTGTTATTGAACCAATTACTGAAGGTCAGAAGAGTCAACAGAAATATGGAATATCCATAATTGGGATCCCTATATGGGCTGGGTTACTATGGAAGCAAAAGGATAAGTCTGGCCCTCCGAAGCTGCACATCTTTTTGAAACTGTGGACTAAAGGGTGATTTGTTAAGCAGAGAGAACTCAGAACTTCTGGCCCAGGGAGTATGAGGTGTTCCTGCAGACAAGTTTAACTGAGTTGTAAGAATGTTAGGTGTTCAGGGTACTGTTTAAATTATTTTTTAACTTTTCAACCAACAGAAGTCAGCAGGCTGCGTACCCATAGGCACACATCAGCCAAAACATTACTGATCTTTCTCTGTTGGATGATGTGCCTTCAAAACACCCCAAGAGGGCATGTACTGTGTGATTGATTGTGATGTTAATTAGCCTTACTGCATTCCCTGGTGTCTTTTACTACTCCAATGTTACAGATACCAAACAGGATCCGGCTCTTGGCATAGCAGTAATGAAGATGTCTCCATCACATTTTTATCTTCAAACCTTTAGGTTTTTTGTATGTGTGTTCTGGGACCAATCCCTTTTTCTATTGTCTCTCAGGTAGATAAACAGGGTAGTTTTCTACCTGTTTTGTGTTCTCTTTTTTTGCCCAGCTGCTAACTGTTAATACAGTGTGCCTGATTTTGGGGAACATAATGGTGCTTTTTCTGGTCGATATCCAAAAGGAGTATGGCTTGTGAGGGAATAGAGGAAATGTGTCTTCTCAGACCAAGATTATTTTTAAGCACAGAATAAAATTGTAATGGAAATAATAAAATTATCATTAAATCATTGATAACTGTTGATAAAAAGTATAAAGGAAATGGGCCTTAGTCACTCTTTTTTACCTTGTTTTTCCTGCTCTGTGTTTTTCCCTCTTATTAGAAC
Source organism: Penelope pileata (assembly GCA_013396635.1). NCBI lineage: Eukaryota > Metazoa > Chordata > Aves > Galliformes > Cracidae > Penelope > Penelope pileata. The sequence continues at coordinate 103,285 of WBMW01000064.1, forward strand.
TGTTGATGGAGGAAGTCTAATAATAAAACTTTGTACCTTACCAATTACTACTGTCATCAGAGTAAAATATTTCTGTGCAAGAGTCAGCACTCTTTCAATATGTGTGGAATAAATGTCCACAGCTGCAGAAGAACTATCATAAACTTCAGCATTTGTATTTCAGAGGTAGGGATCACTTAATCAGCTTTGTCCTTTTTAACTTGTGTGAAGTATGCGGTACAAACAAATAGACCAAAATGAATTCTACCAAAACCGTACACCGGTTCTTACTCCAGGATGAGGAGGAGAGAGAAAAATGACCCCTGACTTCTGGAAGTTGTGCTGGTATGTATGTAGCAACGTACACGTTCTAGGAAATGACAAGCTGTTCTGTAAGGATTTACATTCATTAGACCATATTAGCTCTCAGATGAAACTTCAGAGTGGCTCTGTTTATCCCAAAGCAGCAGGAGCAAGCCTCATGGCTTTGGCGGTTCTCTGGGGCAGTATCACCCAAAACTGTCCTCTTGGTTGTGGAATGGAGAGTGGGGGAAAGATTCATGTTTGACTGCATTTGAAATAATGTCAGCACATAAGAAATAGTTTTTGAAGATCTCTGTTGCTGAGCAGTGCTGAAAGTTTTCTCCGACCTTGGGGTGTTGGCCCTGAACCTCAAAAGACAAAAGTCTTGTTATGCTGGTTAGGACAGCTGTAGTTTGATGTCTTGGCTCCATAATGGAATACCCCAGGCTAGGATCTTCATGCACGTGGATGAAGCTGGACAAGTGGGGAGCTGCCTAAGCGAGGCAAGAGGAAAACACTGAAGGCAAGGATGTTCCTGAAGATCCTCTAGAGGAATTCCATCTCCCTGTCTCAAGTTTCACCACTCCAAATTTTAACTCCTGGCTATAGAACCACACAGACTATCCTGGCAGAAAAGGGAGCTAGAATGCTAGAATTCTTGCCATAATTGTCAAGTTAAAGAATTTGTTTTTTTTTGTTTTTTTTTTTTCTGTGGATCAGTGAACCTTTAATTCAGATATGCAAGTAGAATGATTGCAACAGACAAGAAAGGCAGTCTTCCTATTTTGTCAGGACAGGTTTTTGATCGTATATGACAAAAGAGGGAACTGAGCTTATGCTTCTCTGGATGCTGGGTACTGAATGCTCTAGTCACAGAGATCCTTTATGAAGGTACAAGGACTTCAAGCATGTTTTTGAAGGAAGACAGCTAGATTTAAGCTCAGTTCATGAAGCTTACTTTGAAAGTAGTTACTAGATGGATTGTGACAAATGAGGTAAGTAGAAAAATCTGTCAAGTGGGTTGTAAGCATTCCGTGCTTATGTTGGAAGTCCTTGTTCTTGCCCAAAACATGCTTTGCGTGTGTGTGTGTTAGAAAGCCCAGAGTCAGAACACTGTTATCTAGGTGCTTCATTTCAAAAAATTCAAATAAATTAAGCTATCCTCAGGGCTAGGATGATCTAAGAATTAACAGTTTTCAAGATGGCAGTTTTCAAAGTTGTCTATGTAACCAGAGAAAATAAGATGATGAGCTGATTCACAGTCCTAAAGGGTAAGACTAAGGGGGGGGCCCGAATCAAGATAATCGGCTCTGTAGACACTGAGTTTGCGAGAAGCTCTCCAGGACAGCTCAAGAAGAGAAATGAGCAATATGACAACTCAATTTCTGTGATCTGGGTTTTTTAAACTCCATGGTGTCAGATTACCTTGAGACTTTTGGTATTGGAATTTTGTAGTCTTGAAGCGGAAGTCCAAATTCCCTTTCAGTTTCTCTGAATATGTGCTCAAATACGCTTTTAGGAACACAAAAGACCTCTCATTTACCCTTTACTGGACACCCTTTGACTTTGCGGTCATCCTTAAAACATGGAACCTGAGCGCTGAAACAGCCACGTGAGGGCAGCAAGGCATTGGAAGGGATGCAGGACATCACAGCCTCAGGGAACTGACGTGTGTTTTTCAAGGCTGCAGTCTTGCTGTTTATTCTGTTTGCTTAAAGGGAGTAATGACAAAATTAATCATAAAATCATTTAGATTAGAAAAGACTTTAAAGATCATCAAGTCCACCAGGTCCTTTTCTGCTGGGTGACTTTCCAGCCACTTTTTTCGCAAGCTTTTGCTGCTGCATGGCTTGTTACGACCCAATGCACAGCTCAAAGCAACTTTTGGCTGATGCGAGAACAAACTCGTGAAGTTTGCTGACCTAAGTGGTATACCCCTATCTCACCTCCTTAATAGGCAGAACTGTATAACAATTATTCTTACGTGTAAGTAGGAGTAGCTTGGGGGCCTTTTGGTTTTGGGTCCTTGTTTCAGTTTGGTTCTTCCACATGCTCTTTTTCTGGCACAATAATGACAGTGGTGCACGTTAGTATTTGAATTGCATGGCACAAGGAGAGTCTTGATGAATAGCTAGAAATGCGTAAAGTTAATTTGTGTTCTGTCAAGTGTTTATCTGTGCAACTGTCCAAAATCATCTAAGTAACCAACCACTCTGATTTAATCTGTAGTCAACATCTGCCTCTGTCAATTTTATCATGTATGCGCTTCCATGCGTATTTCATGTTAGTCAAAACTTAGCATCTTTATTAATGACACCAACAGTGGCATTGAGTGCACCCTCAACAAATCTGCAGCTGACACCAAGCGGAGTGGTACAGTTGATGTGATAGAAGGAAGGGATGCCATCCAGAGGGACCTCAACGGGCTTGAGTAGTAGGCCCATGTGAACCTGATGAAGTGCAACAAGGCCAAGGACCTGTTGGAGTGGTACAGAGGAGGGCCTCAGGGATGCTCAGAGGGCTGGAGCACCTCTCCTGTGGGGAGAGGCTGAGAGAGTTGAGTTTGTTCAGCCTGGAGAATAGAAGGCTCTGGGGAAAGCTTATAGCAGCCTTCCAGAACTTTAAGGGAGCTACACGAAAGCTGTAGAGGATCTTTTTACAAGGGCATGTTGTGATGGGACAAAGAGTAATGATTTTAAACTAGATGAAGGTATATTTAGATTACATAGGTGACACCGAAAGCAATGACTCCTATTTATTTCTATGGAAAGTACAACAAAGAACACAATAACGCTATTTGATTCAGCAAATGCTCAGCTACAAAACACTGTGCTCATATCCACTGTTTGGTCTCCATCAATGTTCAGCAAGTGCCAATGAATGTCAACGGGTGCAATTTTTTCTGCACAGAGGAATTCAATTCCACTGCTTTGCTTCACGCACACTTTAGTAGCAGACACTACTTTGTCAGAGTGCTCCTCTTATGCCATCTGTCACACAGCAACAAAATGGAACGGGATATTGGTGGGAAGGTTCAACCTCTGCTGCCATAACACCAACATCCACCTCTGACATCGCAGGTCAATGTAACAAAATAGGAGGCATTACTTTTGGAGCACCCATCATAAATACAAGGATGAAATAAATTCCTGTGAGAGTGGTGGAAAATGTTGCCCAGAGGAGCTGTGGGTGCCCAATCTCTGGCAGTGTTCAAGGCTGAGTTTGTTGGGACTTTGAGCAACCTGGTCTAGCGGAAGATAGCTCTGCCCATGGCAGGGGTGCTGGAACCAGGTGAACTTTAAGGCCCCTTCCAGCCCTAAGGATTCTATTATTCTACAGTTCTACGATTCTATTGTGTAGCACATGTACCTGCCTATGTACAAGACCTTTTTTGGGTAAGAATGTAATGAAATGTAAACCCGCATCTGATAAACAGTCTGGCTCCTGTATCAACCATATCATTTAAACCACATCATTCATCCTGACATTGACTCCAAGCTGAGCAATGAAGTGGCTGAGCTAGGACTAGATTATAAAGGAACTGAAGGAGGGGCACATGCCAGCTGGAACGTGTTTATTGAAATGGGTCTTTCAATGTGAGTTATCTTTTTCTTGGTGCGATTGAAGTTCAACTGAGAAGGGCATGTGATGACCCTGGCCACTCACTCACCACCCCTTAGTGGGATGGGGAAGAGAGCTGAAAGAGTAAAAGCAAGAGAAAACTGTGGGTTAAGGAAAAGGCAGCTTAAGAGGTGAAGAAAAAAAGGAAAATAAGCAAGTGATGCAAAGGCAACCACTTACCATCAGCAGACTGATGTCTACATGGTCTCCAAGGAATGTCTACTTTGGTGCGACTTCCTCAGCAACACTTTTATTTCTGAGCATGACATTACACGGTACGGAATATCCCCTCGGACAGCTCATGCCAGCTGTGCTGGCTGTGTCACCTCTCAGCCCACTGTCTTGGTGGGGCAGAGTGAGAAAGAGAGAGGTCACGATGCTGTGCAAGCGCTGCTTTGTATTGCTTTTCAGCAATAACTAAATCATTGGTCATTACCAGCGCTCTCTTGGTCACCAGTCTAAATCACAGGACAAAACAGGCTGCTGTGAAGACGATTAACTCCATCCCAACCACACCCAGCACTGGGCAACAGGATGATGGACATGGACCTTCCACAGCAGAACTCAGGGCAGAGGCCTGCCCTAATTCCAAGCGGAGTACTGTGCTCACACAACTCAACATGCTGCCTTTAGAAATATCAGGAATAGCGTGACTATGTCACTCTGGCGCTTCACCAAGGTAAGAACTTTTTCCTTATTTAAGTCTAACTAGCTTAAATACATGTTCTGTGTTTCAGTGCATTGTAAAGATGTGCCCTCTGTTACTGAAGCAGTGCGAAATTACCACAGAGCCCACTAAGCACTCCAGAGTAACAGGATGGAAGATTTCCATGATGTAACTGCCACTAGAAGTTGTCCTCATGAGAGGTAAGGCTGATGGATTCTGTCAGGGTTGGGCCTTAGACCTGTACTATTGATTAAGTTCTAATAAGTGCTGTTAGTTATTTTTGATAGCAAAGTTTTGGAGAATGCGAGTAAGAAGGATGAATTGCTGATAAAGAGCAACCTGGATTACTCAGGAAGCTGAGTGCAAGCAAAAGGAAAGTCTCGACACAGACAAATATAAAATTTTACACCTGAAGAGGGTGGATCTATATGACTGTCTCAGAATAGGTGGTGCCATGTCTTTAAGGAAAAAGATGTGCAAGTCACTGTGTGTTGTGTGTTGCATGTAAGCAGTTGAATGATGCTTCTGGAATGCTTAAAAAAGGATCTGTAAATACAAAGACTAAAAAGGGAAAGGAAAAAGGAAGAGTTGCTACCTCCTACTTGGGTATGCCTCCTGTATCTGGATATTGTGATCAGGTGCGGTGCCTGCAATACAAGAACACTTCCATTCTTGTATTCTGCAACACGAGAATGCGAATCAATACCAATTCAAGCTATAAAGAAGGAGCAAATTCTTAGTAACTAGGTTAATTAGCCTAGTGTTCAATGCTGCAGGAGCAGTTTGTCCATTAAGGGAAATATCAAAATTCAAGAATAATTTTCTGGAAGATAATTCCTTGTAAACTGTAGCTGTTGTCTGCTTTAACTCGGAAAAGTATTAGGGCAGTCCTGTGGCCAGTATTGTCATAGCTGCATCATCTCCTAATAGACCCCTGGGATGGATATAGGTGCTTCGACAGTAATCATTTAGATGCATAACTAGATTGAAGCGTAACTTCTTCTGGAAAAGATGCAAACGTAATTCCTTTCCAAGATCATCTCGCAATCATAGTTATGAAAAATGAACAAGATGAAGTAATAAGTGCTGGATGTTACCCAATTAAAAAAAAAAAAAAAGACAACTGAAGATTTTGCCAATGAGCTTGGATTGTGTCTTGGTCATTTTGATGTTTTCATGGTTGCCCTTTGTTACATCCGGAGTAGCTGGTTCATGTTATGGTCTGTGTCTTATAGACACCTTCTAACTCTTAAAGGAAGCATGCGTATCTTCCAAGAGAGCAGCGCTTCAACAGAGAGTCACCACCTATAGCTGCTGTGAGGCAGAACAAGTTAAGACAGGGATGGACTGGAACAGATTACTAAATTTTGTGTCATCATCTGCAAGACTAGAGGCAGAACATGGGGGATTTCTTTTTCTGAAGTTAAAAAAAAGAGAAAGTTTATAAAACTGAACTGATACCAGGGCAATGTCAACTCATCAGGATTCTCTTCCCTCTTGTTTTGTTCAGGATTTTTGTACTGCGGGAACTGGAGGCACAGTGCACCTGCCAGTTGTACCTGTCAGTGAGGAACTTGTTAGAAGCAGGATGAAGTCTGGCCAGAAGTAACAGGAGCTGGGACCTCCTCTAATATGTGAGGAAAGCAGGACTGGATTGCCTCGTGCCTCAAAGACTGTTCTAGGGGCACTGGGCTAAATTTCTTACCCGTGCTTCTTGTTCAAGCTTTGGAAGAGTTTGTTGTCTCAGACCATTTGCTGTAGAGAATTAACTGTACTTGGGAAGGTGACTGTCTCTCAGATGGATGCTCTGGTCCTAAGAGTTAAAATGAGATCTAGCATGTTGCTTTCTGGCTCGAAGTGGATAGTGGCTGAACTACCGTTGTCTTGTAACAACACAAGACAGACCTACCTGCCCCAAAAATGAACTGAAAAAGCCATATGCCTCCTCCATGCTCTCAAGTTCTAGGACACTGCTGTGAAGCTTTATTTCCTCCAGGGATGAAGAGTTCCGTGCAATTAGACTTACTGAATGTACTTTTAACAGAGTCAAAGGAAGCCAAACCACAGGTGGAGTCTTCCTGTAGGCAACTCTTCACCTGTGCTGAGCTATAGGGCAGCCCTGTCAAGTATATAAACATACTGCTCACCTGCACCTGTAAGCTCTTCTTCTGCGTCCTTTCCTTGTTTTCAGAGAGGTGTGGCAGATTTCTCTCATTAACCAGTGTTAGGCCTGAACAAAACAAACAAAATCAAAGCAAATAGGGCAGGAAAATAGCCACAGTTTCTATAATAGCAATAGCTCCTATTTCTGCAGCCTAGAGTCCCTGGGTCCTGAACATGCTAGACCTTTGCCCTTGCACATTTTCCAAGTACACTTGTGGTGGCAAAATTATCAATATTTAAGATTTAAGAGATCTGGCTGAGAAATTTATCTGAACAAAAGGAGCTTCCCTTCAGACCGAAAGCCAGTATTCTGTGATTGTTTCCAGCTCCCACTTCTACCCTCTCTTCTAGTTCCATTTCTGTAGGTTGTGCCGCTTTTACAGGGTCCACCAAGAGCCATCTCTCCAGATTGTCAATTGTGGCAGTTAACTTGCTGCCCAAGGAGTCCGCCTCTCCCAGCCATGGGTGCTTGGCCTTGGTGACGTATAGATGGCTGCCTGGAGTCATGTATTTAGCTAGAGTAAGGAGCTCAGACATGAGTGCGGAGGAGTCCTACAGTATAAAAACCTTACGGGACTTTTGTCTTTTCAAAGAGGGGAGAAATAAACTCAGGAGAACATTTCACATTGACAAGGAACTATCACTGAAGCAGATTAGGAATGCAAAGGGTAGAAAAAAGGTAATGAAAGTGCAAGTAGGCAATGCTAAATGTCAACTTTGCAAAAGAAATTAAAGCAATTAGTAAAAGCTTCTTCAGCCACATAAATGATGACTGAGAAGAAGTAAGGCCTCTGTGTAGAGGATAGGAAGACAAAGATTGACACGTCTCCAGGTCAAAATGTGTATGTTGCTATGCTGTGAATACTCACAGCAAAGTGTGCCTGGGGAAGGATCAGTACAGGAGGAAGTTGTTGAAGGCCAGTGTAAGCAAGTAATGAAGCTACAGACCTGACAAAAGTAGGTTTGGATGTTCAGAATGAAAGCAGAAAGTGAGACGTGCATCTGCCAAATAATTTAACAAGGCCGACTTAAGCTGTTTCTGTCCCATCTTGGTGTCAATGAGGCCAGTACACTCTAATATTATCATGATGGGATGGGCGCACCGTCATCAGACCTGCTGCTGATACCAAACTGGAGGAGCAATCAGTGCTCTGGTGTGGCCTAGCTATGCAGTCGTAGACTTAGAATCATCCAGGACAAGAAAGATCTCCAAGATCATCAAGTCCAGCCATCAGCCTGACCTACCGAGTCCCATAAAGGCAAAAACCACGTAGTGCTTGAAGATCGAATTATGGCTACGCAACAGAGAAGTCAGCCACACCTCTCTGAAAACAAAAGAAGCATGGAGAAATGCTTATGGATGCAGGTGAGCAGCGTGTTTATTTGCCTGAGAGGGCTGCCCTATAGCTCAGCACAGGCAAGAAGAGTTGCCTGCAAGAAAACTCCAGCTGGTGTTTGGTTCCACAGAGGGCAGGAAGCAAGTTGTTGCAGGATCCCTGTCTCATGTTGCAAAGTTGGAAGGTGGCCCAAGACCCACAGGAAGGAGAAAAGGAAGGTGTTCTGCATGTAGGCAGTAGGATCACCGTGGGTGTTTTAATTCTTGCTTATGCTGTGTGGCTCCTAATTGGTGTTGCACAAGCCATGCGTTCAAAAATGTTCAAGCATGGTTGCCTTCTGCAGAATCCTTTTTTTGTGGATGTACAGTTGTGTTTGCCATCAGTGGGTGCCCTGCGTTGGACGCAGAAAATACTATAAAATGCTGAGTAGTGTGAAAAAATCAATCCCAAATATAGAACAATAGAAAAACAAAATGGGTTTGTCACAGACATTTAACAATTTTAGCTTGGATCATTGTGCATTTTAGTTCCTCTGCAGCAATATATATAGTGCTTGAAAGGGGAGGTTTTTTAACAGTACTGTAAATTCTATGAATTTAGAATTTATAATTTTAGATCTGCAAAATTTGGAGCTTAAACTCTACAGACTTCTGCAAAGCTGGAGCATGCCAAGGGTATATTCCTCAGGAATTTCAGGTTAAATAGAACACGTGGTGAGTGTTGAATAGATTAATATCAGCCCTCTTTAAAAACTGTGGGTGTGCTGTTGCAAATGATGTACTTAATGCAATGTGTGGAGTTTGGACGAGAGACTCATGGAGCTTATGACAGAACCTAATTTTATGCCCCATCACAATCACATGGAGAGTTCTCAGCATCTTTTTTTATTGTTACACTTCACCCATAAACCCAACTGTAAGCTAAGAGTGAAAGTGAAGTTTGCTACTACCCACATGGCAGAATTTCACAAACGTATTTCTCTCTTGTAAAAGATATAAAGGTTGTTTTCACAGAGGGAAAAAAACAAACAAAAAATGTTTGCTTACAACTTACACCTGATTTAAGGAACGAATTGAGCCTTTGACTGTTTGGGCAGCCTCAGTCCCACAGGGGCCAACAGTGGGTGCAGCTCCCGTGCAGGGGAAGCTGCCAGCAGTGCTGCTCACAGCTCCTTTGGGCTCTTTCACAGGGTCTGGTTGGGCTTTACATGGCTGTGCCCTCTCAGAGCACAGACAGCCAAACCCACAGGGAGGATAAAGAAGTTGCAGGGCTTGTCAGTGCGCTCAGGGCATCTCAGACATTCCAGGGATTAAATTTTCCTAGAAGGTAAATACTTCAGTGCTGTGTATATTAGTACTAGATTCTTTTCTGGATCTATGACCACTCTGTCCTATGCCAGTTTATCTGCAGTGGGTTAACTGAAAGCAGCGAATCTTTATGTGATACTGAATAAAAACGTTGTGATAACTACCAGTTCAGCAGCCCCTTACTGAATTTCTGGAGATGTGGAAAACCCTGTCAGGTGCTTATGCAAGGAGACGCTTTGTCACAGGCAAACTTCTGTGCATCTACGGTAGCTCCCAGATGCCCACAGTGTAGATTTTGGCAGGTGTGTAGGCAGCTGTTGCAGAACACTGACTGTGGTGCAAATTCACTTTAACGGATTTCTCAATAGCTTCTCTGGGTAAACATGCCTGTTGTGGCTTTCACTATCTGGGCTTTTCCATGCGACTCTGAAATCTCTTTGGTGACCTGGATAATACAGACAGAGAGATCTTTTGCTTTCAAATTGGGAAAGGATGTGTCTGAGGCTTTTTATTGTGATGTGATATAGACAGACATTACAGAACCCTTGGGATGTGATCTGATGTTATATAAATTCAGAGATGTTATGAAGGATGGTTATCTTAAAGTTCCCAAACTTATTTAAGTAACAGCAGTGGTTTGGTGGATACTGGCACCTGCAGTGTGTGCTGTCAGTGCCAGTCACGGTTACTGACTGTGTGTGTGCAGTGAGAGACATGCCGGGTTTGCTGACCCCAGTATGTTCCTCGCTCTGCATTCTCCAGCTCTTTGCAGACCAGAAACTAAATCCTAATTTTTATCTACTCCTTTTCAGGTAGCTGCTACAGTTACAAGTAAGTAAGGGCAAGTTTTATGTACAGCTATAGAGGAACTTGAAATGTTTTGCATGTGCATAAAAAAAAAAAAGTATGTATACAGAAATTTGCAACAACTATTGCATATTTTACTACCATAAGTATGAAACAAGATTTATGTAAGATGAACTATTCCACACACATTCCATACTAGAATGTAAACATAAAAATACACCAGTATAGACACTTTTAACTTTTATTTAGAGCAAAATAAAGGGTTACAAAATGCAATGTGACAGCACAGTATAATTTTTCTCCCATTCTTTTATCACTGCCATTAATGAAAATCAGTAGTCACCTTTCTTTTTCAGCTAGGGTGGTTCAGCCATTGCTACATGTCAGTATCTTTAAATTAATGTTTTAGGCTTGAGTGATTAATTTGCAAGATGCTACATGATTTAAAGTATTAGAATTGCATAATTTACAGCTCTGTGTCAGCAAGAATGCCTGCCAGCTCTGTGCAGGGCTGAGGGCAAGACAGGTGTCTCTACTATATGAGATTTCAGCTATTTCTATCCAAGTGGTTTTGTGCTACTGTTAATTCAATGGAAAACACAAGGAAGACAAAAAAATAGACTTCACATCTGCCACTGTTCTCAGTCTGAGACTTGCACTTTTTTGTAGTAAGAAAAGCTTCATGATCACTTTTAGTACATATAGACTGTAAAATCCTTCCCAATTTCTTAAGCACAAAATCTTCGAAATAAAGTTACATGAATTAAATGATGCCTTTCTCCTGATGCAGAGACCTACCAGATCATCTCTGCCTTGAGCAGCTCCAGCCTAGGCTTCCTGCGTGCTGTCTGCCTGGGAGAGAGGGTAGGCAGGCACAAACTGCCCTCACCTTGCTGAAGTACCTTGCTCAAGAACACAGCTTGGCTAGGTCTGCTGCAGCAGTGAGATTATTGAAGAGAAATGTGTTTATAGCTTTTTGACTTTGACTGTCTAGACTGTAACTATTTCTTCCTGTACAGACCAAACCGTGTGTCAGACGAGAGAAAAGATGGGAAGAATCATTTTGTGGACAAGCCTGTCTTAGTCACACTGGAAGGAGTTTAGGACAACTGTTGTATTAACTGAGGTGTCTCAGTTAAGCATCTCAATGACCTTTTTGGCTTGGTCTTCACGAGCACATGCTCTAGCCACACTGCCCAGGTTGCAGGAGGCAAAGCCAGGGACTGGAAGAATGAAGAACCATCCACTGTAGAAGACCAGGGTTGAGACCATCTAAGGAACTTGAAGGTGCACCAGTCCATGGGACCTGATGAGATGTGTCTGTGGATCCCGAGAGAACTGGCAGTTCCAGTTGCGAAGCCGCTGTCCGTCATATTTGAGACACCGTGGCAGTGCGGTGAAGTTCCCAGAAATGGAAATATAACCCTCATCTTTAAAAATAGAAAAAAGGGAGACCCGGGGAGCTACAGGCCAGTCAGTCTCACCGTCGTGCCCAGCAGATCGTGGAGCAGATCCGGAAACTGTGCTAAGGCACATGGAGGACAGAGAGGTGATTGGAAGCAGCCAGCACGGCTTCACTAAGGGCAAATCATGCCTGAAAAATTGGGTGGCCTTCTGTGACAGGGTTACAGCGCTGGTGGATAAGGGAAGAGCAACTGGCATCATCTACCTGGACTTGTGCAAAGCATTTGACACTGCCCAGCACGATATCCTTGTCTCTAAATCAGAGAGAAATGGATTTGAGTGATGGACCACTTGATGGATAAGGAACTGGCTGGATGGTCGCACCCAAAGGCTTGTAGACAGCACGACGTTTAAGGTCCATTCCAATCCAAACCATTCTATGTTTTACGGTTATAAACATAATAAGTTTATAAATACAAATGAAAAGTTTGGTATCAGATGGAAAAATCATGATTCAGGACTTAATTCAATATTGCCTTATAAAGGGATAGGATGAAAATCTGATGAGGGCAGACTATGCCACATCTGCCTTCTGCTTGTACCTTCCTCATGTGCACCCCAGGATGGTAAGGTCAGATTAAAAAATACCAGATTAAGCAAATCCTGAATCTGGAATATGTCAATATTTCATATATTTGGGATTAGTTTTTTCTGGGTCAGCCACAAAAATGATGTGACTCAATAGGAAAACATAAGAGAGATCTTGTGGAGAGATTGCAGACTGTGGAGCATTCTGCTGTTTTCACCGTTAGCATAGACATTGGTTCTGTATTTCGAAGGCAGGAGTTACAATTGAATGAAATATATTATCAAACGTATTTAATGGCAATGTTTGGCTCACCATACAGGCTCCCTTACTGTTTTATGTTTTGGTTTCGTACGATGTTGTGAAGCTCTGCTGTATGGTACACGAAGGAGTTTTTGACATTAATGACAAATTCGAGCATTACAGGGTGCTGACAGTGCTTCAGCTTTCCGAAAAGGTCACTGAATATTTCCTGCTGAACAGCCAACAGACTTCCCCAGATTTCTCTTCTGGCTAAACCCCATGTTCAATCAGAAGTATGGCAACAAGTTAAAACAGCTTACCTTTTCCAGTTCCTAATGTCCTATGAAAAAGGTCACCTAATATATTGTTCTTTTGCCATATTGCCATCTCATTTAACTGAATAGCAGATTCCTAAATAATCTTCCTAAATCTTTCTCTTTTTGTATGTTGGTGTTCAGTGAAGTAGCCTACAGCTCGCTTGAGTAATCAGACCTTCCAGTGGCAACTCAGAAAGGACAAGAAGAAACAGGGCTTTTATTCACGGGTGTGTCAAAGAGTCTGGTGAGAAGGTGGAAGAGGAGGGTGTGTTTGCGTGAGGCGAGTCAGCCAGCCCTAGACGAGTAGGGCGTGGTTGGGAGTGGGCTGTATAACGGGTAGGCTGGCACGGTTCACCTGTCCGAACACAGTGCGGCAAGGCTTAGACAAGTGAACCTCAGCGCTGAATGCACGTCCAGCAGCACAGATGGCTCCGCAGACTGGCTCCACTGAAAAGGAGAGGAAACCTGTTTCAGCCTTCCTACAGCTTTTCACTTGGGAAGAGATCAGAATCCACAACGGCCGTGGCCAAAGCCAGGAGCAGTGGCTGGTGATTGACAGGAACGTTTACGACGTCAGCGATTTTTCCAAACGGCACCCTGGGGGCAGCCGGGTCATCAGCCACTATGCTGGGCAGGACGCAACGGTAAGGTACAGGGAGCGAGTGGAGGAAGGTGGGTCCGGTGTGGGGGCAGGAGAACGTGGTGGGACTCCAGCACAGAACTCTCGTGAGGGCTGGCACCATGCTTGGTCAGATAATGCAGTGAACGTTTCTGTGCTCTGTGTAAAAACATACTTTTGGTTAACCTCAAGATCAGTGTTACCTGCTGTGCAACTTGTGAAGCTCTCTTCAGGTTCATTACATGCAGATGTAAACAGCGCACATGCACGCAGGGGTTTTCTTGCCACTAGGCATAATCAGGCAGCGTGTCTTCCAGATGCCTGAAAAGTGCCTCTGGTGCAGCAGGGTGAAAGGGAAGAGGGTGGGAGGGGTAGCCCAGTGCATTCTGCTGCTACAGAGTCAATGTGACAGAAGCAAATGATAATCAAAGATTGAGCAAGGCGGAGAATAGGAGGAGGTAATGTTCAAACAAAGAAAAATTAGTCTGGGGGGCAGTGGAGCCAGAAAAGGAGTTAATCCAGGGAAGGACCCTATTTTGTACAAGTGAGTGATGGAAAAGAGAGTCTTGATCAAAAATTCTGTTTGAAAGGAGGGGGAAAAAGAGGTAAAATACAGGGGAAATGACTGAGAAATTAACAGAATGACATTTGGCTGCAGAAGAAGAGGAAAAATTCTACCAATAATGTAACTGAAAATAGATTTTCTAGAGATACCTGCAAAAATCTTTGATTTAGAGGATTTCTCTAGTCTGTTGGTTGTTGACAGAAATCATAAATTTTAAGCAGATATCATAGGTTATTTACTAAAAGTTGATATTGAATTTCTGAACTGTCAGAAGCATGACCAGGATTAGGACACAAACATGCGGTGTGGGGACCCAAATTTAATTCTGGTTATGACAGACTGTCTGACTTCAAAAAGTCGATTGTCCTTTCTTTTCCTCAATTTTCAGTTTATAAAGTAGGAAAGCACTTCCTAACTCAAGGACTAAAACGGACCAGAGCAGCTATTTTTTATTAGTTCAAACAGATGAATGTGCCATTTCAAAACCTAGACAACCCTTTTGGTTGATGTTTTGTGCCATGCAGTAATGAGCTTGCTGCAGCAATAAGGACGAACACGGAGGCTGCATGTCTTGAGAACAGACCAGCTGCACAAGGATATTTCAGCAATCCCTGTAGCCTGGTGCCATCTTCTGCATTTTCCATTACTAATCTTTTGCAAAAGAATTATAGGAATGCAGAAAGCATAGAATGGTTTGTCCCCAAGCTATTCCCTCTCAGCTTCTGCAGCTATCACTGCAGGGACGTCAGGCTCAAGACAGCTTTATAGACACGCAGTGGCCTTACCCACAGTGCATTCCTCTGGTACGAATGAGTTTAAAGACTGCCCTGTGATCTTATGGTAGTCATTGTTACTACAACATTACAATCTGTTTTTTCCTCGTTATGCCTCATTAGTACTTACGTACATTTTAAACCCTATTCTCGATCATTTGTGTAATGAAATAGTAAATAAATTTCCATCGTTTTCTGAATTCTACTTATGATTTTTAGAACTCTTTATCTTGTTACCTCTTTTCCAAGGTAGTCTTTTAGTAAGAAAGCTGTTCCAGAATTCTCATCATCTTTGTTTCTTATGTACAGTTATATTACATTCTTCTGGAGACAGAAGTGGTCCAGCTTGTGGGAACTCTATGGATTTATGTTGCATCATGATGACAATCTTCTGTCTTGCTTTTGATTTTTATTCGGCTAAACTTTATTATTCTCTGTGCTTTTAAAATGCTGCTAAATGCAATGGGAAATACACACTTCTACAGAAAAGCAGGACAGGAAGATGTCTCAAAAGTTAATCGGATATGTGACTTTGCCTGATTGCCCAAGATTTTTTTACCAAGTATTCTTGACCAAATCTAGAGCTCATAATTTGGTATATATATATAGTGGGAGTTATCTTCCTCTATATGCATTACTTTGTAAACATAGACAATATTTATCGCAGAACACTGCATTGATTTTGGGGGTTAGGTGCACTGCAGATGATCAGAGCAGAGAGCAGAAACAATACGTTGCAGGATGGAAAGGCTTGCATTTGTCTGGTACAAATCTATGATACTGAGATTGTGGGTATGAAATTCTGCATAATAAGATCCTGGCTCCTGCCTCTGTGCTGCTGTGTAGATGCTTACTGCTTTAGAGTTTCAGAATTCCTGGGAAGAGGGGCCTACTTGAAAACATACGATGAGGAGCATTTTCCTGGTAGAAAGCTCATCTGTCCAAAAGGTCACTTTTCTCTGACTTCTTTACTTAAGCGCTCAGGGATGGGCCTTTTCTGGACTCGGTAGGAATGCCAGACTGCACAAGGGAAGTCCTCTCCCAGTCCAGAAGTTTGCAGAATGTTTTGTGTCATGACTAAACGATCACCTCTATTTGTTACTAAAGACAAAAGCAGCAGGGACACTGAGGGGTTTGTTATATCTAATCTTTCTGGAAGATAAAGGAGTATGGTCGGCTCCTTTACATTTCTTCTGGGAAATTCACTGAGGAGATGGGCTAAAGAAGAGCTGTGATGTATCTGGGGTTTCCTGTTTCCTGTGTTCTGTGGTTTATATTTCATTTTGAAACTGGCATTACGAATGGTTCTTGAACAGATCTGTTTGTGTCACTGGCGTTACCCAGTTGCCCAAAATGCCAGTTAAACTGAAAACAGGGAACTGTAAGAGATAGCCAGACAGTCCTGCTGTGTATGTACATTTCCATTGGCCCTAGTGTAACAAAGATGGGATTTTAAAAGCGTCACTGTATTCTCCTGAGCATGGCAAGGAGACACCTCATTCACTGATGTGTTGTCCTACTCCCAGGTCCTATCCACAGGGCAGGGCTGCTGGCTGAAGCCTTCTAAGGAAGGACTGTGTTGAAACAAACAGATGAAAGCACGTTTCCCTCTGCAAATAGTTTTTCATCAAACACTTTCATGCTTATTACCAGCCTCACCCAGATACTTTTATGACATCTGGTTTCTTGAAACTTCTCCAGCTTCCTTGGGCCTAGCTCCAGCGGATGGCAAAGTATCAGCCTCAGGAACAAAAAGCTGAAGGTGTCTGGGAAAGAAAAGGAATCAGGATCATGTATTGTATCAATGGTCTGGAAAAAGTAGAGACTTGGCATCAGGTGTTTGGCAGCGTACCTTGCTTATCCCATTGTCTGTGTGTTTATTTGTAGGATGCCTTTGTAGCATTTCACAGTGATAAGGCTCTGGTGAAAAAATACTTGAAATCTCTGCTGATCGGGGAACTGGCACCAGATCAACCCAGCTTTGAGTCTAATAAAAAGGTGAGTGTCCTAGAAATCAACTATGGGAATGGCTTGGGGTTCAGCATGGGAGGAGAAGGGAAGAGGGGTAGATCTGATTTGTGAAACAGCATAATTGACATCGTGCCCTAGGCTAGGTGGGTGGGGAGGCAGCTGCCTGTAGTCGTGCATGGAAACATGCAGCACTGTCCCAGAAAGGCTAGATCCACGCCTGGGTGTGAGGAGTGGGCTCCAGAGCACTGCAGCCTGCTCGGTTCTTCTCACTGTGATGTCTCACTGCCAGCAACGTGTTTTCCAGGGTCAAAGCAAAGCTGAGATCTACTGATCTCATGCTGTTCTTCTGCAGAGACCTCTCTGATAGAGTAGCTCCACTGACTTCCATGGCCACTCTGGGATTCCTGGGTCTGCTGTGTTACATTTTTGAAGCAACTAGTGCATTAATCATTAATACTCACTTTACCCACAGAAATCACTTTTAGAGGACTTCCGTGATCTGCGCTGCACTATTGAGAAGATGGGGCTTCTGAATCCAGACTACACTTTCTTCTTCCTGATTTTCTTTCACGTCCTGGTGCTGGATGCTGCATCCTGGCTTACGGTCTGGTACTTTGGGATATCCTTAGCGCCTTTCCTTGCGGGCATGGCATTCTTCACCGTTGCCCAGGTAAACTGCTGACAGCAGTTCAACGGAGCAGACATGTTGTTTCTTCATGACAGATAGGATTAATGAAATGTTCATACTTCAGTCATTGATCTAATGTCTCCTCTTAGACCCAATAATCTGGCTGAAGACAACAAGCAGTTTTCATTGCTTCCAGCCAGTCTAGGTTAGCTGACAAGCTGCTCTCTGGCTGGTGGGGTGTTGTGAGGTTGAGTAGGCAGCTTTATAAGACGGGATGGGCTGATCTAATCACTCACCTCGGACAGAAGAGAGAATATCTTATTCTCAATTCCACTTCTGGCTCCATGTTCTGTGTGTTGTCTGACGGCTCTGGTGTTTGGTTACTTCATGAGCCAATTCCACTCACCAGCTCTGAATAGTTTTCTGCCACACCACTAATTCAGTTGGTAGAAAGGCATGATACGTGTCAGGGTCAGTGCAAAAAAGGAGGAAATAGGACCCTGTGGCCCTCGGGTGGGAGAAGCTGGAGGATGATAGGAAGAAGGAAAGTAAGACTTTCTTAGGAGTGCTGAAATTACGTATATTTTCAATGGGAACAAGAAACTTATGTGCTGTAACAGTCAAACTAATTGTAATGATGCCTTGCTGCTACAACGAAATCAATATCTGGCATTGAGAGGCTTTAATGGTCAGTAGCCTGAAAGGAAGTTCCCAGCACTGAGCAGATAGGACTGCACGTAGTCATTCTTCCCCACATCAGAAGGGCGATGAACTGACGCTATGACGTTAAGGAGACTCCCAGGGGGAAATTAATACAACACTGCTATGATTCTGTATCCCTGGCGATCCTTTTGTCTTCTAGATCCAGATGGGCTGGTTCCAACATGATCTGGGACACTGCTCTGTGTTTAAGAGGCCTAAATGGAATCATCTGCTGCAGATCATTGTGATAAATGTTCTGAAGGTAATTGCATCACTGTGGGAATATTCTCTGGGCTTAATCTGGACTAAGCAGTGAATAGGAGTGTCGCTACATTCAGACAGCATTACCTGTGAGGAAAATATAGTGCAACTGTCAATGATGGGTGGACAAGTAACGATGTGATTGCTGATATTCTTCTAATTTGGATCGCTGGTATTTGGCTTCTCCTGCAGGGGTTGCCTGCCAGCTGGTGGAATCATCTGCACAACCAGCACCATGCCAAACCCAACTGCTTCCGCAAAGACCCCGACCTCAATATGCACCCTCTCCTGTTCAGCTTAGGAAAGACGCTCTCTGTGGAGGTGAGTGTGGAGCTGGAGAGCCCTTGGTGAAAAAGATTTTAAAGACAGAACTGAGGTACAGTAACCTGAATTATGGCTTTCTGCCTGAACTCATGATAATTTCCAAAGTCTGAGATGGTCTGAGAGAGATGCTCTGAGAGTCTCACAGTCGGACTGATCTGAATCCCCCCCTGCCAGCAGCAGACCCTTGTTGGATGCATTCACACCAAGGTTCAAGTTCAAGATACCTAACTTGAGCACCAACCTCAGGCCTGGTTATCGTGATGCTTAGGCATCAGGTCCTGAGAAACAAAGCCTTAAAATCAGTACTTAAGTTCTCTGTGTTGCTAGAACAGCAGGGCAAGTACCTTGAAGGCCTTCCAAAGAATGAGTCAGTCCCCTTAATTAGTGTTAGATGCTTTTAGCGATATTATCAATATTGAGTCAGATGTTCCCTCTGAGACCTTTTGGTTGTAGGAGCTGCTTGGCACCTAAATCCTTCAGTACCTGCATAGCTGCTATGCACAAAACATAAGCATAACAAATTATTTCTTAATCCATTTTTTTTTCACTTTCATAAAAATAAAACCCACGAACACAGCTCTCCCTTATTCCCATGATTTCAGGTATCATTAGGGGAGGTAAGGTCTCATTTGTCTTTTCTTTCCCCAGCAATTCTGTTTACTCATGGAATGAAGATGTGACTGTTTCTGTGCTAGATTGAGTTGGATGAAAGTGAAAGTGTAGCAAATCAGTTCTCATCTCTTCCTGCTTGTAACAGAAATGAGTCAGGCACATCGTGGATGAGCAAAGTGGATTTCAGTGGTTTCATTTTGTTCAGTTTCTTTGGTTTCAATTTCGATCTAGTGAAGATATCTTTGAGGCTTTTCTCATTAATAGGGAAGCTCTAGAAATAGTCTGCTCTACCTCCTTACTGTTTGGTGTTTCAAAGAATCAGAAGTACAACATTTGCAGGTGATGTCAAGAATCCTGTTGTGTAAATAGTGAAAAAATACAGTCAGGCAATATAGGTACCTGTGCTGTGTAAATATGTAATCTCTTTGCTGTTTCATGAAGCCAAAATAATCAACAAAAAGGCAAATGTCTTTATAGAGTGTTTACTACTTGGATCTCCAGCGACGATTTTGCAGTCATTACAGGACAATATCCACATGCTTTTGTAATTTCTGACTGCTATCTCCTCTACCACTCAAAGAATCGGGATGTCTTCAGCTCATATCCTATCTGATACAGAAATTTGGGTGTAGTTTTCACAGCAAACATCCTGCATTCATCACCCACTGTTTCCTTTCTTTGTTTTCATATGAATAACATGTTTCTCCCGAAGCACTGATGGTTTAAGCACTCTGCAGTGAGTATGTGGACGTGGTGAGGCCCTGGCACAGGCTGCCCAGAGATGCTGTGGATGCCCCGTCCCTGGAATCGTTCAAGGCCAGGTTGGATGGGGCCCTGGGCAGCCTGATCCAGTACCGGATCTGGAGGTTGGTGGCCCTGCCTGCTGCAGGGGGGTTGGAACCTGATGATCCTCGGGGTCCCCTCCAACCCAGGCCATTCTATGATTCTATGATGAAGTTGAACCTTCACTGACATCACTGGAATCTTCCCCTGCAAAATTCAAATGCCTTGTGAGCATTTTTGTTATTTTTGAGTACTTTTGTATCCTGTTATGAGTTTTGGAACTCTTCCTAAAAACTGCTGTAATTGCTTCCTAAAAATTGTAGCGTATATTGATATCTGGATATGGAGGCTCAAATGAAATCTGTTTCTTTCTGCTGCTTTGAACCTTCAGTACATGCTTTTCAGAAGAGAGGATGGATTAAAGAGATTTAAGAGAGAGTTCTTGAAGGGCTCATTAGATAGTCATAAGAAATACCTTATGAAGAGTCTCAATTCTCCAACTAGACTGTTACAATGTCCTTTCATTTTTTCCAGCTTGGAAAACAGAAGAAGAAGTTCATGCCTTACAATTATCAGCATAAGTATTTCAGCTGTGAGTAACTCAGCTTTCCTATAGTGCTGTAGAAACATCATCCAAAAACCACAATGGCACCTCCTTCCCAAAACAATAGATTTAAAGATTCTCCCGTTGAAATCACAGCTTCAGAGACAATCACAGCATTAAGGAATCCTCACATAGGGAGGAACTGCCCCTGACTATGTGATATTAGGTACCACATAAGGGTTAATTGGGTGCAAGGAAGAAAGGGATGGGAAAGAAAATTGGGTGGTAAAGAAATGAAGAAATGAAGGGTGCTGAAATGAAAAGAAGAACAGATTACACGGACACATGAAGTCCTTATGGACACAGCAATTTTCCTTTCACTGCAAAGAAGAATCTTTCTGAAAGAGTTATGTGAAGTTATAACTGTCTCTCTGTTTTCATTCTTTCCTTCAGTGTTGGCCCCACTTGCACTTGTACCATTCTTCCAGCTGTCTATAATCTACTTTGCAATCAAGAAGAAAAAGTGGTTGGTAAGCACGGCGTGCACTGTCTAGAAATCTTTCAAAAATGTAGCCACCTGCACTGTATATGGGTGGGTTGGAGTTAATGTTCTTCATGGCAACTCATATGGTGCCGTTTTAGATTTGTGACAAAACCAATGCTGATAACACGCTAATGTTTTAGCTATGGCTAAATGGCTTTTGCACAGCATCAAGGCCTTCTGTTTCTCACTTTACCATCCTCTAGAGAATAGAGCAAGAGCTTGGGAGGAGGGGACACAACCAGGGAGATGACCCAAACTAATCAAGGAGCTGTTCCGTGCCATAAGATGTGATGCTCAGCAGTAAAAAGGGAAAAGAAGGGGTTTAGGGAGATTAGCCATCTTTTGCTTGGGAACTGGCTGGGCATCAGTCTGCCTCTACCAGCAAGAGGTAATAGCTTTTGTTTCACTTGTTTTGTGTTTTTTCTGTCTTCCGTGTCCACTTATTAAATACTTTTTATCTTGACCTCCAAGTTTTCTTTCTTTTACTCTTTCTTTCCTTTCTCCCAGCTCCGAGGGGTGGGGAGGTAAGCAACCAGCTGTGTGGTGCTTAGCTGCCTACTAGAGTTGGCCCACAACATTACTATGTGGCAATATCATCTTTCAACTGAGATGACTAAGAGGTTTGGGATAGAAAAGGCTGTTTTCAGGCTGCTGCAGTAGGAATGCTTATCTCAGCAAGTCCAGGGTGATTTTTTTTAGGAGATGCCTTTTAGCCTTTTAGCAGCTGAATAAAAGCTAACAGAAAACTATTCAACCAAGACAGAGTGCAATTACAGATCTATTTCCCGGTGTTTAGTTAATGATGGTAAAGTGAGTGCTATGGGAATACTTCAGGGATACACTCAGGAGACAGAATGACAGCATGGAGCTTAAGCTTGACAAGGAAGAGACCATAGGAAGAGCGTATTTTATGATGAAGTTAAAGAGAAGAGGAAGTGGAGGGACTTCTTCAACAAAGGCACCTTTTCATCTTTTTTTTCCTTTATTTCTTTTGTTAACAGGAACTGTTGTTGGTGGTGTCTTTCAACATCCGAGTCTGTCTCATGTACATTCCTTTAATGGGATTTAACAATTTCATGGTGTACTACTGGATGTCCAGGTAACACACAGCATACCCAAAGTCCCCATGAATAATTCTGGTGAACAATATTGAGTGTCAATGGAAAAAAGTAAAAAAGTCATACTACTCATACTAGTCAGACTTCACAAAATTATAGTTTTCTCAGAAGTAAGTAGTGAGCCAAGAAAATCATTATAGACTGGGGGGTGGAGGCTGGAAGGGAGGCTGCCCAAGGACACCTGCAACCACAGATTTAGTGTCTCTCAAAAGAAAGTCAGGAGGCAGTTTCTCCAAAAGTTAGGAGGCACAGGAATGGAATAGGAAATCCTGATGTTTGTATAAGTGCTCTGTAAGAGAACTCTTACAAGAGGCTGAGTGGATAGATATTTTAAGGCTATTGCTTTTCAGGACCTTCTTAGTAGCTGCCACTGGAAATCTCTCATCCCCTACTCCCTGCCTGGCCCCTTTTTTTTGTGTCAGAGGTCAAAGTGTCTATTTTAATGGCAAGCGTGGATGGGATTAGATACAATAAATGTGTTTCTGTGCTTATATCTGGTCAGGTACCTAGAGAGTACGTGGTTTATTTGGGTCTCGCAGATGAACCACATTCCAATGGACATCGATTATGATAAGAATGAAGACTGGGTATCTACTCAGGTGAGAATCTCCTTTCTTCTGGAAACCATAGGTCTGCAGTTCTGAATTATAGGGCACAGTCCTATAGCCCCACAGAATCAGTCGGCCTGTGTGCACATCAGTGAAGAAGCTGTTCTTCCTGAGGCAAGAGCTAGCCAAAGTAACCTGTATCCCATCGATCCATCTCAATCTAGACTTTGTTGAATTCTCCAAGGCAGTGAAAGCATTACTCTCTGACACTAAGTTGTCTTTTATGCTAGACAAAGGTGAGATAATTGCTGGGGTTTAATTGTCCAGACCTCCAGAAAATTAAAAGCTAAATTATGTTTTTTTTTCTCCTCCCAGCTCCATGCAACATGTAATGTGAACCAATCCTTGTTCAATGACTGGTTCACTGGACACCTGAACTTTCAAATCGAGCACCAGTAAGTAGGGTTATGGGGAGAAGAGAGGGAATAATATGGGCACTTAAAAGTGAGAAAGGCCTTGTAGTCTCAACTTAAATCATCAGAAGATCCTTTGCTCTCATTCTGGGAGATGGCTGGGAAATCATTCGAACAGTGGGTACAGGGTATGGTGCAAGCAAAGCCTTACGATGGCTGTATCTCCTTCAATTCTGCAGCCTTTTCCCCACAATGCCTCGACACAACTACTGGAAAGCAGCTCCTCTGGTGAAAGCCCTTTGTGATAAGCACGGCATTGAGTATAAAAGCAAGACCTTAGTCAGAGCCTTTATGGATATTTTGAAGTAAGTATCAATTAACACAGCAGTTTTGCTCTGTTATAGCATGCAGGTGAGGGACATGCACATAAGCAACCACTTTAAATTGATGTCTCCAGAGAAACCAAACCTGATATTTATTTATCTCTTAAAGCACTTCTAATTGAGTTGATGATATAAAGAGAGAGGCCATAATCTCATGGAGAGAGAATTCACAGTATCAGGTCCAATCATGCAGCGCTTCCAGCCCTGAGCCATAACATAGGTGTCCCCATACGCAGAAGTGCTGTTTCTGTTACAGAAAACAGCATCCCATGTATCTGTTGTGTGCAATTTTTATGCTAGTTACAAATGTTTGCTAAGTATTTAGCATATTGCCCTGCAATAACGCTTTCAGGAGCACTCAGAGGAGTCTGAAGCCAGGATAGATGTTCCTTTAATAAGAAGATGGAGCTCCCCTTTCCTTGCTGCACATGCCACTTGTTAGGAACAGGGGAAACCAGTGGCATTGTCCAGAGCCTAGGTTCTGTGTTGTTAGCACACGACAGCACATTGGATGCTTTCCAGGCACTGGCACTGTCTCTGGCACAGCTTATCCCACTCATCTGCTGTAAATTAATAACAATTTTCTTCCCAGGAAAAAAAAAATCACTTCCAAGGATGTTTTTCTCTTCTTTAAATCCTCTCAACTCGTTTCCTGTAGTCAGACTTTGCTGTCTATGAGAGGCCCATGCAGTTTTTAATTCTTTTTTTTTTTTTTATCTTCTTCCCCATTTCAAACCAGCTTAGTTCCTTGACCAACAACATTCTTTGCCTCTACACTGCTGTTTTTAGCCACATGCCTCCCATGAAGCTGGATAGTGTCTCCCCATAAGTGATTTTTTTCCTTTCTGTTCTTGCAGCTCGCTGAAGGAGTCAGGGGAACACTGGCTTGAAGCCTATCTGCATGGATAGAAGCTGGCAGCTCTCAAAGGGAACTTCTTCACCAGACAACTGCTGCAAAGGAACAGCACAGCCCAACAGAGTGTGGCTTCTGGCATAGGAACTTGGGAGCTGGGTGAAGCTAATTGCAGTAAGGAAGGGGGGGGAATGGGTTGAAGATACTTTTTTCCTTGTTCTGAACCACAGTATCTCTTTTTTTTTTTTTTT
>WBMW01000064.1:127946-142777 GCA_013396635.1 Penelope pileata
TTTTTTTGCTGCTCTCAAATTCAGCATTCAGGGCTGTGATAAATAGGGCCCTTAAATTTGGGAGAAGTAGCTCATGTATCAGCTGGACCAATTTACTGCATAGGTGGGGCTTAAACCAGCCCAGCTCCTTGCTTGTAGGAAAGGTTTAAATGGAAATTCTTCGTATTTTTGGTGTAATGGCTCCGTGAAAATGGAATAGGACAAAGGAAACTGCAGGATGTCAGAATGCATTAGGATGGGAGGAGCTTTATGGCATCTTCTAGAACAGATAAGTATGCAATGAACAAGATGTCCTGGGGTATGTTGCCATCACTATTGATCATGTGTGTGCCACTTGCTCTGACTAGTTAACGTAACTGTTGTAACTTGTACTGTTTGTGCATTGCGTAAGGAAGCAGATAACTAGATGCTAAGTTTTACACCTATAGGAGCTAGTTTGAATATGGTGCAAAAAGTCTGTATAGTATGTATAATTTATACGTATCAATACATATATTTGATGGAGTGGTTGATGTGTTGTCTGATTAGCTTTCCAGTGTGATGCATTATACACTTTTGCTGATGCTAGATGATTTTTAAAGCTCTTAATTTCAGTAGGCTGACTTTGAATGAGACTCAGAAGCCTAGACATTGAGGAGTGGGTCCAGATCACAAGGGAATATAGGGTTCTATCGCTTTTATTGTCCTTTGCATGTATTAGTTTTTATCTAAATACTTCCCAGTGATTTCCATGACATATGGGCATGTGCATACATGGGCCATTAGGCAACCAAGTACATTCGTGGCTCTGTTGCTGTATACAGGAAGACAATTAAATCACACCTAGCTCTGTCAGTCCATGCAGTCCTCTCTGGCCCTTACAAACTCTTCCTCCATCTCAGCATCCACAAGAGCTAACTAACTCTTACAGGTTTTGTACCCTGTACTTAGCTGCTTGGCCCCAACAAGGACCTAGAAAATGTTCTGGAAAATATGGAAAATTTAATGACCACCTGTGTGGAAGGCACAGGAGGTCTCCAGAATTCTCCAACTGGTTTGTGAGAAAGCTGACAAAGTGAAGAAGCTAGGAGGGTGCCTACATTGGAATATCTTCACTGAAAGGGCTTTAAGGCTTGTGAGAAAGGTCAGCTGTAAATGAGAAGGCATGAGAGCTGAGCAGTGAATGATAGAGAAAAGAAAGAGAGGATGTAGGAAAGGGCAGAGAAGGTCTGTGCATATCAGTTAATAGCAGGAGAAAAAAAAGAAGGTGATGGCAGCTGAGTGATGATAACATGGTTATTTAGAAAAGCTAGAATGCAGGAAAAAGAGATGTTAAGAGCAACAATCAGTCACCTCTTCATGATTCTTAGATTGAAAGTCAGTATCTATTTTAGGAAGAGTGCATGAGCTTTGATTAATGTTGCTGATCTTGCGAAGGAATGGTGATTTAATGAGGACATTTTCTAATATGAATTATAACAAATATAGTCCATTACGAGACAGTTGAGCCAAACTGGCAAAGCCTGTATTGTAATGTGTTCACCTAACCGACCTAACACCGTACCTGTACTCCGCAATACAATTTGCCTGTAAGAGCAAAGACTGACTGGAAGAAAACTGGCTCTGTTCCTCTGCTGTTCACACCGAGAAATCTATGCCCCAGGCTTTCAGTGGACAAACCACTCTGAGGAGGAAAGCAGGAGAGACCGTAAGGTGAAAGATCACTGTGGAAAACCAGAAGCATCTGCAACCCATCGATGGTCAAATGACACGCATTACAAACTACAGACTACAACAGTCCTCCTCCAAGTAACAAACATTATCAAGCTCATATGGCAAAGACCCCAAGAAGGAGTCTGGACTTACATTTCTTTCTTGCTTTTTCAGATTTTTTTAATTATTTTAAGAACATTTGCTTTTATTTATAATATACGTGTGTATATGCAGGTACTAGTAACACTGTTCTGACTATTTCCTAATAACACCTGACAGATGTCATTGGGAAGGATTTTGATTAGAAAGTACTGTTGTTCAAACACTGCTTAGAATGTAATTTGAAAGCCTCTTCTAACTACAGCCTAGAATAATTCCGTGTTCCCAAATCCAAGGTCAGTTATCCACAATCATGTGCAACAGCGGTAATATGTTCTAAGAAGTAATTAAGTGACAGTACTTTCTTGAGATGAATGCAGGGGTTTCATTGCCTGCTCTGTGGTCCTGGTGAAGGTAAGTTAGGTATTGAGGATTTCTGTGAGTTTCTTTCTTTTTTTTTTTTTTTTAATAAATACTAGTGGGACTTGAAAGCTGTGGTGATTAGATCCTGAGTTCTGCTGCACTTCTGTATAGAGAAGACTGAAGCTGACAGAAAATGGTTCTTTCTGGTGTCAGTCTCATGAATCAACCTGAGTATTCATTTCATGTAGCAAGCATTCTGCTTGTTCGAATGTAGTAATTTATTAAGTTGTTTGCAACCTCGTTTTAATTAAAATGTTTCTGTCTCTTTAACTGATCTGACTGTGCTCTGTGTGAATATCGATTTATCTCTGTATCTGTTTCACCAAGTTATTAACATGCATGAAGCTGGTCTACCTTCATCTAGTTCTAACACGGATCACAGACTCCAGGGGTTTGGGGTAACCCCTGGTGAGCTGTTGGCAAGCTGCCTAGGTTGGCATTTAAAGCTCTTTGTCCAGTTTCCTGAAGGACAACATATACCTGGAAGCAAGAAGGAAATCAGGGAACTAGTTTGCAGAATACTGTTTTCTTTGGGAGTTTATAGTAAGATTCTGTTGGTAGTGCTTTGTCTCATACAGGTACACCAATCTGTCGGATTACCACAGGTATGTATCTCGGAGGATCCCTTCCCCACAGGTCCCTGGTGGCACAAGTGGCCGCCCTGACACACAGGAAACAAGCACCGGCCTTCAGGAGGCTCTGACGGTAAGGAAGGCAGCGAAAACTGCGTCCTCAAAATTCCTCTGCCTTAATCGCCCTTTCATGTCGATTTAAATTCATGGTTACTCAGCCTGTTGATAAAGAAAAATGTTTGTTTCAAGGCATTGCCCTTCTGTCTAACGAAACTTCAGATACTTTTGAGATAAAACCACAGTCGAAAGCCCTGCCCTCTCTCCAACCTAGGGTGAAATGATTCCCACGCAAGAGCTGTTCCCTGGTTCCTCCTCTCACCCACCCTTGCAAGAAATTGCTGGTGTTCTTCAACATTATTTCATAAATCCTTAAATAATTGACTGGCAGACAGTTTACTGCTTGCCATGAAGGAAGTCACACAGAAAATGTAATAAATATCAATTATGAGGCAATCAACAAGGAATAGAGAGACAATCTCAGCAACAAATCTGATGACGGAGGTGAGTATATTCCCACCTGCCACCCGAAGTGTCTTTTCTTCAGGTGTTGACTATAGCTGGCTCAGTAGGTGTGTTCTGCTATTATTCTAACGCTCTCCAAATGCTGAGTTACACTCCTGTGCGTGTACAGAACCGTCCCAGTCTGAGCAATTTTCCTCTTATCACCCACTTGAGGGTGGATCGGATTAGTTTTTCCTGCCTGCCACATTGCCCTAGGGGTCTGATCCCATAGGCATGCTCATAACAAGCTTGACATACTTGCTGGACTGTGCTTTTCGGAGAAGGTTTGTGTTTATTTTCTCTCTACGATGGAGATAAAGAGGTGTTCCTCCCCTTTTTCAGAACACGGTGGTCATGCCAGCATGCCAACACGCAGTTGCTATGGCAGTACAGTTGCCCAAGTTCAATTCTTTCCCCAGCAGAAGTGACTCAAAGCCAGGAAAAGCGGCTGTAGGAACTTCATTCCTTAAGTAAATGATACCACTGGCTCTCTTGTTCTTTAATGGCCCATTTGTGCCAGCAGCTTCCCTCTGCTGTGGTTTAAGTATCTAGTGTAAAAAACACCATGTATTTTACAATTACCTGTTTATCGCTGCACAATTCTTGTGCCAATAAATAAGGATGTGCTGGTACATGCAGTTTTATACCCGCACGGTATGGAGAACATTGTGTAAGAACAAGCTAATTATGCAAATAAAGCCTGTATACTCTGCAAGACTTGCCACATTCAGAAATCTACGTGCCTGTAATTTTCATTCTGACTCAGAATTCCATTTCTGCATGACAGTCAGTACGTAACTGGGGCTTGATTACATGGGCATGCTTACCCATTCACAGCCTATTGTATCGGTGTCCTATGGACATGTTAAAGCTTCAGTTACCTGCGTCTTTGGGGCTAGCTACAATGGCACGTGTGCTAGACCCTCTGAAAAGTCTGTCTAATAAAGGTAGATGCGTTGCTAAGGCAATACGGGTAGCAGCTTTGCATTTAAATGTAAACATCTTACAGCTTGATGTGTGGTAGATGGTTTTAAGTGCCTTTATCTCTCACTAGTACGTAATATAAGACACAACATATGGCTTTACACTTGCTGTACTGATCTTGAGAGCTTCCTTCAGTTTTGCAGTAAAGTCTGTTTAAAGGAGATCTTTCCATAGTCGTTATACGTCCTTAGCTGTGTAGACTTTTAAACCATTGAGTATATTCTCTAGAAATTTAACCTAGGCTCCCAGCTATAACATGTCTGGTGCAGCTTTATCCTATGCATGTATGCATCACCCAGAGAACATAGGGTCATATAGGACATACAGAGACCAAACGCGGTGACTTCTCCTTTTGGGAAAGGGATAATAGCAGCTCTGGCAACTGTGATCCTCCTTGGCAGTGATTTAAAGGGTAGCTTTGTTCAGAAGCTCACTCATTGCACTCCCACTGACCTATTCGGACCTTTGAAATCCCCCATCTCCAAGTCTTGGTCTTCCTTTTGTTTCTCTTGAATCACAAAATAGCCTGAGCAACTTCAGCTGCTTACAATAGGTGCAAATAGGTTGTGGGTCCTCATAAAGCTGAAGGAGGATTTGTCTTCATTTTTTAACATTTATTGAAGTGGGCACTGGAGTTATGCACACCACTAGAAAAAAATGACAACGATGATATATATGAAAAAATCGTCGTTTCTTTGTTTCTGCATGACTTTTCCTTCCCACGTGTTGAGAGAATGCACACTCTTAGCTACATCACAGCAGCAGCTTACCTGAAAATAGGGAGCTATCTCATTTAAAAAAGTGATTTCAAACCAAGATCCCCTCTTTTATCCCTGTTTCGTCAGGGTGAGCAGAGTCAACTAATTTCAGAACATCGCTTCTTGCCTTCCATCGGAGCCTGCTGGTAGTTCTGATGCAGGATTTCAACACACCATTGTGAAGCTCCAATTTGCTGAACCAGAAATGCTGCTAGACATCAGCCACGCACGCAGATGAGTAAAGGAAAGCAGGCAAGTTCCTCTCATAAAAATGCTCCTTTAATGGCTTTAAATGTCAGCTGTGGGACATGAGCTAAAAGGCTGATATTGCAGCACACAGTCTTTGCTCGGTCCCATAGGATGATGATGGAAGCTTCCTAATCCTATGAACAAAGCTGTGAGCTGTGGGTGTGTGGAAATGAAAGAGAAGTTCTGAGGGGACTTTCTAATCCTTTTTTATTAATTTTTATTATTTCTTTTGACTGTCCTTAGCAACTCTGAAGAAACAAACAAGTAAACCTTCTGTTAGAAGCGGTGACGGTGGACAGCCACTGAGGCACAACTCAGCCTTCTGTCTCTGTGTTCAATTGCCCAAAGAGTGTAAGCCATGTTTCTCTCTCTTTGGAGGGCTTTTTCCCACCATCACTCCCTTCCCTTGTAAGAATAAGGTGACTGCATTTCCTGTAGAAGTTAAGAATCACAAAGTTCTGCAGCAAAAATTTACTTTCAGGCTGAATTTCTTTTAAAATACTCTGATGGGCTAGAACAGCATGACGAGATCATTCTTCTTCCTCAAGGGAGGTGCTGATGCTGCCGTTTCTTTTCCTTTTTCTCTTGGGTGCTTCTATGAAGGTCATGGCACGTGAAGGAGGGAAGGCCACGTCCCTCTCATGCTTCTTGGGCACATGTTGCTGCTCAGCCACGCTGCCTCCCAACGCTGCAGAGGACAAGCAGGTTCTCAGGGATCCTTGGCAGAACAAGGGCTGGGCACAGGGATGTGATTATAATTAAGGATTTATTATTACACAGAGTGTTAGCATTCAGCGCAGATTATTTGTTGTCTCAATTTGTAACACTTAGCATAGCTGACAGTTGCAGAGAATTTCTGGAGTTCTCAGCTACAGAGACTTTTCAGTCACCCCGACCCTCTGTAGATCAAAATCTTATTATCAGCAAAACTGAATAATCATAACCTAGACTCAGATTTCACCTACAGGAAGACGAGTCACCCCCTCAGTCCTCAGACTGTTCTATACTCAGATCTCAGGGAAACTTGAATTAACAGTGAGTTACAGATTTTTACAATTGGCCAGGAGTGAAAAGAGCTGTAACCTAAGATGATGTTGGTAAAAAACATTAAAAACCTGCTTCCTTCTATTTTCTTCGTTCTTCATTTTCCAGCCTTTTACATTACAAATTAGTTTATTTATTTATTGTTCCTGTGTACCACTTACAGTAAGAAGACACTATTGGCACAAACATGACAAAATATTTCAAAATGGTAGGCTGCATTGCAGTGATAAAAAATGTATACGTGTAGCATCTTTTACAGCTTTCTTTGGTTTAGTAACAGACATGAGTTGTCCCTACTATTTGCCTCCTGGCAGGTTTAAACTTGCATTAATTTTAGATTTATAAAATAAAATGACAGATGAAAAGCTTCTAATTAAAATTGGATTGAAGTCTCTGCTTCTTAATCCCTTGGACTACCTGGGAAGTCTCAGCGTTCCAGGAGTGGTGTCGGATGCGCTGCGTGGCACACGAAAGGAAGGCGGTGGACTCAAAGCGTGCAAGTCCAGTGGTGACCTCTCAGCCCCACAGCTGTTGCATCAGGTTGGAGAATTTTACATTCTAGAAATATCTACAGTTTGTGAGCCTAAACCTTGTGCTGTGCAGAGATACTTGCAAGCAGGGCTGCATGCAAGTTAGGAGTCCACAGCAGTTATCTTGTTTATAGTCTAATGCACACAGCCAAGGTGTGCTAGGCAAAGCCACGGGCTACAGTTTCCTTCCTTGGTCTTTATAATTGTTGAACTTTGACAGCATAATTGTGCTCAGTGCTGGACTTCAGTACCTGGGATAGCCTCTGGTTACCAACCTGAGCAGTGGATGTGGTCCACAGCTGGGTCTGGTGCTCTGGTAACAACGGTGATGCTACAATCCCATCTTCCCACCATGGCTCGCTCGGGGTGTGACCTGCTCTGTCCTGGCAGCATCAGCGGGTTGTGGTCTCTATGTAGCAAGCAAGCTATGTCAGAACTGGTAGCATGTGCAATGGTAGGAGAATACTCACCAGATGATGAACTAAAAATCAGAACAACGTGCAAGTTCTTGATTGGGGGCGTGGAAAAAAAATATTCCCAGTGATGAGTAGCTGTAGACTAACTGCAGGTATGACTGAAGCTTCTCTTTCTTGTTATGCAACTCCAGGCGCGTGGGATATTAAACATGGTGCAATGTGGTGACATGCTGTAGTCACATTTTGAAAAGACAGAAGTGGGTTTCATTGGCACTGAACGCTTGCTGTTTTGCAAGTGATAGCATTTCCATTTGGCATTCTAGTATACAATTTTGTCACGCCATTAACTAGAAGTTACAATGTATTGGAGAACACCTTGTGGTGCAGCATTCTAGAAGCATCAGGTTTTTGTAATGACTTTAGCACAGGAACTAACAGCCAAGATTGCAACACACAGAAGTATCTGTTGCTCACTAATGATTAGATTAGGATCGATACGCCTGCTGCAACTGAGATCTGCCACTGATACACTTTTTTTATCCACAGTGCCGAGGGATAATAAAGTACTGAGCCTTACGATTAACTCATGGTTTGCAGGGGTTATGACTTTGATGTGGTTGTCCAAGACAGGAAAGCTCACTGGTCGTTGTCAACTGTTTCCAGTGTTTTGTTATGTTTTTAGCAACTTTTCGGAGGATTAACATCCTTTCTCCTACAAACTCATTTGCCACCATCACCAGCTGCTGCTGCTCTGTGTTACAAGCTGATGCTACTGAGAGGTACCACACAAGAAAATGGCTGCATTGGCTGAGGCCTCTCTCTTATGCTGGATGAAGCTGCCGCATGAGAAAGCTTTGTAAGCTGCACTTTGTCCATTGCCATAAGCCCCCTATTATGCACTGACCTAACTCTCACAACAAGTACATTATTCCATCCCAGTCACTGGTTAATTATTTGACAGTCACTAACGTGAAGCTCATTGCTCCTGGGTGCCTGGAGCTCACTGCTGCTGCTTTGACTGGCTCTCTGATTGCTCTGTGTACAGTTCTACTGACTGATCCGACCTGTCAGTGCTATTTTCCAGTCCTCACGCAGTCCATTGGGTGGTCCAGCATCGATCCACCACTGCAAAGCCTTCTCATCTCTTGACTGGTCATCGCCATGCAAGAAGAACAGTTTCTAAAGGTGGTTTGACCCACCTGCCTGAGCACGTGGCACGCTACTTTGCCTTTTTTTCTGTTTCTGTGCTCACTCAGGCTGTTGTAGATATTGTCAGACTTCCCAGGCCCATCTGACGTTCGATACGCTGGCAGTGAGCGCTCGTGCCCAGCCCCAATGGCACGCATGGTCCATGCTGTTTGCTGCTGTTCCTCTGTGGTTCAAGACCTTCCCCTCACGGGAGGGGAAGCAGGGCCGCCGCTGGCTCCTGGCAGAGCAGAACTGAGCCACCCTGGAAGTCATTGTTTGAGCACTGCTTCCTGTAACTGTGCTGCGGCGTTCGGCTCCCAGTGAGGGTACTCCCAGCCAATGGCCAGCTCAGCGTCCCTCTGGATGGGGCTGGCTGGGGGAAGAAATGCCATTTTTTCTTTCTTGAAAGGGTGACTCTGGAAAATTTGTAGAGTATCATTTCCTCTGCTGCTGCTTCTTCAGAGCTGCAGTTCTGATGGAGCGGAACCCTGCTGGAAAAGGAACGGTCTCTGGTAAGCAGGTTTCCAAAGACAGCCTCAGATATTAAAGGAGAGGTTGGGGTGTTGCTGCCTTGTTTGTAATGGATGGCCTTTTTTTCTTCCCTGAGCATGCTGTCACTACGTGGTCACACAAACCAGGCCGTGCACTGCATTCCTCTGGCTCCGGTGTCTGCTCTGCTGACAGCCATTCACTGTCTCTCCTCTCGGCAAAAGCTCTTGGTTTCCCCGAGCCGTGCGAGCGGCGCCTGCAGCACCGCGCGGTGTCCACAGGGCGGCGACAGCGAGCAGAGCGGCGCTAGTGCGCATGCGTGGCGCTGAACCAATCAAAGGCCGTGGGCCATAGGGAAGCGGGTGGGAAGTAGAGCGCCTCTCTTCTGTAGCCGCTCTGCGCTGCCGTCTCTGTGCTCCTCGGTCCTCCAGGGCGTACTGCGCTTGCGCCCGGCGACGCGGCCATAGCACCGCCCCGCTGGGCGCTGGTTGGCTGAAAGCGACACACCTGCCGGCATGCGGCGGCGCCAGCGGTTGTTGCCGCATTTAAAGGGGCCCCGGGCAGCGTAGGACGGGACGGGGTGGGGTTGTGGAACATTTAGCACGCAAACGTCCCATGCAAGAAGCTCTACAGCTACATGACGTGTTAGGTGAACCCGCTCCCCGTACTGTACCTCAGCCGTGACGTGCCAGCTGTGGCCATGTGAGAAAGCCAGTGCTGGTTTCCAGATCTCTGAAGCGTTGTGAAGAAACCTGTGCACACGGCGTGAAACAGAAAGAGCTGTTAGGAGGTGATGGAAAGCTCCGTGAGCCAAATCCTCGTGCGTCTCTGAAGAGCTGCAGATACTTGTCTGTTTGGAGATAAGCATTTTTATAAAGTGCCTTGTTGCATTGGAGAATTTATCTGTCATGTTGATCAGAAAGGACTGTGTCTTGCATAAAGAAGTGTATGAGAACAAGGGTAACTCTACCAAAGGTGTTAAAGACCAGCACGTAGATGCTTTCCAGAAACGGAGCAGGGCTTCTGAGCTCATTCCACTGCTGCTTTCGCACAGTGGGGATAACAACGTCCATGTTTTCCTGAGCAATATGAAATCCTGCTTTCTTCAGGAGGAAGCTTGATTTTCTTTTTTTCTATCCAAATACTCTCTGCAGTTTTGCTTCAGCAGATCATTCTGCATAACACCTTCAATGCCAAGAAGGGACAGCCTGCAGGCACGGCACTTGGTGTCTGGTCCTCGGGGTTCTCCAGCCACGGGGCAATTTGGCTGTTGTGTGTTGCAGACTCTTACCTTCCCTGTAGGACTGAAGTGACCCATTTGGCAATAGTAAGGGTTTAAAATGTGGCATTCCCTCATAATTATTATTATTATTTTTAATCTAGCAGTGAACACAGAGGTATCCAGGGTAATTAAACTTTCATAGACTCATAGAGTGGCCNGACACAGGTGCCGTTCACCACAACCCTGTGGCTGCAGCCTTCCAACCAGTTCCTTATCCACCGAACAGTTCACCCTTCAAATCCATCTCTCTCCAATTTAGAGATAAGGATGTGATGGGAGACCATGTCAGAGGCCTTCTACAAGTCCACATAGATGACATCGGTCGCCTTCTCTTTGTCCACCGCTGCCGTCACTCCATCATAGAAGGCCACCAGGTGGGTCAGGCAGAACCCTCCCTGGGTGAAGCTGTGCTGGCTGGCTCGCTCATCCCTCATGTGCCTTAACACCCTTTCCAAGAGGATCCGGACCATGATCTTCCCAGGCACAGAGGTGAGGCTCACTGGCCTGTAGTTCCCTGGGCCCTCCTTCCTCTCTTTCTTATAAATGGGAGTGACGTTTCCCTTTTCCCAGGCACCGAGGACTTTGCCAGACAGCCACTACTTTTCAAATATGGTGGAGAGTGGCTCAGCAACCACATCAGCCAGCTCCTTCAGGACCCTGGGATGCATGTCATCTGGCCCCATAGGCTTGTACACTTTCTGAGAGAAGGTTTACCCTGTCCTTTTGAGATGCAACAAAATACCAGCATTATAAGCTCTTGAAAGGCAAGGTTGAATTTGAAAGTTTAAGGGAGCAGAGGATGAGAGGGTGCGGATCTGTAATACACAGATGGAATTTTAGAAGAATACACAGGAAATCATACTCCATGTGTAGGCCTTTCTTTTCTTTAACTTCAGAGTCCTTACTGTCTCTCTGCAGCCACCAACAAGGGCGTTACGTTTAGGTTGGAAAATACATTCTGATGAGGACCTGGGCAGAAGCGTAGACCAATATTTTCACTTATAAAGGGTTTTGTTGTTGTTGTTGTTGTTTGTTTTGTTTTGTTTTGTTTATTTGTTTTTTGCAGACCAGCTTCTCTTCTTGGTAGAGAGTAAGATGTTGAGAAACAGTGTGGAATACACATCACATCCTTAAGGCGTATCATCTAGAGAGGATGCGGTGCCTCTCTGTGTGCAGTCGCTCAGTTCTGTGAAGAAAAAGTCTGACATATTCAGGTTGGATATAAGGGCAAACCTCTTCTCTGAGCAAGCGGTCAGGCACTGGAGCAGCCTGCCCAGCAAGGTGCGGGAGTCACCATGCCTGGCGGCATCCAGGAAATATCTGGATGGGGTGCTAAGGGATGTGGTTTACTGGGAAGTATTGGTGGCAGGAGGACGATTGGACTAGATGATCTTGGAGGTTCTTTCCAACCTAGTGATTCTGTGACCCTATGATCCTATTTGTTTGCTGGGCAGCAGGGAAAGCAGAATCAGTCCAGCACTGCCCCAGCCTCAGGGCTGTTGCAGGGACACAGAGCTCTGCAGGGACAGCCTCGCTCCTGGCTGGGGAGGGATGGGCCCAGTCCAGCTAGAAAGGTGTGTGCAGAGGTTGGTGTTGTTTGTTTTTATTATTATTATTAATTTATTTTTTTGTGGTGGTGGTTTTTGTTTGGTTTGTGGGTTGTTTTTTTTTTGGTGTTTGGTACATTTGTTTTTATGTAATCAGTTTGTTTGCTTTCAGCTCTTAGCTGTAGTTTTGGCCTCAGAAGCAGTACGATGCTCTCTTTCTGCGTGG
This sequence comes from Penelope pileata, assembly GCA_013396635.1. Taxonomy (NCBI): domain Eukaryota; kingdom Metazoa; phylum Chordata; class Aves; order Galliformes; family Cracidae; genus Penelope; species Penelope pileata. The sequence goes on from WBMW01000064.1 coordinate 140,007, forward strand.
CTGGCCTGTTTGTTGTGCTGTGCTCCCCCCGGTTCTGCTGTCAGAGGACTGCAGCTGTTGCTGGCTCCCTGGTGGCAGGCAGGGTGAGTGTCTGTCACCTAACTGCGGGCGCTCCAGGGACTCTGCCGGTGTTTTTAGGAGTTTCTAGGACGTGTCCTGCTTGCAGGGAGGGTATCAATGGCAGTCACTTCCCAGTGATACTGTGCAACTGTACCGTGGTGCTGAGATGGAAGCTCTTACTGAATGCAGGCTGTTTCTTTTTTTCCTTGTTTCTTTAAAAGAGGCTGCTGCATTGAAAGACAGCCCTGTGTTTGTTAGGAGCAAGCTGCCCAGCTAAGTGTTTCCTACTCAGACAGGGTTTGGTCTATCAGTGTGCTGTCCTGCAGTCTGCTGCCCTTCTGCATTCTGTTGAGCAGAGCCCCTGGCAGTTGCACTGCAGGGAAAGCAGCCAAGGTCAAATGAGAACTGCTTGACCGGTGCCTGATGCAGAGCAGCTCCCCCGGGGCCAGCTGCAGCATAGTTATTTTTCCTGCCCAGGTCTTTGCCCCTCACTTGCATGACAAGGACAGGGATGCTGATTGTTCTCTCTTTTGCCTTGTAGGCTGTACATAGGCAGTAAGCAGCTACCAGAGGGCTCCTTCCTCCTGAGACAGGCCAGCCAGCATCACCCACCACATCCTTCAGACCGCACATCACTCACATGAGGGTAAGTCAGATCATCTGGGGCCCACAGCAGGAACAGAGCAGGGTCATCTCCAGCCCCACCTCCATCCCTAAGCACCCAATCTCCTGGCAGGGTTGAGGAGCTCAGCCCCAAGGCAGGCAGGCCCTTTGCTCAGCACCCATGTCATAGTGGCTGGGGGAAGCTTCCATCATTTTTCCTCAGTTCCTGAAGCACAGCAGTAGCTTAGCAAAGGCCTCAGGTTAATGTGTATGCTCAAGGCAGGGGGAATCTCCCTTAGAGGTTCTTTATGCTTGAAACCACTCAGAGCTGTGCAGAAGAGGCCATCAAGGGAAGCATGGCAAGAAGCCAGGCAAGGCCTCATCCTCTCTCAGCCATACAGAGCGCACTGCCATTGTCACCTGTCCCCAGGCACCCTCTGCCCAGACACCTCCCAGGGTCAGCTTGTGTCCACAGCCCCTCAGAAGTTAAAAGTCATCCGCACCAGAGCAGGACCCTGTTACCACTCAGCATCCAGTCAGAGGCAGCTCACACACAGTCTTGTGGGAAGTCTCCAGGGGCCTCATGCTTTCTCAAGTTCTCAACTGCTGAGCTGTACCTTCCCCACAATCAAGGTAGGCCCTCCCATAGGCAGCCCCCCCCCTTAGGGAGTGTTTCTTTCAAGGCTCCTACCTTCATCAGTTAGGATGAAACTCAGCCCCCCAGGGCCTGGCTGCCATCTCCAGAGGCAAAGGACCATAGCAAGCCCAGCCAGAGCAGCTTTGCCAGCACTCCCTCCCTGCAAAGCCCCTTCCAGCACTTACCCAACAGCAGTCCCCTTCCCCAGCATTTCCCTAGAGAAACTAGAGTCCTCCCCAGGAGCTGACGAACTAAGGAGCACCACTCAGCAAGGTCTGTGCTCCAGCCCCCTAAAGCACACAGTCCAGGACCCAAAGGAAGCCACACACAGATAAGGAGAAGATGCTTTATTGCAAGTTAGACAGCAGCCTTGCCCTTACAGGCAGCTCGCTCTACCCTCTCAGGCATTCAGCGACCTCCCAGGCAAGAGAGGCAAGCCAGACCTCCCCTAACTCCCTCCCCATCTTCTGCAAGGAATATGTTATCCTAACCCCAGTTCTGCCCTTTGCCCCCACACAGGCAAGCCAAAGGCTTTCTACCTCCTGCAACCTGTTCCAGCAGAGGCAATCCAGGGGGAAGTTAAAAGAGAAGCTGCTGCATTCCCCTCCAGGTGAGACAGACTCACTTTTAAGAAGGTGCTCTTTAGCCCAGGCAGGGCAGGAAGGAGAGAGCCCCCTTGCCTCCCTGTAATAACAATACCACAGCTCCACCTCATTTGCAAGGGAGGACACCCAGCCTCCAGCAGCTCTCGCCTCAGCCAAGCCTGGACCTAAGTCCAGCAGCCCCCTAGGAGCTTACCCACTAGCAGAGGTGGAAAACAGAAACACAGCATCCTCTCAGCTCTGCTGACTCTAAACTCAGCTGGATGAGAGAGCACCACCTCTGAAGCACTTTTTTCCAGCTCTTTATGCTTGCCTATAGCTAAAGAGCTCTCAAGCAGCCCCCAGAGCTCCCACCTCCTTCTCCCCAGCACAGGGACTGCAGGAGCAGTTGGCCTTCCAGTCATTGTATTAGCATGCTCTTAACAGAAGCTAGGCAGGAAGTCCCCTTCCTCCCAAGGCAAAGTGCTGTCCCTCTAGCTCCCAGAGAAGGCAAAGCCAATGGCATCCTCACTCTTCCTTCTCTGCAGCCACTCCCAGAGATGACACATGGCTACCTCCAGGCCTGGGACAGGACCCCCAAGCTCTTCCTCCAGCCCCCTCCAGGTAGGGCATATCACCAAGGCCTGCTATCACTTGGAAAGCAGCAGCCCATCCTCCACCCCTCAAGCCCTTCCTCCCAGCAGGTGAGTAAGCAGGCTCTCCCTCCACCTCATTGCCTCCACCCCAGCCAGGCAGCCTCCTCAGCCCCAAGGGAGCCCAGCTCCACAGAAGACCCCCCACTCCCTTCCTCCCCCTAGGCTGCAGCCACTGGCTGCCCAGGAGCCCTCCAGCCCCCAGGACACCCCCCAGACCCCCATCCAGGGGGAGCC
>WBMW01000066.1:0-18886 GCA_013396635.1 Penelope pileata
TGCTGAGTCAAACCATAACAGGCTGACAATCAGTACTTCCCTGGTTTGTCCTTTCTACCCTTCTTAAAAGTGAGTGTGACATTGCCTTTTTTTCCCAGTCACCAGGGACTTTACCTGACCACCATGAATTTTCAAATATTGTCAAAAGTGGCATTCTAGCTTGAAAAGAAAGCAAAGAAACCAGCTTTTACTAAGAAGCTGATTTCTTCACCTTTTCTCCCATTTAAATTATCAGTAAGCCCAAGAATTGAGAAATATGTAACTTTGCACCCTGTCTTCCTTAAGTTCCAAATCTGAGAGCAGACAGTCTCAAAACTCCTGTGACCATTGTTACATGTCCAAAGGGAATAGCAGTAACAATACTTCCAATGTTTTTTTATTGGCTGCACTGTTCATTGCTCTGTTCATCATTTTTTTGACTTGTTTAATACCCTGCACTACTAACCCTTGTCAAAATCTCTTTTATATTTCCTCTTCACTTGATTGACCTTGATTCATCTAAAAGGATGAGATGATGAAAACTATAACTTTTCCCAAAGAGGCAACAGGAACACTCAGAGAAGTATTTGTTAGGTAGTCTGTCTGAGAGATCAAGAAATTGTGATCAAGTCTGGGAAAAGAAGAAAATAAATGTATCTGGAATCTGAAAAGCTAGTTAACTAAGCTGATGATGCTGTTTGTGCCCTTCCATCCTCCACTTCCTTCTATACACAGTATAGACTACTCATATAATACATATTTGTTAAGTCTTTGTTTGCATCCCCTATTACATTAATTCTTACTCACTGTCCAAACTACAGCTTCGACTTTCTGAAGACCACATCTCCAACAGGTTTTATGATATGGTTACACTTGTCCAGTTCCATAGAACAATAATAAATATGACTAAGTAAATGTATTCAGATGGCGTTTTGAGAAACAACCCATTTTCTGTATCATGTTTAGTCTACAGTAAAAACAGTGTTTTGTATCCAGGCAGATGGTTACTCAGATGTGATGAATGCCATACTTGACTGTTGTGGTTTGACTCAGCAGGTAGTTAAGTATCACACAGTCATTTGTTCACCCCCTCACCCCCATTGAGATGAGGGAGAGAATTAGGAGAAAATATAGTAAAACTTGTGGATTGAGATAAAAGCTATTTACTAAGACAGAAAAGGAAGTAAACATAAATAACATTAATGATTTATATGTGTATATATATGTACATGAAAATGGGTGATACACAAAGCAAGGGCTCACCACCCACTGACCAAGCCCAGCCAGTCCCTGAGCAACGGCCCCTCCCCGGCTAGCTCCCCTCCCTTATATTACATGATGTCATATGGTATGGAATATCCCTTTAGTCAGTTTGGGTCAGCTGCCCTGGTCCTGTCCCCTTCCAGCACCTTGTGCACCCCCCCCCCCACCCAAGCTCCCTTGCTGGCAAAGCAATACAAGAAGCTGAGGAACTGAAACATTCTTTGCTCTGTACAGAGCTGCCCAACAGCAAGTATAAACATTGGTATGATTATCAGCTTTGTTTTTTCTTCTAACACCAAACATACTGGAGGCTATGAGAAAAACTTACTTCTGTCCAAGCAGAACTAAGATATTGACTCAGCTACATGGGAACTACTGCTTCTGTATTGCAGGCCAATCCGGGAGAGTAAGCCCTTATCCCTTTGATGTGAATTTCAGTGGATGTATGTATGAATACAAATGTCTAAGTAGTTGCATTGCATTGCAAAATCAGAATTTTTGCTTTACATGAGAATAAGAGGCAGCTATAGCATATAGAAATTTTTTTTCTTCTTGACTGCAAATGGCTAAGAAACGAAATGTATTGATCAAGAAACAGGACAGCATCGTTTTCAATCAGATACCCTGCCCAAAATAGTAGCCTATTTTGAAGGCTTCCAACTTGTTTGAAGCCTTGATAACATATTAGTCTTTATCATAATGAAGTTGGAAATTTTTAAGTTACCTTAAACTACATAATTTCCATGAAATATTCAAAGGAAAGGACAAAATGTACCTTTATAAATTGAAGTATCCAAGTACTTTAAAATAATTTTTATTCCTTTAAAATGTTATTTAAATTGAAGCTTTAATCAGAACATTTAATAATTAAGTTATACAAAACAATTGAACCAAAGGGATATGCTCACAGACACTTAACTATTGCATTGCAAATGATGACTCTCCAATATGACACTTATCATCCTATCATTCTTCAAAAAAAAATGGACTGCAAATTAATTATAATAACTGAGAAGCCCACTTCAGCATAAATCAATAAACTAATAAGCTTGCTAAAATAATTACTTGGCTGCGGTCTTTGAAGAACATCTGTTTATTTTGAAATCTTATGAAATACAAGAACAGAAAAAAGAATAAATCTTAACACAAGAATAAACCTTCCCTCTTGGATTTCATGATATTTCATGACAAGAACACTATTTGATAGAGCAAATTCTCAGCTGCAAAACGCTATTTTTCACCACCATTGGCTATGCATTTCTGATGAACAAGAGGTTGCATGCCATGCTCATAAAAATCTTCTTGGCTGCCTGGAACATTGTTTGTCTTTCATGTCAGTCTGGCCACTGCTGAAACACCCCACCTACCACCTCACTGTGCTACCACCCACTGATAGTTCTCCATAAATGTTCAGCAAGTGCTGAAAGAGGAGGAGGGGAGAGGAGGGGTCCAGAAATGTTCTCATACAGTTAAAGCTTTAATATATTATTCAATAGTGTATAAATATATTAAATATATATATCTGCAAACATATAAAATGAACTAATTGAGAACAAGTAGGTATAAAACAAAATAAATTATTTGTGTGGTTTCACATTTGAAGGAAAACAGCATCATATAAAATTCACATTGTTAATACCTTTATCAAAAAAAAAAAAATCTTTTAATAAGACTATGTTGCTGATGACTTATCATCACAAAGAACTCAGGCTTCCTCTGTGATCTGGATGAGATCTGATAACATCGTGTGTTTGTCTTTACAGACCTTAATCATATTCTTTTTCTATTCTTTTTTTTTTATTCATTTTTTACTTATTCTGATACACAAAATGCTATTATAAGAGCTTTTCAGTAAATATATCTGAACATCTCATATATATCTATTTAGGCAAAATTACCTTTCAATTTCTAAAACTTTTCCTTCTCTCATGTAAGTCATGGTTAAAAGTAAAATTATACTATTACATTTTCCCTGAGGCAAATTAAAATATTATCCATCTGAAACATCATCTATAATTCTTCTTTTTTATATCCAACACATTTTTTTTTAATCTTTTTAAGGTTAATTTATTTCATAAAAAGCTTGATGCTTTTGCTTATCTGTAGTTTCCATGGAACTGGAAAAATGTCTTCTACACCATAATTCAGCAACATACCTTTTTAAAAATCAGCTTATTTATATCCCTGCTACTAATTACAGAACTCCTTGTTCAGAATATGAATCTCCTTTTCATTGCCTCTCTATGTTGTGATAAGAACTCATATTAAAACAGAAAATTCAAAAAAGATTTTCTGAGAGAGATTTAAACTCAAGGGGACATGCTTACTAGTCTATTACTCCACTTTTATGCCAGTGTAATTCCACTAAAATAAATTCAACTACTCCAGTATAAGAGAATAGTGTTGCTGTAGTTATTCAGAACCAAGTTTGTAGGTTCTTGTCTATTTTGATTTCTGCAGATTAGATGTTTTTGAATATCATTGAAACTGATTAAACATTTGATTTGCAGAGCAACAGTATCTAAGAGACACGAACATTCCTAAGGAAGTGCTTGAAAACACTCAAAATCACATTTTCTCTACAAAATAATGTACCATAAAAGACACTAATTCCTTCCTAAGACACCAAGCAGAGCTATTTCAGTTAGATATGTTAATATCATTCTTACTACAGTGATGTCACTGAGACAGGATTTCAGCTTTTTTTTAAGTAAGTGGCACAAATATACTGTCTCTTGGTAACTTAAGGATTTTAAACATGCCTAGTTTTCCGCACGGGAGCAAAGACAGCATTTGTAAAATATACTTGGCAAAAATGAGTGGGTCTCATGACATTAATTTCTGCTCAGAAAGGTCAAACCTGCAGTTGTTATGTTTTCTTTTTTATCACATAAACACACTTCAGAAGGGAAAAGCAAATGGGATTGCTGCACCTCAATGACCTTCTGGCTGAAAATTTAACTCAAAGTTATACAGCTTCACAAAAAAAAAATGGCTTCATTAAAGCAGTAAATTTCAGCAAAAATGCATTTTCTCAGAAATATTTCAGAAAAATATTTCAGCCAGCTTCCTGGACAGTGTTTGTTTTCTTTTACAAATTATTGAAAGCAATAACTTTTTGTTTTATTATTGTTTTTATACTTTGAAATCTGTTCTCCTACAAAAGGTACATCAGGTTAAATCATGAAAGAGGCACTTTAATTCTGTTCATTCATCAAATCTATGATAGGTCTTCACAAGAACACTTTATCTTTAGCCTAGAACAGTGACTGGCAAACTCCCAGCTTGTAACACCTGTTTCATAGCTCACAGTATTTTATAAATGCCTTACATTAATCTTGTAAAACCACTCATTTGATGATATGACTGAAAGTCATTCCTGGCATTATCATCATTGTATTATACTATTTAACAGTTCCACTGAGACATATGCCTAAAAGCATCAGGTCTTTCATGAAACGGCTGGTGCCATTGCTTTAGCTGTTCTATGAAATTTAGCGTTATGAGATTCTATTCATTACTACTGTGAAAAATCAATTTTGTCCAAGGGAAACAATTTCCTATCAAATTCCTACTAACATAAATAAACGGACATATTTGTCATATACACCTTACATCCCATTAACTTCTGCGGGCCTTGGGCCAAGCACCTTTCATACCTCGTTCACTTTTGGACTTTTATTCCTGTGTGGTTATTTGTCACCATTATTGTCACCTAGACAACAAAAGAAAATAACGGGGATTTAGGTGATTTTGTGGTGGGGTTTTTGTTATTGTTATTTTTTTAATAGCTAAATCCCACCCAAGTCTACCTTCAAGCTTATTAAGTGAGGTACAGTACTAATGACAGATAGTAGATATAATAAAGCCACCCAATTCCCTATAATTGATTGAGGCAGAACGGGTTCAAGTAAGAGTTTACTGTCATGATAGACATGGATGAAAAAGGTTTGAAAGGGATTGGTATGAAAACTGAAATCCATCTTGGGAAATATTCTAGCAGTTAATTGGTTTTGTGTCCCAAGAAGTTTCTGCAGGGGAGGAAGTTATTAGTGATAAGCTTGTGTAACTGTTCTCGAGCTCGACTCCTGAAGATGAGGGTTTTGTAATGCTATCAAGGCTGAAGGAAATATTAAATAAATAAATAAATAAATAAATGTTAAAAAGCAAAATTGAATAGTTGATGTTTCACTTCAGAAAACAAATAGTTATTCAGTGTTACCATATGGCTGTAGAGTGAAATATGAAAGATTTAATGATTTTAGAAATTAAATTATTCTGGAAATACTTGAACATAATCTTTGAGGTTAATATACGTTATTAATCAAGAATTGAACATTTCCTCTGATTGTACACCATACCAAATACTGTTTTTCATTGTACAAGCCACTCCACAAGCGAGCCAAAAGTAAGAAAGCAACAGATTATTTTGAAGAGAAACTGATTTTTTTTTTATGATGTATTTTGTCAATTGAAGACTCCTGAATACTTACAACATTTTTCTTTTTTTATGTGGCACTGTCCTGAGAACTTTTCAGTTCTGCCATGAGTCAGGAATATAAAATTAGAGAGTAAGTAAGAAAGCAATTAATCTAGAAATGGGAATGCATAGATACTGAATTCTACTGAGTGATGGGAACGAAAACGTTTGTTACCAGCAAGTAATGGATAAATGTAAACACGGAGATTTATGAATTACTCCACCAAAAATCATGTTCATGAGACGTATCAGAATTTCCTATGTATACTCACTATGAAAACTCCCACTGAAGCCATCTCAGTTGCTTATGATAATATCTTTCCATAATCAAGCAGCTTTTGCTCATTCACAGCAGAAAATTAACATAAGGTGAACAGATTTGCACAGTAGGAAACATGTAAGCAGACACCATTTTACAGTTGTTTGACAAATTTGGGGACATTTGCAGAAACTATCAGGCTTGACTTTTAATATTGCTGTTTGATGTGCATTGCACTGAATTTTTCTCTTGCAAGCAAGTTAGCTAAAGACTTGTACCATAGCAAATTTTTGCCACAGCAAATTTTCCCTGCACTAAGATGGTAGAATTGGATATGTAAAAAAAGATTAGAATTTTCCAGAATTCTACTTTTCTGTGTCTTTCTGAGTACGTTCATCACACTGCAAAAATTTGTTGAGAAAGGTAAGCTTCCTATAGATCAATTTCCACATCTGGATTAAGTCAGAAATCTCACGGGTTTTATTAAAAGGAATGAAGTAGTGGAAAGTGCAGGACATGCCTATGCAGTACTTAGATTTCATCAGGTTCTTATATTACATTCATCACTAGATACATAAATATCTTCCAAAAAGGCATGGAAAAGACAAAGTCCAAACATTTGATTCCAGGTATTTAGAAGTATCTATTTAGATGAATTTTATTGTTTCTTGTTGCTTCTACCCATATGTACTATCAAATAACCACAGCTTTGGAGTAGAAGGCAAACATTGCAAACAGATTGTACTGTAAATAGTACGCACATTTGATCTTGCCAATAACCTTGTGTGCAATCTGCCTACAAATGTCAGGAGCAAGCACGATGCCTCTAACTTAGCCACATTCCCTCCTCCTTTCTCAGAGCAGAATGTGGTTGAGATATGATTATCATGTTTGAGTGATCAAAATAGTCACTGGGACTCCCAAGAGTATTTTAGAACATATCTAGTTTCAAAGTATCCTGGTAAACCTCATTAAATTATGTGTATGTTTGTAAATATCATGATAACATATTTTACTACATTTGTCTGCATATATTTTTGTAGTCAAACAACGTAGACCTTGTGGAAGAAAATGGAACCTGCATTTTCAGCTGTGCCCAAACAGGATGCTAAAACTAAGTCAAGTACTTTACTGATACTTCTAACACAAATACTATTCTATGTATCAATTGCAAATAATAACAATATTAATTATGAGTGCAGTGCTCTAATGTTAATTGAAGTTAAAATTTTCTGTTTTGAATTGTTAATGGATGACTACCTTGAAAATATTCAGATATTTTACTGAATATGTACACATACACACAATAAAAGCAGGTTAGATCTCTAAAGCATATAAGATTGAATTCTGTTCCTGAATGTTCCCACACAAATGGAATTAGGCAGAAATCTCTACAGGAAGAAATCAGCTACCATTGTACTGCACAGATAAATTAAACCGTTGAATAGTATGTCTAAGGAGAAAAGAATGTTTTAAAATTTCCACAGTAGAGTTCTTAGCTTTGCAATTATGCTCAGCTAAAAAGCTACAGCATTGGTCAATTGATGTAACAAAAAGTAGAATTGTGCTCTGCTTGATTTTCTCCAAGAATGTGGTACTTAGCAAAATAATGATGTAAGTGAACAGATAAACGTGGGCTACTAATTCTACAAATGATCCTCTGCCACTGCCAAGTACTCTAGAAAGTTGGCACAAGCCTACTAGCAGGAAAAATCCCTGTTTGCAATAGTTCCTGAAAAATGCCAGCCAATGTAAAAGAAAGAGTCTGAATGTGTCGTGGTTTCCAGCACAGAGGGCCAGATATAAGGCTATGGAGTTACAATAGGGATACATTTGGCTCTGAGTTTTTCAACTATGTATTAGCAATTTCAACTAGGTGAGCTGGGCATAAAAATAATCTGGTTGTTTTGGAAAGAGAAATAAGAATGTCCCAGAAGACACTAGTGAGAAAAGCTTTTGCTCCTAGCAGCTCTGTGTTATCTGAACAAATTTATCTTCAGGTTCCAACTGCAAAAACTGTACAGTGGTTAAGCGGAAGTGGATTGAAAAAGAACATGTCGATCATGAATCTGCTGCCCACTCGTTTTCTCTCTTCTTTAAGACAGCCAGCTTTCACAGGATACTGTATATCGTCAGTCAGTGTCATGAGAATTTCACTAGATGCATAGTAAAGGCCCAGTTTTCATACTGAGACATCAAAACTCTAGCTAGGAGAAAAGTGAATAAATGACCAGAATAGCTGAAGATATTGCAGCAGACATGGAGACAATCAAATTAAAGTTTTGGAAAGCAGGAAAAAGATAAAACTTCAGCAGGTATACGAATACAAACAAGAAAGATTTGATTCGGAGACAGAAGACAACAGGAATAAGTGAAGTAATTTAATGATAAAGCTTCATAGAAGTACTTTGATAATCTTTCCCAAATCTTTTCTTGTTACCTATCTCTATTGTGCCTTGCATTTACAAACATGCAGAGGAAATGCAGAGCATTTCCTGCTCATCTTACTGCTTTAACTCACACTTGCTGCTTTGTGATTCATTTCTTCCAAAAAATGTTGTTTTTTTTCCTATGCAATATTTTCTGTATTTTTGTCCTCTACAGAAGCATGAAACTTCTACACTTCTCGTGTTCTCGTTTTCCAGCAGGAGAATATCTATCACGAGCAGGGAGAAATGACTTTGATTCACTCCAAATGTCTCAGGACATTGGGAATACTTTCTTCCCCTCCTTAGCAACACAGGGAAGAGCATCAAAAGTCAGTTCTCTGGCTCTCCCCTGGTATTACTTTGCCTCTCTTTCAAGTGCTCAAAGGAATTGATGGTTCTTCCCATCAACTGCCAAACAACCACATATGAAGGAAAGAGGAAACGTATTAGAATGGCTATATACACTAATACTTTCTGAGTTAGGAACAATTTGTTTTTGTTTGTCTTCTCATCAGAAGGGTTAGTGTCGAAAGACGATATAAATCCTTGCTTCTTAGCAATAACATTTACAACTGGAAACAAATGCAGGGAATCAATGAAAACAGGACTATCCTAAGTCTTCTCAGGTGTCCACCATGCAGTTGCCAAGAACTGAGTCTAACAAGAACCTAAGACTGGAAGAAACATAAACAAATCAATTTATATACACCTAGGTCACTTTGAAAATAATGCCTCCTATTTATTTCCATGTAAACTACCACAGATACGAAAAGTACAACAGCACTATTTGATAGAGAAAATACTCAGCTACAAAACACTATTTTTCAACATAGTCACCACCACTACTTATGCATATTCACCAGTGACGAACAAGAGCCTGCATACTGTGCTTGTAAATATCTGCATCAGTGAAGGTGAACCTCTGTCATCATTACAACTGCTGAAATGTAGCACCCACTGCCTCACTGAGCTCACATTCACTGTTAGGTCTCCATAAACATTCAGAAAGCATCGATGAATGTCAATGGGTGCCATTTTTTCCGTACAAAGGAATTCAATTCCACACCTTTTCTTCATCCACACTTCCATGTTAGACAACATTTTGTCAGACTGCCCCTCTGCTGCCATCTGTCACATGGCAACAAAATGTAATGGAATATTGGCAGGAAGGTTCAACCTCTGCTGCCATACCACCAACATCCACCTCTGATGTCTTGAGCCAACATAATAAAATGGGAGGCATTACTTTCGGAGCGACCCTCGTATATTTATGGAAGGAAAAAAGATTTCCATTTTGATGTATTCTCACCAATTAATAACCAAATCATCTGGATCTTCACCAAGGCCTTCTCAGTCTCATTTGTTCTAGCAGGAAAAGGAAAAGAGAGTGAGACGCCCTGAGAATAATCCAAAAACCTGGAATCATTTCTGCTGAGTTTAGAATAACCTTTGTAGCACTCATCTGTCACAACATTCTGAAGGAAAATTGTGAATAATTGAGCAAATAAAAGGAGTGGAAAGAAAATATAGAGAGAGATGGTAAATTTTAGGTCACATGTCTCCTCTGAGTTATCTCCTCAGTTCAATGGGGCTTTCCACTTGAGCCCTGTTTTGAAGATCTGAGTGAATCAGAGGTTCTGTGCTTGACCCTCTCTATCAGGAAGAATTTCACCCCTTTATTTATGCCTTCCTCATGAGATTTTTTTAATTGATACTCAGAAATCACTCAGTCAGAGAACACGAGAGAGAGTTTTGATCAGCAGTCTTTGACATTAATCAAGCCGGAGTCAGTGAGGCTTTGCTCATTAAAAAGGCTAATGTTTCACTGCTCCTGTAACACTCCATTCCTCTTTATGATCATTCAAATAGAAGGTTCAGGTTTGAAAGGTTCAGGTACTAATGTGGTATTGAAATGTAAAAAAAATTATTTATGCAAGAATCAAAGTAAATAAGTACTTTTTTATTGAGATTTCACTCAGGAAAGCTCATTTTCATAAAGCGTAATGGCTATAGCTGACACAGTGATGAAGGAATAAATAGCATTATGTAGAATAGTGAAAAGGTGTGAGGATATCAGAAACAACATATCAAACTGTGTTCCAGCAGGTTGTGCAGCCTCTGTGGGTGGATACCCAGTTACCACTGATTCAAGAAAGTTGCTGTTAGTTTTTATTATGCACTGTGAGCTCTTAACTTTCTAAGCCAGTCACACAATGCAAACATTGATGCCTGTGAGGGCCAATGTCAGCAGAATGAGATCTGCCATGGAGGTAAGTGTAAGCAAGGTGATGAAGACTACTTTTTATTTTTTCCGATGCTTTCAAATGTCTGGAAGATCCTATTTTCTCTATGATTTCTCTGCAATCAAGTTCCTTTAGAGAAGCCTTACTGAAGAACAGTGAGCAGTGGGGGCTGTTCTGATAACTACTGCTTTTTCTAGAGAGGTTGCTATGTAGCATGAAGGCAACATCATGTTCTAAAGCTTGGATAGATGCTTTTACCAATACTGATGAGTATAGAAAGATGCATTTGGATGAAACACTTCATTTAATTCAGTGAAACAGATCACAAGTCACTGCTCAGTCTGCCCCACATAGTCTGAATACTATTAGAATTCTGAACATTATTAGAAATGCAAATTAATACCTGAGATTGGATCTGCATTGTCCAATGCAAAAATCTCACAACAGAAGACAAATAGATATATTTAAATTTCTATTCCTGAAAATTTTCCATAAAGAAAAAAAAAGTACATAATGCACTTACAACTTGTTTATCCCGTCAGTACTCAAAATGAGAAGTTCTCACTTGGTAGTAGTGATATAACCATAACTATTTTCTAATAACTAATAGCAGAAATAACTAATAGAATTAAAGACTATAATATCTGGAAGCAGAAACCCCTGTTCTTGTACACAATGGAATACTGCAATATCATACTTTTGTTGTACCTAGTACAAAATGTGTACTAATGGTGCCTCAGGTCTTATCAGATAAATGAGCCAGTGAAGGGCTGTTCACATGAAGAGTTCATATATACTTAAAACAATAAAAAAAAGAGCTGTCTAATTCTTCTCAGGTTCCAAGAATTCTGGGAAAGGATTTTCTACACTGCTTTCTTGAAGGCAAGCTCTCATTTCCAATTAGTTGTGCTGAGAAATTTCTTCAGTCTATAAACAAACAAACAAACAAACAAACAAAGTGAAGCTAGTCAAGGAATAATGACAGTCTCTAGGAGAAAACAATCACTTCAGCTGGCATATTTTTCATGTTTTGACAGTTGATCTCAAAAGTAAACAGATTTCGGAAAAAAAATCCTGTTTTAGTAAAATGTTTGAATTTGTCATATGCAATCATATCAAGCAGAAAAACCTTGAGCCAAGTTACTGTACGTAAGATGCAGCCAACTTTTTCAAAATCTTCATTTATATCTTCTCATCTAAGATGAAGAATAATATGAAAATAGATGACTGTGCTGTGTTTGCATCTTCTGAATCTCTGGGAAGACCTTCCAGTACTTAAAGGAAGCTTATACACAGGAGGGAGACTGACTTTTCACACTGCCTTATAGTGATAGAACAAGGGGAAATGGTTTTAGAGGGAAGATTTAGGTTAGATGTTAGGAAGACATTTTTCTCTCAGAGGGTGATGAGGCACTGGAACAGATTGCCCAGAGATGTTGTGAATGCCCCATCCCTGAAGGCATTCAAGGCCAAATTGGATGGAGCCCCAGGGCAGCATGACTGAATGGTTGGCAACTCTGCCCATGGCAGGGTAATTGAAACTAGATGATCTTTAACGTCCCTTCCCACCTAAGCCATTCTATGATTCTGATTTGCTACCACTCAGCCCCTGACTTCAGCTTATCTCTAGCTTTGTTTCTTTTGACTTCTGCTCCCTGATTTCTGCTTCCTAGGTTTAGCATGTCTTTGCCTAATGTTAGCTCTCATTGTTCAGACTCATCCTAAACATGACTTCAGCATCCTGTAATGGTTGTAGAACTCCCTACTCAAAACTCTATAGTATGTGACACCTTAGATATGTTTAATCCTTCTCTTTTTCTGTTAGAAGAAATGCCAACAGTCTGGTCTTTTTTTCCTTGTTTGTTTTTATCCTTGTTTGGATACATTTATCACCCAGTTCCAGAACACAGATATAATGTTTTTTTAAAACATCGTGACACTAAAGAGCTCAATTTCTAAATGTAAACTCAATTAATTTGGCAGCTTAAGTGTGTTGAGATCCACTTTTCTTTTGACAGTCCTACATTGAAAAAAAACATATGAATCCAAGCTGATGTTGAAATTCATGGAGGCTTTGATTCTGTTTATACTACAGCAATATTCAATATTATTTACATATTTGAAACAGATATCTCCTATAAATGCTTACAGAGTACAAACATTTAAAGAAATAAAAATTAAAAAAAAAATCCTCCTCCAATAATGTCAAATCCCTTTCTTTGCTGAATCTTGTAAAGGATTTACTGCTCATAGACAAAAACACAAAGACATTTTCCAATTAACTTTTCACAATACACTTTAATTAGATAACATAATGTAAGATGTTGATTTTGGCATAATCTATATAAGCTGTACAGAGTTCCTTTATTTATTCCTTAGTCCCTCCAAATTCACATATTTCATCATGGTGAAATAAATATTTTAAATGGAGCAGAAAGACATAACATAATTAAAAAAACTGTTACACCATCTCCTTATAAATATTTTATAAGTTTTTACATTAAAATAATATGAGTCTTAACACAGTAAATTTGATGGGTTTTAGAAGCATCTGTTGAATACTTGATAAAGAATAAATTCAATTTCATTAAACCATAATTTACAAATCATAACGCAAATCTTTGGATACCAGGGCATATCTCAGTACATTACATTTTTTTTTTAATAACTCTAGGTGATAAGACCATTTTATTTCATTATGTACATTATTTCAGAAGTCATATTTTAAGAAGATGGCACTTGTCGTTTTCTAGGAAAAAGTTTATATCAATAAGAATTTATTAGTCTATAATTCAGGATAGTATGTTTACATATAAAAAAACCCTAATGACTGTGTTAGCTGTTTCATTGGATAACTTAGACACCATACATTCTAGTTATATTCTAATGAGAGATAGTAAAATCTACAGTGTATTGAAAACTCCTGACTGTTACAAAATCTAAAATCAGAACAGACCTATTAAGCCAAAGTTTCAAATATTTTGAATCCGTCTTCCACAGAACAGTGTCAGCACATTTACACAACTTGTACAGACATAACTGTGTGTGCATCTTAAATGAGAAAAGGTTCAAAGAATCTGATGTCAAACTAATTATCCAGCTGCATAAATTAATGCATGGTTAAAAGCATAACTAAATAGACATAGAGGAATATGTCCTGAACCTGGGATTCTTATGTATTTTTTCTTCATTTAAGTCAAGGTATGTATTAACTCAGATCAGCAAAGATATATTTTCTAATGCCAAGTTCATTCTGTCATTTGTTTCAAATAAACAGGAGGAAGAAGGGGCCACCAGTCCACGGATACTGTTTCATTTCACTCCAATGCTTAGCAGGAAGGCATCTGGTACACTGGAGACCCTGTATTCTTTTAGGTAACTTGTCTCTGGTCTGTAAATGAAGAGGGGTCTGTCGGAGGCATTGTTCTGGAAAACTATCTTTCAGCGTAAGTTCTTCCAGGTTGTATCTGTACCTGATGTATCTATGTCTAAGGCTCTTTAGTGCACACTTAAACGTGCACTAAAATGATGTTTTAATATTACCTTTCAATAGAGATATAATAGGTGTTATTTTTTGATTGAAATAATAGACATACAATCAAAATTATTTTATGCAAAAGGTGAAGGCGTCATTCATCTTGATGCCTCATGAACTTTGAAGTCTATCTCGAGTGAGGCCACACCTGGAGTGCTGCATCCAATTCTGCCACCCCAGTACAAGAGAAACCTAGACATATTGGAAAGTGTCCAATGGAGGGCCACCAAGATGATCACGGACTTAGGTCATCTCTCCTCTGAGGAGAGGCTGAGAGAGTTGGAACAATTCAGCCTGGAGAGGAGGATGTTCAAGGGGAACCTTATCAATGTCTATAAATACCTGAAGGAAGAGTGCAAAGAAAATGAAGCCAGGCTCTTTTCAGTGGTGCCAGGACAAGAGGCAATGGGTACAAATTGGAATACAAGGGGTTTCATTTGAACACCAGTAAGCACTTCTTTGCTACGTGTGTGATGAAGCACTGGCAGAGAGAGGCTGTGGAGTCTCCTCCTTGGAGATCTTCAAAAGCCACCTGGATATGACCCTGGGCACCCTGCGCTGGGTGTCCCTGCTTAAGTAGAGGTTGAACTGGATGACTCCAGAGGTTCCTTCCAATCTCAGCTATTTTGTGACTCTGTGAAATTTTCTTAATCAAAGTGGTTAACTGAACATTTGACATGAGACAATCATGAAAAAAAAAATCATTGAAAGTAACTTTGCCATGGGTAAATGGATGAAACTGGTAAGTATTAAAAGTCTCTAAGTAGAATGTGATTGACAACATCATAATCTGGAATTATGATACACAAATTGATCTAGTGCATGCTAGTAAGGGAACCAAAATACATTTAGTTTTATAGTTTACAGAGGAAATCTGATGAGCTTTACAACAAACTGTATTAAAGTTTTTTTCAGTGTCAGAGGATTTAATAATGCTTTTGTGAGTTTTGCTAGTTGTTCATGCAGGATATAAAAGTCGTCAATTATAGATTTGCTTCTTCTTGTCAAAGATGTGTAGTAAAATGGAAAGCAAGATGAAATATTTTTTCTAAGGTATGTCAGGAAATTGTTTGATGACATCTCTGAGTAAAGAGAGGTAGAAACTTTCTAGCATTCCTTATAAAAGACTGATATATGAGGTTGACATGCACAAATAAAGAAAATACTAATATTATTATTTCAACTGCTGAGATATTTCAGAGTACTTTTTGGGGTGCTTCATGGACGCAACTAAGGTTAATTATTTTATATTTGTATCTTTTATATCTGCAAATTTATTATGGACACACAATTTGCAAAGCTTATTACAATCTTCAGAAGTGTAATAACTACCCCCAAAATATCAAAATCCTCCATATTATACGGGAAAATTAGAGATGTCTTTTTAAAACTTTGTAATTGTTCAAAATTAAAATGTCCTCTTGAGCTTCTCAGTATGCTTAAGTCACTTCATATAACCAATCTGAATACTTCATTGACTTTTACCCTCTTAATAATCAACTGTAGGTAATATATATTTTTCACATAAGAACTAATTGCAATTCCAAACAGTCAGTCCTCTATGAATTTCTTTCTCTTTATGAGACTGAAATAACATAAACCTTTATGTGGTTTAAGCCATCATGTGCATGCTTGTGTATAAAGATGCAATTACATAAACACAATTTTTATAGTTTAAATAAAGGTCATAATAAATATTGCCAAGCATTATAAGCTACTGAAAATACAAAATTTAGAGTTTTGGCCTCCAAAACTGGGAATCAGATGCATCTACACACCTCTGGAGATCCAATAGCTAAATAAAGGAGAAGAGGGTGTAAATAAATAATTCTAGTAGAGCTGAACTGAAGAAATACCTCACCTCATTTCTTCATCGCTTCTGCTATCCAATACCTGCTAATTAGCTGGCATCAGGCTTCCCTAATTGTTTGATTACAGTACTGTTTGGAAAGAGTCCTTGAGGCAAGTCTAGGTGAGACACACTCTTGCCATGCATGTACAACACAAAGAAAGATCAAAAGAAATAAGAAGCATAAAACAGAAACATCAGCCTTCCTTTTATCATTAAATTACTCAGATCATTTATAAGCAAGAGTATGTCTTATTCTGTATGTTTTTTTTTTTCACTCTCGAGAACATAATGATTCTGCTTATTTTGTCAGACATTTCTACCTTCCTAGCTCCTCTATACTCCTTGCTGTTTGCCTCTTCATCCATTTCAGAACTATTTGTGAATAAGCAGGGTTTCTGTTTAAAAACGTAAGAGATCCTTGTGCTGCAAATGGTCTGTATCTTAAACTTTTTGTGCTTAAGGAAACCCAGAATTTCATTCCGGAGGGAGGTCACTTGATACTGCTGCTTGAAACCCTTCAACTGATAAATCTCTCATTAAGATAGACACCTCCACAGTCGGGAGAATTGCCTTTTATGAGCCTGCTGTGTGTTTCTAAGTATAAGTGCGAGGAGCAACTAGCTGTTAAAAATGATTCTGTAAAACATTACTAAACTCTGGAACCAGGATAATGATTTGAGACACTAAAAGAAAAAACTAACTGCTATATCTGAAGGAGATTTTGGTTAGTAACTACTTGCTACATAATAATGTCTCGTAAGACATTTGATAAATATTTTACTGAGTATTCAGTTCCCATAGTATATGAAGTACAAATAAAGTCATCAACACAAATAAATGTGTTTTTCTTATTAGTATGTAACATTGAATATTGGATTACTCTGTTCATACTAATGTCATCAAAATCAAAGATAAGGTGAAATAAAGTGAAAGAATATTTTTAACTATTAGTTACACTATTTGTAGAACAACAAATATGTTCTACCCACCACCCCTCTGACGTATCAAATCTGGGGAGATTTTTTTAAAATCCTTGAGAATTCCCTTATGGAAACAAAAGAAATAAACCACTAACTCGGTATTTATTTGAATGAATTTTCATTTAATTAAGTTAAATTAAAATGATATTACTGAGTCTTATTTATCTTACAAATTTATCTTATTTATCTTAATTACAGATAGTTATGGCCTATGTAATAGGCCATTCACATAATTACAGCCTATGTAATTCGGACACATCTGTAAAATGTATACCAAGCATGATGATAAATATGCAGAAAATCAAGACAACTGAAAATCCTGTACAGTGTTGTCTACCACTTATAACACTGACTAACATTGTTAATGACCTGATATAATCCTCTAAAGAGACAGTATTTCCATAGAGAACTTATCTCCTTATAGGGCAACCATGTCTCATTTGAACTAGTGTATATAAAAAATAAAACATAGCAGCTCCAAGAAAATAAGGAAAAAATGTGCAGAGTGAGGTTTAATAAGATCACAGTTAAGGCTTGAAATAGAAGAACTCATGGTTAGTGATGTCCCCGTCTTAATAAGTACTTGTCTTCTAGACCACCTGACTGAAGACAAGTATTTTCCTCCATATCTGAGGCCTCTGATACAGCTTCTCTTCAATTCATTGACAGCAGTAGAGTCATATTTCATAAAATCATAGAATGGCTTAGCTTGGAAGAGATCTCAAAGATCATCCAGTTTCAACCCCTCTGTCATGGGCAGGATTGTGAACCACCAGATCAGGCTGACCTGATCCAATTTGTCCTTGGATATCTCCAGGGATGAGGCATCCACAGCATCTCTGCACAATTTGTTCCAGTGTCTCACCACCCCAAGTAAAAAATTTCTTCCTAACATCCAACCTAAATCTCCCCTTTTTCTCTTTAAAGCCATCCCCCCTTGTTCTGTCACTATCAGACTGTGTAAAAAGTCAGACTCTCTCCTGTTTATAAGTTTCTTTTAAGTACTGGAAGGCCACAGGGAGGTCTCCCTGGAGTCTTCTCCAAACTAAAGAAGCCCAGTTCCTTCAATTTGTCTTTGTAAGAGAGGTGTTCCAGCCCTCTGATTATCTTTGTGGCCCTCCTCTGAACCTGCTCCAACAGCAGTAATTTCTTACAATTCTAAACACTAAGAAGTATTAGTTAAATAATTTAATACTTGTGACTTTGAAATGTTTGTTATACTAATGAAGGTACATAATTCTATATCAGAACATGTAGACTATCATAACTAAAATTCACTCATAGCCCATTTTTCAAGGCACGTGCTACCTTCCAAAGCTTCAAGATATTATTTAATTTATATTGGAAGTTTAGGTTTCAAACCTACAAGGGATTTGATCAACCTTGAACATGGCACAATACTGTCAGATTACCATGATTAATATGGGAATTGTGGGACTTTGTCAAGGTTGTCCTGGATCTTAAGTTATCAAAAGTGTATGAAAATAGCAAAAGAGCAATTAACCTTTCTGTATATACATGTTTATTTAAAAAAAAAAAAAAAGCCTAAACTAGGGCAGTAGCTGTCTGATGGGGACAAGATTACATCACTATGTTCTTTTGATTATCTGAGCACTGAATATCACTTTAGCTGTGGACATAAACATTTTGCTAGCAGTTGTAGAGATTAAATCTGTTTCCAACATTTAGTAGGTACATCCCTGAAGCCAAAGTGCTTGGAAAAGACAAAAAGAAGATTAGAATTTGGTGGAAAAATTAAGAAAACTTAGAAAACATTTTTTTTTCCTGTACTGTCTACAGATGTATTTTCTTTTCTCTCCTTTTTTTTTTTTTTTTTTTTTTTTTTTTTTTTTTTTTTTTTTTTTT